>CM038114.1:30156855-30203389 GCA_001642375.2 Mentha longifolia
TTCAACAATAGGTGTATATGTATGTGAGTTATCACGTACACACAATTGAAGGATACAGTGACAACCATAAAAATTAAATATTTTCACAATCAACCATAGATAAGTATTTTATGTCATCTTAAATTTTGTTAATTATGTTATTTAATATATTTATATAATTTTAATTTATTTCTATGTGGAGGCATAAATCCTTAAGACGAGACCGGAAAAAATATGCTTTATTACAATGTAGATGTTATTCCTAAATATAACTGGTCCCGAGTCGGGGGATCATGATTTTATATTACTATAGAGAGGTTATTCTCATATAGAGTATTACTGTAGGAAGGTTTAATATATATATATATATATATAGGGAAAATAGGCAAAAAAGTCATTTTGAGATAGTAAAGATAAATAATAGTCACTTGGATAAAAAAGATAAAAAATAGCCACTCTTACCATAATACCCCCGCTTTGTACGGAATTCACGAATTTTTGGTTAAATTCGTGAGTTACTCACAAAACATGCCTGAATTCACGAATTTTTGGTTCAATTCGTGAATTGCTCACAAAAAATGCCTGAATTCATGAATTTTTAGTTCAATTCGTGAATTGCTCACAAAAAATGCTTGAATTCACGAATTCATGAATTAGTGAATAAAAAGAAGCAAATCACGAATTTTTTTGTGTATTCAACGGATTTCGTGAATTGAAGAACAAATAGTAAAAAATGAGAAAAAATAGGTGATGATTTATGTGTGTTTGTGTGTGCGGTGCGTGAGTTTGTGGTGTTGCTGTGTGTGCGTGTTTATGTGTGTGTAACTGTACGTGCTTAAGTGTTTATGTGTGTGCGTGTTTATGTGTTGCTGTGGTGTGTGTGTTTCAGTATTTGTGAGAGAGAGAGGGAGAGAGAATTGAGTGTATATGTGTGGTGTGTGTGTGCGTGAATTGTAGTGTTTATGCGTGTGTGTGTTGCTGTGTGAATTGCTGTGTGTGTGCGTGAGTTGCAAGCGTGGTGTGTTTTGGGTGAGTAAGCTTGGGGAGGAAGGAGATGAGGGTATTAATGTATTAATGTCCTTTCATTCCAAAAGTGGCTAGTTTTTATCTTTTTTATCTTAGTGACTATTTTTTATTTTGCTATTTTAAATTGATTATTTTAATAGTTACCCCTATATATATATATATATACTTGACAACGAAAACTCAATGTATAATTGTATATCTTAGTATTCGCACTATCCAAAACTTCAATTCAACATATAGCTACAATGAACAAATTGAGAGTCACGATAGATATATAACTATCAACTCAATTTTTTAAGTATAAATTAACGTGCTGCACAAATACTACTCGTGGTCCAATTTCACGTAGTAGCACATAAGAAAAATGTAAACATATGTACCCGATAATATGTGGTCCAACTTAGTTAATACATAACAAAACATAGTAGTATTATTTTAGTGTACTCAATCGTCATGTCCAAAGACAGTTAATTGTTACCTATTTATAAAATAAATGTATTAATGATTAATGAATGTATATTAATATATACACATACATATGTAATTGAAAGCGTAACAATATTTATTTTTCTCCACATGTACAATTTACATGAATCTCAGGTCAAGACGCATTAAATAATGGTCGCATGAGGTCGAGAAAATTAAGATTATCCTCCGTATATATATAGGTAGTAGATCATATATATGAAAACTAATTATTACGTGAAACCTGCAACCCATTATAAAATGTTGCATTTTATGCATAAAATGATGCATTTTGTGCATAAAATGTTGCATAATAAAAATATATTATTGAGTATTATTTTTATGCATATAATGCATCATCATGAGAATTTGTATAATAAAATATACAGTATTATTTATATTATTTTATATTATTTTTATGCATATAATGTTTCATTATGAGAATGCAATATTTTATGATAAAAATATAAAAATTTTGTACAAAAATGCAACATTTTATGATGGGTTGCAGGTTTCACGTAATAATGAGTTTTCATCATAACTCATCCCTATATATCTATACTCGACAACGAACGACAATGAAAACTCAATGTATAATTGTATATCTTAGTATTCGCACTATCCAAAACTTCAATTCAACGTATAGCCAGGGCCGGCCCTGACAATCTCGGGGCCCTAGACAAAATTAAATATATGGGTCCTTCTTATATAAAAAAATATTTAAAAAATTCGAGAAAGAATTTACAATATTTAGTTAGACAAAGAATTATTTGCGGTCTACCGCACGATGCGATCCAATCAATTTTAACCCAAAACCTAACAGTCTCACAATTTTAGGTCCAAGTTATATGGAGTGGCTAAGGTATACCACACCATTAGTCCAGGTTGATGGACTTGAGATCCTCTATCCCCAAAATGGTATCCCAGTGGTGTTCCAAAATTCAATTTCTATTAATTTTGTTCATTTTCTTCAATAAATTTATTTTATAATGATTTAGTTTAATTTTATGATTATTTTTAAGGGTTCACCCATGCCATTAGGGTTTATATTTATTTTTTAGCATTTAATTTCACCTTTATTAGTATGTTATAGTTGATAAATTCAAACTAAAGTATATAATTTTAAAAAAAATAATGTTTTCTTATAAATGTGTATTATGATTTACTAAATTATATTATAGTATTTTTATTTTTTTAAAAATAATATAAAACTAGTATAAATTATATTTTGGAACACCATTGTTACACTATTTTGGGATATCGGATATCATCACAGGCTGATGGGATTTAGTTATGAGCTACAAATTGTACAATACAATTATACAAAATAGATATAAAATAAATAAAATTAAGTACCAAATAGATACAAAGAAATAGAATTCGAAATAAATACACAATCTAAAGAACATGACGTGTAAACATTTTTTATAAAATTAAGTTGATTTGTAATTGTGGACCTTTTGGAATGAGTGAAGGAGGACTCTTAACAATAAATTATTTGAGCTGAAATATATATATTTTTTTTACATATACTAAATATTACTACTAGTAAAAAAAAATTGGGCCCCATTTTTCGATGGGCCCTAGGCCCTTGCCCCCTTGCCTACCCTCAGGGCCGGGTCTGCATATAGCTACAATGAACAAATTGAGAGTCACGATTAGGGAGGGCAGTGGGTCCTGGATCCGGCCCAGATCCGGTGATCCAAATCCGATTTTATGGATCTGGGTCTAGCAAAATTAGATCCGACGGATCTAGATTGGATCTGGATTTGAATTTTTTAGACCCAGATCCGGTCCATGGATCATTTATATAAATATTATATATATATATATTATATATATTATAAATATTATATATATTTTTTCTAATTATTTTAATTTTTAGAAATTATAGATTGAAAACCTAATTTGAAACAAGCATATATTTTCAATGGTGAAGAACTGAAGATCCTTCTAGTAGTAGTGATATTGCATATTCCTCGTTGCTTTTGAGAAACTTATTTTAATTTGGAATTTATATCTATGTACTTCAGTACTTGGGAGATATTTTAATTTTGATTTTTATCTATGTATTTGAGATTTTTACAACTTGTTTTGATATATCGTAGAAACTTATTATGATTATTATTGTACTGTAATTCTTTTTATTATTTCAAAAATTCGTTTTAGGGAAAAAGACTATGTATCCAGGTCTAGATCCGTAGACCCGTGGATCCGATGGATCTGGATTTGGATTTCGATTTTTTAGACCCGACGGATCTGGATCGGATCCGAACAAATTTATTTTTTACGGATCTAGATTTGGAGTAAGCCGGATCCAGTCCAAATCCAGTCCATTGCCATCCCTAATCACGATAGATATATAACTATCAACTCAATTTTTTAGTATAAATTAACGTGCTGTACAAATACTACTCGTGGTCCAATTTCACGTAGTAGCACATAAGAAAAATGTAAACATATGTACCCGATAATAATGTGGTCCAACTTAATTAATACATAACAAAACATAGTAGTATTTGATTTTAGTGTACTCAATCGTCATGTCCAAAGGCAGTTAATTGTTACCTATTTATAAAATAAATGTATTAATGATTAATGAATGTAAATTAATATATACACACACATATGTATATTAATATATACACACACATATGTAATTGAAAGCGTAACAATATTTATTTTTCTCCACATGTACAATTACATGAATCTCAGGTCAAGACGCATTAAATATTGTTCGTCGCATGAGGTCGAGAAAATTAAGATTATTTATTTATATATATATAAATTATACCCTCCGAGCCTTTCTCTTCTCTATCTTTCTAATTTCATTTTGGATAACTTTCTTGAATATTATTTCTTCAATACATCATATCATGGTTTTTTTTGTGTGTTTATATATATATATATATATATATATATATATATATATATATCTCATTAATATTGGCCGGTAAGATACATGTCACGAACCTCGTTGATTATACTACATATAATGAAATTACACAATCCCTTAATATTCTAATCGACTCGTTTAAATTTCCAATGAACAAATTTATTGCTAGTTTTGAAGTAATTTGCAATGAAAATTGGCTCTTTTTATAACTCAAGTACATTTTTCGAGTAAGCTGGTTAAATCAAAGTAGATACATATACATATAAAGTATTATAGTGCTAAAAAAAACAAAAAAGTATTGTCGATCGGGATTCAAAATCATATCATCAAATTTTCTTGGCTTTAAACTAGTTTAGATTTTTTTATAAGTTTAGGTTGAATAGTCTTCGAATGTATATACATGGGGTATATATATGAATATGTATCACGCTCATGCATATATTACATATATAGAGATACTTAATTAATGACCTCCCTGTAGCACTTTCTATTTGTCGTATGTTTAATAGTGTATTATTAATGAGCTTCCTATACCGCTATAAAAACATGACATGTTTGTACGAAACACAATTCATATACTAACTTCATCCCATTATATTAGTCCACTGTACTTTTGGCTTTTCGACACGTTTTTTTACCGAAACCTAGTACGAGTTTTAAAATATAATTTTAAAATATTTTTTCTTTTACGAGATACTATGAATTAATTATCATATATATACATTACTATAGATTTGGATCGCTTAACTACATATTTAAACATCCGATTATTATATTTTTTATTACGAACGGCAACAAATTAATGATTGGAATATTTTGTGATGGAGAAATATCTATAATTGCTTCATAAATAATTTCGGTGCAACGAAATTTACCTCAAAAGTGCAACCGTTCATATTTTGGATACTTACTAGTTGAAATTGAACTACCTTTTCATTTTCATTAAAACATAATCTATATATATAATAGCAAAATAAATGTCGATCAATCATAATTTTTTTTGATTATTTTGCTAATTCTCATAATTTTAGCTAATTAATCAATATTTTAATCTAATTAATATATATCTTCATAGAATATAAATATAAAATGAGAATTTCCACATTTATTTATATATTACGATTGTATCCATGTTTATCATATATTTTATTTTATATTATATACATACGTATTATATTAGTAAGTCATTAACACATATTCATGTATTTATATATATCTTTGTTATCCAAATTCATATTTCGCAAATTGTTAGTATTTAATTTTAAAAGACAAATTATAATAACAATAATTTAAGCAAAATCGAAAATAAAAAACAGGAATAATAAAAATATAATTTGATATAATTTAATTTTAAATATAATTATATGTACAAAATAGGAAATATACTACACTAATTTCCTTGAGCTTGAAAGATAATCTAATATAGTATGTAAGACATTTGGAATCTTGTTTTCAATTTTATGTATTACTCGATCAGTGCCTGTCAAAAAGTAAAATAAATTTTGATCTTATATGAATTTATCTAGAATTGATTTGCAAACTTTTAAATTAATAACTTTTTTAACTAAATCAAAGTAAGACTTTTCATAATAAAAATACAAGCACACTTATTCAATTAATAATTTTAGCTGATTAAATCCAATAAGATTTTAACTAAATCTAAAAAAGACATTTTACAATATTTTTTTTTCTTTATTGTTAATTGTATCACATCAATCGACTTAATATGTTGATGTGGAAATGTCACGTAGATAATTTTTTTCCTACGTGGATTTATCTAGAATTGCTTCGATTTTCAGGTGGCCCTTGACAAGAATTTTTTTGAAGAATATGGCTATCCGAAAAAAATGGTGCCCTCATTAACATACTTTACAATTAATGTCCACAGCGGTCAACTTCACTTTAAAATTTGAATGAATACGCATACTTAAGAATATCATTAATCTATGAATAGTGAGCATCTTGACATTCAAAATTCAAATGAATACGACTACCCAAGAAAATGGCAAATGTATGAGGATATAGGAAAATAATCTTAAAATTTTGAGATAATCCCACTTAGGATTAGCATCTAAGGAGTATAATTTAATGTGTGTAATACTATTTCCAATAAATTGTTAATACCAGCGGTTGAGGAGGCTTTGTATATTCCATTGTGGAATCACATATAATATCAGACAATTTATTCGGTTTTCAAGTCATCTCTATCAGGTCATTTTTGGTTTGGGTCGGTCAGGCTAAGATATTTTTAAGTTATCTAATTGAGTATATAACTATTTGGGAAATACTATAGACTTCATATTTAACTATTCGAGGAGTGTTACACCTCTTTGACTGATTTTTGAATTACATAGAGAATATAGCTTCGTGAGAAAATATTATCTCTCCTTTTAACCTATTTTTTATTTATTTATTTCATCAAACAACAGACAGCTCAACATACGTGATAAGTGCAATTTCAATTTGATATTAACAAATGCAAAGAGTCAAGAAATATTATTGTCCACCTGTTCAATATTTCTACAATGAACAATGAATAGTTTGGCATGCAATATAAATGCAATTACTTGAGAAATACTAACTTTCCTCAACATTTTTTATAATCACAATAATCAAAATATCGATATCAAAATGTATACGACTATCTAAAAAAATTAAATATCCTTGACCCATTTTTAATTATATCGATCAACGGGCGGCTTACCATTTCAATTGAATTAAACTACTCGATAAATTGCATATTTTTTCGACATAATTTTTTTTGTTTATGCAAACAACGAGCAACTTCAGAAATATTATATCTCTTGGCCTATTTTGTATTTTGATAATCAACGAGAGACATGGCATTTAAATCGAGTACTTTCAAAAAAAAAAGTTCTACTTCTTTGCAATTAAATTCGAGAATTGACATATTTTTCTGACCTAATTTTTTTTATTAATGTAAACAACGAGTGACTTCAAAAATATTATCTCTATTTACCTATTTTTGTATCTCGATAATCAACGGACGTATTGATATTTAAATTCATTACAATATAAAAAATTAAGTTCTACTTATTTGCAATTAAATTAAACTACTCGATAAATGATACTCCCTCCGTCCCCCATTTAGTGAACCAAAAATTTAGGCACAAGATTTTATGCATTTTGATGATATATTAATAAATTAATGTGTTAAAGTATTAAAGTGGAATAATTGTGTTCTCATTTAATTTTTTAGTGGTATTAAAGTGTTAAAGTGTTAAAAAGTAGAGTGATAAAATATTAAAGTGTTAAAAGTGATTGTGGGGCCTACGCCCCCAAAATGAAAATGTTAGTAAATAGGGCCGGGGACGTCCATATATATATATAATATTAGTGTCAGTAAATGGGGGACGGAGGGAGTATATTTTTCTGACCTAATTTTCTTTGTTAATGTAAACAGCGAGTGACTTCAGAAATATTATCTATCTAGAGCCATTCTTGTATTTTTCTAATTTTTTATTCCGATTGTTTGGACTTATAACTTTCCTAATTGATTTATAGGTATCTTATGCAAGTTAATCATGTTGATTTTTTTAGAGAATCGATAGGATAGCTCATGTAAAATGGAGTTAAAAAATAAATAACTTGACATTCAAAATGAGTAGCTACCTAAAAAATGCTACACCTAATTGAGCTATTTTTTCTAATAATTCGAGGAATGTTACACCTCTTTTAAATGATTTTTGAATTACATATAACAATAAATGACTTGATATTCATAAAAGAATTTAGCTACATGAGAAAATATTGTTTCTCATTTTAACCTATTTTTTTTTATATCATCCCATTTTTATAAATTGCCGCAATACTATTACGTAAAATAAATATTTAAATTCTTAGATATTTTACTTAAAAATTGTAAGTGATTCCGTCGAATTCCGATGGGCGCTACGCTAGGAAAATAGAAAAGTAAACAAGAAAGATTCTCCCTTATTAACCTTTTAAAAATTATATAGAATTGAATATATTTTTTAAAATGATTTTTAAAGTACTATCATTTTAAAATAAATAATTAAACATGTATTTTTAATTTTTACTGAAAAATTGGAGCTGTCGAATTTCGACGGGTACTGCACTAGTATTCTAGAATCCCCAAAAGCAAGGGAATTGGGAAAATAATCAAAGTAAATAAGACAATGATTAAGTGTGTGACCAAAAATGAAGTATGTTTGAGACCTAATTTAAAGACAGAAATTTGCAATCAATTGGACAGTTGGAGACTTCTGGAGTTTTCTCAGCACCATAGGTTATGTGCTTGCAATGACAGTTATTTTATTATTATTATTTCTATTTCTATTTCTATTAATTAATATGCGTACTTTACTTATGTCCAATTACTGTTATTATTATTATTATTCCTATTCCTATTTCTATTTTACAACAACCCGGACCCAGAGTGTGCTACTGCTACTTATAGTTGTGCCTTGGGCCTGTTAAGCATTATAAATTTATTTTGGGCTTCAAAATTAGTCCCTACGCAATTGCCCAATAATATTATTTTTAACTCAATATTGTACTAGTACGATTTATCTACATGCTCTCTCCCTTGAATAGCGATTGGATCATACTAATTTTGTTTTTTTTGAGAAACTATTGGATCATACTAATGGTTGCATAACTAAATTACCATAAAGAAGGATTCGAGCATAATTAAAGGATTCCGTGTCCATTTAATGTTACGAATATCTAAATTTGCATTGGATAGTAGAAGTTGAAGAAGGGAGAGAGAATACATTTCTGGAAATAGGATAATGAAAAAAAAAAGAAAAAAGAAAAAAAAAAAAGAAAAAGAAAAAGGAATTTCAGCTTGCTTACAAGTGTACAAATGAATGACGCAACCCAATCAAAAATCGATCGGCAGCGGCGGCACTATAAATCCTCCACAAGAATTGGCGGTTGTCGGCAAGTAAACAATGGCAGTGTGTGTGACCGGCGCCGGAGGCTACGTTGCTTCATGGCTCATCAAGCTTCTCCTCTCTCACGGCTACACCGTCCATGGCACCCTCCGAAATCCCGGTACCCCCTCTCTCTCTCTCTCTCTCTCTCTACACACACACACACACATATATATATATATAGGAGTATGTGTTTTGTTAGTTTTATTTATTCACTAAACACTGAACATGCAGAGAAGGTTGAGAATTTCCCTTTTGAAATCAGTTGCTATCCTAGTTCTAATTATCTATTCTGTTAATTGAAGTTGGTGTTGTAGTACTATTATTATTATTTATGAATTGATGAGTGAGGGAAGTCATGGATTGCAGCGTGAAAGGATATTAGAGCTGAATTCAAGTGCTTAAGATGATCCAGTTCCATATTCTTTTTTTTGTTAATTATTATTATTATTAACAACTAGTGAAATACTAGTAAAATAGATTACTCTAAAATAAAATAAGGGGACATGATCTGAAGTAAGAGCACTCCTTATGTATATATAGGAGGGCAGAGGCAGTCTTAATTTGATAGAAATTGTCACTGGATTAACATAAATATAATGCTTTCGTTTTCAACTTAGAAGATGTTGGTGTGGATCTGCATATATATTTGGATCGATAAAAAATGATATAGGTTAATGCACCACATATATATATATATATATTGATATGTGATTGATTGTGCATACAATATTCACACGCTACGCGGGTGATTAAATGTAAAATTAAGTAAATGGCTGGCCGTTATTGTGGTTTGCTTGGTGCATGTTGCAGGGGATGAGAAATATGCTCATTTGAAGAAACTCGACAGTGCAGCTGCGAAGCTCAAACTCCTTAAGGCGGACTTGCTCGATTTCGACTCCATTCTTGAAGCTGTCAAAGGTTGCCAAGGCGTTTTCCATGTCGCCTGCCCTGTTCCACAAGGCTCCGTGCCTAATCCGGAGGCACGACACACTTATTCTCATGTTCCAATTTCAAACACAATATGTAATGTAGGAACTAATTTAAGTAACTACGCCAGTTGCATAATTGTTTCATTGTACTGCTGCTGCAGGTGGAGCTGGTTGAGCCTGCAGTGAATGGCACTCTTAATGTTCTAAAAGCATGCTCCGAAGCAAAAATTGGACGTGTTGTGATTGTCTCATCAATTGCTGCAGTTTCAATGATCCCAAATTTGCCCAAGGATCGAGTGGTTGATGAGAATTGTTGGTCGGATAAGGAATACTGCAAGGAGACAAATGTAATTTTTGAAAAACACAATCTCAGCCTTATAATTTAATTTGTTTAGTTACTAACTTGATTTCTTGATCTTTGTTGACAGAACTGGTATTATTATTCAAAAACCGTTGCGGAGGAGGAGGCTTGGGAATATGCGAAGAAAAACGGGCTCAAGATTGTCACCGTGTGTCCAAGCCTCGTGCTAGGGCCGATGTTGCAGCATACAGCAAATGCCAGTAGTTCAGTTCTTATAAATCTACTGAAAGGTAACGACCTTGACCTAGACCTCAAGCAGTTATCTTTTAGTAATTATGTTGTTTCTGTCTATATTCAATTTTCCTAAAACATCTCCATTTTCGCACCTTATAGATGTGATCAGATAATTAAGCAGATTCAATAATTGTTCATTATTTTAGGCCTTGTGTGATTCTTATAATTAAGAGTATTATTCAGTGCTTACACTGATCTGGGTTAGGCAAAGATTATTATTGCATTGTGTTATAGTTATACTCCACATCTTGAATTTGATCGATGGATCTTAGTTCATCTCTCTGAGGTTTCCAATCTGATGTAATGACATATTAATTTGTCTTTCCTCGTTGCAGAAAGCTACAAGGAGATCGAAAACAACCTAAGGAAGATTGTAGATGTGAGAGACGTAGCTGAAGCCTTGAAACTAGTTTATGAGAAACCCGAAGCGGAAGGCAGATACATATGCATGGCTCACATGATCAAGAATGCGGATTTGATGGACTTGCTCAAGACGCTCTATCCCAACTACGAGTATCCCAACAGGTAATAACCTTTCCTCTCGAGTTCAATACGTGCATGAAGCATCTCTCTCTCTCTCTCTCTCTCTTTGAACTTCAATGCAGATGGAGAAGTTATGGAAAAAAAATTATTATTTTTATTTATTTTATATTTCAAACATTGCAGCGTAAAAGAGGGGAAAGATGAGTTGAGAATGAGTTCGGAAAAACTTCAAAAACTCGGTTGGAAATATAGGCCATTGAAAGAAACTGTTGTGGATTCTGTTGAGAACTACAAGAAGCTTGGTATCCTTTGGTCATGATGAGTTGCACCTTATGCTTCAACCCTTGTACTTCCAAACTTATGCATGTAATAATCCTTTGCTAGGTGGAATGAGCTAGAGTTCTTCTCTCTTATGGATATTCACATGTTTAATGTTTAATAATAATACATGAGTTTATGCAGTTGGTGTATATAATTTCATTTCAATCCCTATCATTGTACTCTTTGTATAGTAGTTGGTCTTGTCTAATACATAATGTTTAAAACGTGCTACTCTTATGCCTATAATTTTATTCAGACTAAATAGAACATTGAAAAAATTGTAAAATAGACTACTATAAGTGGTAGGCTTTAGTCAAACTATCTTTTATGTGCGGTTCGCAATAATATTTGTTTGTCTGATTATTGTTTAATGATTAGTGCGATTAAATTATTACTATACAGGGAATAATTACGATTCGTTCAACTATGATTTCATATTTTTCTGATTTTATTCTGATATTGTGGTCGGTGGAAACAAGTAAATTAATGAATAGATGGAATAATAAAGTGGTTGGTAACTTGGTGGTGGCGTTTCCATGCTATAAACTGACGTTAATGGCATTATTGTAGCTTTGGTTTAATTGTAAAGACGGAAATGGCAGAAAAAGGTAAGACTGTATGTGTAACTGGAGCTGGAGGTTACGTGGCATCGTCTCTCGTCAAGCTTCTTCTTTCTCAGGGCTACACCGTTCATGGAACCGTCAGAAATCATGGTTCCTCTCTCTCTCTCTCTTACCGACTGAGTTACGTTTTCGTTGTCGGGTGCTTTTTATTAAAAAATTATTCATTATGTTTAATGTCTGAAGCAGGGGATGACAAAAATGCCCACTTATGGAAGCTTGAGAATGCAGTTGAAAAGCTGAGACTCTTTGAGGCAGACTTGCTCGATTTTGACTCCATTCTTGCAGCAGTCAAAGGGTGTGATGGTCTTTTCCATGTCGCTAGCCCTGTTCCTTCCGGCTCTGTTTCGAACCCCAAGGTACAATTACTCTCTCTCGATGTATGACTTGATACTGCGTCTGTGGAGAAATGCATTTCCTTGAGGTTTTCTGTTAAAAATATCTTGATGTGATTTTAAAAATATATAGGTGGAACTAGTAGAGCCTGCTGTGAAAGGCACTCTCAATGTGCTCAAAGCATGCTCTGAGGCGCGCGTGTGTCGTGTCGGGCTCTGCGGTCGTGATGAACCCTAATTGGCCAAAGGGTAAAGTGATGGATGAGAGTTGTTGGTCGGATACTGAATACTGCAAGAGAACTAATGTAAATTTTCTTGATGAATTTTGGTTTTTGCTACAGTATTAGCTTTAATTTTTGTTCATTCCAATTTTAACATAATCCCCTCAACTTATGTGTGTAGAATTGGTATTGTTTCTCGAAAACGACAGCCGAGGCCGAGGCTTGGGACTATGCAGAGAGAAACGGGCTCGAGTTGGTCTCCGTGTGCCCAACCCTCGTCCTCGGCCCTATGCTGCAACACACAACAAATGCTAGTAGTTTGGTCATCCTTAAGCTACTGAAAGGTGAACAAAATTTTTAGCTCCGTTACTAGTTATTGTGAAGTCAGTATTGTATAATATTTTTTAATTTATATATCTATATACCGATACGAATGCTACCTTCGTACCATGTACCGTTAGAAGGATACGTGGCAACCGAGAATCATGTACGCATAATAGTAGATGTACGAGATTTGGCTGAAGCGTTCAAATTAGTCTACGAGAGACCTGAAGCTCGAGGTCGATACATATGCACATCTCACATGCTCGATACTGAGGATTTGGTGCAGATTCTGAGGGAGATTTATCCCAATTATGACTATCCCAATAGGTAAATAATTAATCTTCACGTTGTGAGGGCTTAATTTATGTTTTAAGTGCGATGCTTCTTCGATTATTACTTGAACGGTTATTATATCGTTCATATGTTTGCAGCTTCAGAGAAGGCAAGGAGTTGCAACAACTGAATTCGGAGAAACTGCAGGGACTTGGTTGGAAATATAGGCCATTGAAAGAAACTCTTGTTGATTCTGTTGAGAGCTACAGACGAGTTGGCCTTCTTAATTCATAATTATGATTTTATTTAGTGACATTTATAAGTGTCACAATTTTTCAAAAATTATATACTACCTCCATGTCACCGGGAATGACTAGTTTGTTTTTGGAAGTTCTGGCACGTTCAAAACGATAGGCTTTAAAGTGGATTTTTGAAGATTTCTTTCTTTTACGGGTTCAAAAATCCACTTTAAAGCCTATCGTTTTGAAGTGTGGAAAAATGTGCCAGAACTTCCAAAAATAAATTGGTCATTCCCGGTAAAATGGAGGGAGTATTACTAAGGAATATAATTATTAATAATTAAATGTAAATTATTACGCTGACTTTGGTTGTCTGTCTGTTTGTTTAAAAGTTATTCGAAACAAAAGAAATCCAAATTGTGTTTGATTTTAATATGTTTCTCTCAATTTCTTATGGACACACATTTTTTTTTTTTTCCTCTCATATGTCAAATTTGTTAAAACGAATGGACGAGTCATTATTGAAATGTTTCAATGGCCGAGTTTCAAATTCGATCAAGCTCGTGCAATAATTTGCATCTAACACTTTTATCAGTAATATTAAACTTTATAATTGTTGATTTTATTGGAGCAAAAATGATTAAGTTAAGACAAATGAGCATGCCGAGAAATCTGCAAAAATATCAAACATATATTTACCCATCGTATTGAGAGGAAGTAAATAATAAGCAGTTAATGCAACTATCGACTTCTCCGTATATCTGAAGGCATGTGCAAGTTAATAAAAAGGGGCATAAATTAAAAGAGCCATTTTGAATAGAAAATATACATTTTTAGCCATCTTTATAAAAATATACTCCCTCTGTCCCTTTCAAATTGAATCACTCTTTTCGGCAATAATTTCGATCGTTTTCGAGCGTCTTGATGATGATTTTTAAAATAACTTTTTAAAGAATTTTTTCTCTTATCCATAAGAGAAAAAAATCTTTAAAAGTTATTTTAAAACTCATCATCAAGACGCTCGAAAACGATTGAAATTATTGCCGAAAATGACTCAATTTGAAAGGGACGGAGGGAGTAGTTTTTTAGCCGCTTTTAATGTTTAATGTCCAAAGTGTCCCTACTTTTCTTTTTTTACTTTATTTTTGGTTTTATTATTTTTATAGAAAATAAAATATTTTTGTAAATGCATCAATTTCCGAGCGCTCTGTCTTGCCGGCGGCCACTACCTTTTATTCTTTAGCTGTGACAATCTTCAACATCAAATCGTCACAAATTGATGTAAATCTTGCAATACTGCATTTTCGTAGGATTACAATTCTCTTTATTTATTTGGAGAGTGCAAGGGCTTTATTATAAATTGATATGAGATGGTTTACAATTATTTAATTTTTATCACATCTCATGCTTAGGGAACCAACGTAAAATCTTCAAATTGTTGTCATCGCTGTAAGTTTGGAGTGAAGGATTTATTAGATCAATTCAAATTTGTTGAAATCTCCAACATTAAATCTCAGATTAGTGCATTAGATCAAATCCTAATTACGGGTGTCAACGGGTGGGTATTACCCGGACCCGACCCGCTCAAAAAGTTACGGTTCCGGGTCCAGACCCACCTGCTACACTAAGGACCCGGACCCGGACCCGGCTAGTTTTTTTTATTATTTTTATTTTTTATTTTTATAGTTTTTTTTTTCAGTTTTTTTAAAAAAAAATTTAAAAAAATTTAATTTTAGTTTTACCCATGTGTGAAGGTAGGCATATAGTATAATTAACGTATTTTTTTATTATTAATTACTTCTTTTTTGGTTTGTGATTGTTATTATCCATGTATTTTAAAATTTTAGTGTGTTACAACTATTTAAGATGTACATTTCACCACTTTGTACACGTATATTTTCATTAATACAATATATAATTGCTTTCTTTAGTCTTCAAAACATATAGTACATGATTCGTAGTGCATTCTTATAATTATATATAATCATCATAATTATATTTTCTTGGTATGAAAATTTAGATAAGAAAGTAATTAATTATATGTTTATTTATGGTATATCCTGACAATATTGTTACATTAAATAATTTTAGTGGGTGTGGGTTCTTAATTTAATTGATGATAATTACATACTACAATATTACCATAAATTGTAGTGTTTAATCATAATATAATAAAATAAATAAAGACAATCTAAAATATAATTTCATCACATTGTGTATAGATAATAAAGTAACATTAAAACATGCTAAAAAAATGCAAAAAAAAAAAACAAAAAAAAAAAAAAAACGGGCCGGGTCGGGTCAGACCCGGTGCATAGGTCGGGCCCGTACTCGGACCCGTAAATCAATTAGTGACGGGTCTTGAGCGGGTCCGGGTATTACCCACCCACTGACACCCCTAATCCTAATCATGCGTTTTTAAATTGCTATATAAATACAAGGGTGTTAAGAGTTGAAGAAGACGGGAAGAAAAGAAAAGGCAAAATAAATAACACAGATCACATGAGCTCTACAATTACATGAGTGTACAAGTTCGAGCTCGTGCTCGTCGTCGTACTCGTGTTTTCGTTTGATTTGTTAAATTTCTAAGGGAGGACAGTCAAAGAACCACAAGTAAACCAAATACAAACCACATATACACAAGCACGGGCATATCTCAAACTCGTTCATTCATTCGTGAGCAGAATTCGAATACACGAACACGAAACACACAAGTAGACAAGAATGCAATCCCCCCGTGATTTAGTATTCGTGTATTGTTGAACATTGGTGGTGGGCGATGTCGACAATCAGCATGCACAAATCCTGTAATTAAAGTTTAGAGAATGAGAGGAGAAAAGATTGCACGATTACATGAACAAACACGAAACACACAAGTAGATCTCCTCGTGAATTAGTATTTGTGTATTCTTGAACATCGGTAGAACGTAGAGGGGCAATGTCGACAATCGGCATGCACGAATCATGTAGTAGTGGTTAAAGTTTAGGGAATGAAAGGGGAAAAGATTGCACGATCACAGAAGTTAATGAATTCGTGTTTTCTTCAAAACCATGTGTTTTTGGAGAAGGATGGGGAGCAGATAGGCTGAGAGTGGCAGCGGAACCGACCTGTGAACATGGCGGCGGAAATCACAAGTAATTAAACACACGAGTTCAAAACTCATGTAAATATGTAATCGTCAAAGAGATTGGACGAGTGGAAGAATGGAGCAAGAAATAGAAAAATAGAGAAGTACGGAGTAATTAAGTTATATTTCGAAGTTACAAATAATACACTCACGAATAGAGATCGCTCGTGCATATTTACGTAATCGTGTATTCAACGTTGAGGGACGAGAGGCAGTGGCAACATTTGGTAGTAGTGCGGTGGCTAGGAGGATGAGGAAGATAAAGTCATAAAGATATGGGGAGAGAGATTGGCGGGTTAGTACGGAAATTGGTTTACATTTTTACTAGTTTACTGCCCGTCGAAATTCGACGGGGTTCACTTCTCGTGGAAAATAATAATAGAATTATTTATTTTGAGAGTGTAGTTTATTAGGATCCATTCGAAAAAAATAAAACTAAAAATGAATTAGAAAAAAAAAATCATTGAGGTGTGACATTTCTCGATTAGTTTTACTCGTTTTGAATGTGTAGTAGCCCGTTGATCATTGTAATAGAAAAGTAGATTAGGCGATGTCCCGTTTTTCATATAGTTATACTCATTTTAAATGTTAAGCTAACATTTTTCATATCAAGTATTCTGTTGGTCGAAAAAAATAGGTCAGTGAGAGAGAAGATTTTTTTCGCGTGGTTATATTCATTTAAAGTAAAGGCTCTCGTTCTTCGATATAATTGATGGATAAAATGTCAAGCAGCCCGTCATTTAAATATTAATTAAGGATAACTTCATCATATTTGAGTTTTTCTATCGATGAAATCATTTTCGCAAAAATCGATTTAGCATCATCATACATATAAGCTTCTTCATTTGTCCGTCCCTACTCTACTAACAAACTATAAGCCGTAATGTTATAATTTCTCGTTAATGTGAAGTCTTTTAATTGTTTAATAATTGATTAACAAGACAAAATATAGAATTATAATTTTCAAAACTTTAAATATTTCTAAATACTAATAATTTTATACAAAATAATAAATTAATAAATCCAAATCTAGATAGGTCGTTTTCGATGTATTAAAATTGAAATTGATATGATTCTTTTTATAGATTCGCCCCGATTGGTAATCTCAATTCCCAATAAGTTTAACGGACTTGACTATAAGATTCAAGTTCTTTGAAGTTTGTTTTACATATTACAAATTGTTGCCAAATCGAATTTGAACTTTATTGATTCTATCTACATTGAGTTAATCATTCACGCCAATTTTGTGATCAATACTAACCATCTTACCAATTACTACAATTTAAGGATGTACTATAGTTTATTCTTTTGAAAAATATCTATTATATTCGAAAATAATCTCAAATTTACGACTTATTAATATTGGAAACAATAATTATATATAATAAAATAAGATTCAAATGCAACATCAAAAGATAAACTTGAAGGGAAAAAGAAACACCTCAATTTACGATATTATTAATAACTAAAAATATTACCACTTAATGCAATGAATTTTTAATACTATATTTTGTTCTAAACCTACCCCCCCCCCCCCCCCCCCCAAAAAAAAAAAAAAAAAAAAACTCAACAAAATTTAACCTTAGATATAAAAAATTATCTACGTGGCATTTCCACATCAACACATTAAGTAATTAGCTAAAATTATTAATTTAAAAGTTTGTACATTGTCGATTTAGTTTTATAATTCATTATTTTATTCAATTTTAATTATCTCACATCGATTATTTATTTGACTCCATTAATAGACTACCCATATAAATAAGACACCATATATTCTATTTTATTCATCACAATGGTATAAATTCTTATACTAAATAATTTAATTTTAAAGTAGAATATAATATCTAGATCAATAAATGATTAGAATAAAGATGATTAAATTATGAAACTTCTATTCAAATTGAAATTATAGGGACATACATATTAATTAGATTAAAATATTAAATATTAATTTTAATAATAATTTTGAATCTTAAAATAATTTGGATTTATATATATTGATTTTTAAATTAATAAAGATGTAGTTGAAATTCAATAAGTTTAATGAAGTTAGTATATTGTTAGTGGTTTACACTAATCCAACTTTTTGCATGTCAATAAAAATATTTGACGGAATATGCTTATTATTAAACCTTAGACTAAGTTCTCATCAAAATTATAAAAAAGTATAAAATCAAATTAAGATTTTTAATATTTTAAATTTTAATTAGAGACGAAGAATTTTAAAAGTGTGGTGTATCTTTTACATTGGTTATTTGTTGGTGAAATTTCATAAATAATTGATGTGGGATAGTTAAAAAGAAATAGAAGTAATGAGTTTAAAGCCAAATGTATTAGAATTTGAAAAAAATATTTGATACTTCCTCTGTTTCAAGATTGTTGACACGTTTCTTTTCCTTTCTTTTTGGCACACATTTCCACGCTTCTCGATGATGGATTTTAAAATAAATTTTTGAAGTATCTTTTCTTTTACGAGATACTACGTGTGTCGTAGTATCCCGTAAATAAAAAAATACTTCAAAAATTTATTTTAAAATCCATTATCGAGAAGCGTTGAAATGTGTGCCAAAAAGAAAGGAAAAGAAACGTGTCAACAATCTTGAAACAGAGGAAGTATAATATTAAATGATGATTATTATTATATAGATTTATAAATATATGTTAAGCTTGTATAATATTTCAAATTAAGTTAAGATTTACAATTAACAAAACAAATTAATCTAGAAGAGCATATTACCAATACGCAATATATGTGATTCAATATATACATATATAAATTGGGGTGAACAACAAAAATGCCCTCTTAGAGCAAAAAAAAAAATATACGCCCAACACATAATTTTACACAAATTTTGCCCAAAATTTTAAATTCATACCTATACTACCCTTACTTTTTCCTTTCTCCTCTCTCCTCTCTCTTCTTTTTTCTCCCGACGCACTTACGCACGCACAAACCCACGCACACTCTCACCACACACTCTCTCTCTCTCTCTCACTTTATGCACATGACCCATTTTCTTTTCTTTTTCTCTTACAATTTTTCTTATTTTTCAATTTTCATTTTTTCTGCTATTTTTTTTTCCTCTTTTCTTCTCTCTTGTTTTAATTTCCGAGTTTCTATTTTTTTTATTTTTATTTTACTGATAACTTGGTAAGAATTATAACTTTTCCAACTCGTTTTATAAGAATTTGATAATTTCTTATGTTAACTAATTAATTCCCTTGGTAAGAATTTTGACAAATGCATTTGGTAATAAAATTGTATGCGTGATAATTTGGTAAGAATTATAACTTTTCTAACTCGTTTCATAAGAATTTGATAATTTCTTATGTTAACTAATTAATTCCCTTGGTAAATTTTTTGACAAATGCATTTGGTAATAAAATTGTTTGCGTGGGCTTGAATTGGTAAGAATTTAACAATTTCTAACAAATTATCACTGAATATGTTCTAAAAAATATAACAGATACGAACTAAATTATCTCAAAAAACGATCCGAACCAAACCAAAAACTTTGGTTCGGGTTCGGTTTCGGTTCGGTTGGCCTAAACTTTTAGTAGCAAAATCATGTAGCAACAAATACTTCAACAAGATTTCAACAAAATTCAAATTGCTTAAATTATCCAATATCCAACAAGTCAATAACTCAAAAACATCAACAAATCCAAAAGCAACAAGTGCAAGTCAACAACATTAACCAAATAAAGAACAATCCAACATCAACAAATAAAAACAGACTGTCAGAGTTGCAGCGACGCAAGAGAGAGAGGGGCGTAGGATCACTGATTTGAGAGATTTGCGTAATTGAAATTGAGTATAAGGTTTTAATAAAATATTAATATTATATAAATATTAAATATTTTATAAATATAAAATAGGTTAGGTTCGGATGAAACCGAAAACTAAAACCTGGATCCGATCCAAACAAAAAATAATTTGATTTTGCTTTTAAAAAACCGATTCGAACCATTGTACAGAAAAATCGATCCAAACCAACCGAACTACAATGGTTTCGGACTTCGGACGTTGAACAGTAGTCGAAGTAGCATTGCGTTAGTCCCAATTTGCCCTTTCCTGACCTAAATCTGCATTGATTCATAACGCAAATGAAGTCATAATTGCGCTAGAACGAAGCTGAAGAAGAAAAATTTTTGAGCAAGGTAATTTTTCGGCGATTTCAAATTTTCTTTTTATTCTGATGAATTTTGCCAAGTAGGGCTGTGAACAATCACACCCATAACTTAGGGGAGGTAATTACAATAGTTTTAAGGTTCCTCTTCACCGTTGTTTGTTGTTAGATTTTTTTTTTTTATATTAGGCTGGTAGTTACCGAAGCAAGCAGTAGGAGTTGCGATTTTAGTTGATTCGATACCTGATTGAAGAGGTAGTGCAATAAACTCTGTAATGCCTACTCGTTATGGTTATTTATGAGATGTGGCATGTCCGAAAGCATGTTGTTTAAAATATATGGAAGGATTAAGAAAATGCAAAACTCAAGATACCCGCCCCTTGCACGACTAGTTTGACAAAAGGGATAGAATCTAGAATAACCACTTAACTTAGTGAAATTAAAAAGTAGCCACTAACGTAAAAATATATAAATTGTAGCCATTTTCGATCTGCTGAGACAAAATTACCTAACTTCAACCTAAAAAATAAAAATCTAATAAATGTAAACAAATATTGACAGAACCCTACCCCACGTCCCTACCTACGAACCGCCGCTCAAGTGGAGGACCTTCTCTGCCGTCACCGTCGATCGAGTCGCCGACGTTCAGTCGCCATCGATCGAGATGCCATCTTTACCGAACAAGCGAAAATATCCGGCGGCCAATCGGAGAAGAAAGCAATCGAGCAGCCATTTTATAATATATCCGAGAATCGAGCCTCCGGCGTTGTTGCCCAGTCGTCGTCGATTGGGTCGCCTTCATCTGCTTCCCAGGCCTCAAACTTCAGGCGGCCATCTTCGTCAAGAGTTGCCCCATGAAGATTCTTGTACGCCCTGGTTTCGTCAAGCCATAACGCTCATCATTTACGGTCTCCATCTTCCGGCGGGTGTAACAGTTGAAGCCGACGATGACTCGTTGTTATCCCACACATTTTCAATCGGAGGGGAAGGGATCGAACGAGTGCATTTGCGCGATTCGAACCAATTGAACCATGCAACAGAGAGAGGATCGATCGAGTATATCAAGGCTCGACCGGGGTCAATATACTCGATCGGTCCCTATAAAAAAAATAGCATGTGTGTCATCTCCTCTCCTACATTGATGCAACAATGTGTTTTTGTCTGGAGATGATGTAACAACATGTTGAATGAAAGAAAAATAGATGATGCAGCAACGTGGTGTTTGATTTGCTGATACCATAACTTGTAGCACAAAAAGTGTTCGAAGAAATGCCCGAGAGAAAAGAACATTAAAACAACATTTTGGGCCTCAATTTCGTGACTCGAATGGCAGTGTTTGTGGCTCGATCGAGCTAGTACAACCAGACAGTGCTCGATCAAGCCAGTTTAGAAATAGGTGCTCGATTGAGGTTCGCTTTGCTCGATCGACCCATTACGTTGATGGTCATGCTCGATCAAACCGACACCTACTCGATCAAGCATTAAATATCTCGATCGAGCCCGAACACAGATATGGAACATATGTTGAACAATACAGCCGCCTGATCGCCCCTCACTTTAGGGGTAAGGGAGATGCAATGATAATCGATGTGTATAATCGAGTCGAATCCACATGGATGCAATGGCGAATGAGATTCAAGTAGTAATCTAGTTACTTAACTACTATCCAAGCTACCAACTAACACGTTTTTGTGTTTTTCCTTTCAATGATCAAATAAACTAAATAACAATGAAAAGTAAGCAACTAGATATCAACAACTAATAACAAGCAATTAAAAATCAATAGGAAAGAGTTTGGTTCCAAATATAATCCAATAATCACCAGAAGCCTAGGTTTAAGAATTTGCATGGATTAGCCATTTTAATCTAATTCATATGAGAGTTCTATATATAGTAAACATCAATTCTTCTCTCGAAGCAATCAATATTAGTGGATTAACCTATGACATCTATCTCCGTTAGGTCTCAAGATGTATAAATTAACTCCAAATAGCTCAATTAATTATCTAGAAGCTCATACTAGCAATAATTACTAATATGATGTGATTTGATGCCAAATGTTATGAATTAAAGCCTCCTAAGCATTTAACCAAACACCTTGTATGCACTCAATGATGACCAATCAATCATGCAATAATATTCAAGATCCAAACCACAAGACATATGAATTAGAAGGTAAATCCAACAACAAAATCCAAAAACCTAGTTTTTTAGATCATAACTTCATATATTGGAACCAAAGGGAAATTTAGCTAGACATAATTGAAGAAATTAAACCATGAAAAATAGATGAAATCATAAGGAAAAGAAAGAGAATTAAATAAGGAAGAAGAATTTATGCTTGAATTTAAATTCCAACAAGTGTAGCTCAAGAAATCATGAAAATACTAAAGAGGAAAGTATAAAATCTAATTAGGGTTCTTGGAATGTAAAAGTATGGAAAGATCCATCAAAAAGGGAAGAACTTGGGGTTAAATACATAAAAAATTAAGTTTGGGTCGAGTTGGGTTGAATCGGGACGAACCGGGGCGAGTTCGGACGAGTTTGGGCGAGCCGAACTCTCCCCTTAGTTGCATTTTCGCACGACCGGCGGCCCATGGGAGGGGCACCGGCGGTCCAGTGGGTCGCTGGGCTGGACTGCCGGATTCTCTGTGGTAATCGGCGGTCTGAGGCCGGTTGACCGACGGTCTGGTGGCCCGCCGGTTTGGGTCGCCGGTTTGCCGCCCCTCCGTCGTCTCTTGTGCAATGTTTTTGTTTTCGCTCGTTCTCTCTCATCTGAACTCCGATTCTCGATCCGCTTTTTGCTATGGACTCCTAACGAACCCCTCTTCGACATAGAATGATCAAATTGGCCAAATGAGTTCTCTATTATTCCTGCAAAAAGCATAAAGAGACTCGAGAGAATGAGGAAAACATAAGTGAAATCAAACTAGTGAAACCCTAACTATATAACTTCAAATTCAACATTTTTAACCCTAGGTTTCGCTCAAATTAAGCTCGATTCTTACTCGTTTCCGGCCCTCGATCCTTAGCTACATGAATGCTCTTTCCAATTCTTACAAAAATAGATCGAAAACCGAAAGAAAACGAGAAAAGTAAAAAGTATGCTACAAGTTAAGAAACCCTAGCATTTCTAACATTTAAGCACATAAATCGAGACTCAAACACATGCAAAATAGACTTGACATGCACATAAAATACGTGTTAATCACCTCCATCCACCATTTTTTCCGAAACGCGTGAACAATATCTTCAAACTCAAACAATACCTTTCAGTGAAGGTTGCCGGAAATAACGTCAATTAATGCCGGAAACTTAAGGAAGTTAGCGATGGAAGTTGACTCGTTGTCTACGATTAGAGTTGATTCGCCGAAGATTGAGTTTGCAAGTTTTTTTGATTGCAGGTTTGATGTATCTATCGTGATTATGTGATATATACGAAACATAAGGAAGTTCATGATGAAAGTAGACTTGCCGTCGACGATTATCGTTGATTCGCCGGAGATGGAGTCTACAAATTTTTTTGATTGCAGATTGACGCAGGTTTCACATATCTATGGTGAGAACGTGATATACATATATATACGAAAATATAACTGATTTTGAAAATTATGGTTTTCTTAATTAAAAAAAATTAAATAAAAAGGGCAATTTTGTCTCAACAAGTTGAAAGTGACTATAATTTATATATTTTTAAGTTAGTGGCTAATATGTATTTTTTGTTAAGTTAAGTGACTATTTTTGACCATTATCACTTGAGAAAATATCTAAAAAAAAAAATAAATTATTTAGTCCTTTCAAAAAATTAAAACAAAATTATTTACTTATATATATATATATATAACCAAATTCATAGTCTTCTCGCGGCAAGTGGATCAACAGAGCCATGCCGGATCACCACATCAGAACTCCTCCTGCGGCGGCGGAGACGGTTGTAAGAGAGTTAAACACTTATGATATTAGTGCGGCTGCGGACGTCGATCCAGAGCCTACACTTCGTGAGGATGAACGGAAAGAGCAAGATGCAGAAACGAGCGAGGTGTCTGAAGACGGAGAATCGGAGAGAGAAGATGAGTACAATTTTCAATTCGAGGGTGAAATGGACCCTCTCTCGTTTGTCGAAGGGGAGGATACCTCCAGTTTGCCGCTATATGAGGTTTTCCAGCGGATTGAGGACCAATACAAGGCATTGGCGGCGAAGAAACGCCCAGCCCCTGACAATAACGAGAGGTATTTCAATGGGTTTCTTTTTCCCCACCTATTTTTTCATCTTAGACTTTTGCCTCTGCATGGAGTTTACATATATTTGTTTAGTTAGGCTGCAATATGTTGTTAGATGAATGAATGTGAAGCTTGAGGTGATTGAGAGGAGTGTAATCTAATAAGCAAAAATTATGCAAATTGACTTCTTCGTTTGCGATGTATTTTTAGTGAAACGCCTGCTAAGAGATTGAGACAGGATGAGGAGACTACGGGAGCTACCCGTGAGGAAATTGAGGAG
Organism: Mentha longifolia; assembly: GCA_001642375.2. NCBI lineage: Eukaryota > Viridiplantae > Streptophyta > Magnoliopsida > Lamiales > Lamiaceae > Mentha > Mentha longifolia. The sequence goes on from CM038114.1 coordinate 30,182,246, forward strand.
GCTATGAACTTTGGTGTGAGGAAGAGGAAGTCGAGGAAGGTGCGGATTTGTCGTTTGATATAGCTGCTTAGCATATCTTGATTCTTAATTGTTGCACTTTTTTCTCCTTGTAATTTTTTATGTTGGAGCTGACTATTTCTGCATTGGTAACACTATGAGACCCTGTTGGTTCTAGAGTCTGGTTCGGCAAATGTAGTTCTTGGAGATGAATAACCAAGGGGCTATTAGCCAGAGGAGTTTTATCTTGTGCATTGTTAACTAGGATAATGAGGTGTTGAATGGAATTGCTGGGTAGAATCTCATTAGGCAGGAACTAGTGTGCTACCTCCTTTTCTTGTGCTAAACTCTTGAACAACAATAATGTGGATCATGTATAGCATTTTGGGTATTTCGTGATGTTGTGATGATTCCTTGAGAATTTTATATATAATTCGTAGGTTATGTTTTTTCTTTTCTTTTTTCATAAATGTACACATCAATTGTTTTTGGTTTTTATAGACATATGTTATTTACACTTGTTGTGGTTGGCACCAAACATAGGAGAGGCGAAGAGGAAGGAAAAAAGGATCAAAGAATAAAGTTAGCCCTGAAGTGACTAGAAAACTTGGTGATGCTACACTCCATTATGCACAAGGTCACTTTGACAAGGTTTGTGCTTGTCATCTTTCAACCTACCCCAGAAACACGTATTTAACTGCAATATGAGCTATTAAGTTTCCATGCCTGCTGTCATTTCTGTTTTTGACAGGTGGAATATCAAATTTCTGTTTTCTGATCAGTCATTTTAAAAATTGTAGGCCATCTCTCTGTTGCATGAAGTAATTCGTCTCGCCCCGAATCTATCTGATCCATATCATACACTCGGTCTAATTTATTCTGCCCTGGATGACAATAAGAGAGCGATGATTTTCTACATGATTGCTGCACATTTGACTCCTAAGGATGCTTCTTTGTGGAAACTTCTTCTAGCCAAGTCAATGTAAGATGCCCTTTTGTTCACTTCTTTAGGTTACCACTTAATTAGATATGCGTCATTATATTTTTAGCTTAGTTGAAAGAAATTGACATCTTCGTCATGGACTCACATATCCACATACCAGTCCTCTTTATTATTGCATTCTTGTTTGTCTGTATATATTATGCTTGTGATAAAGGTCATGTAAGATGAAATTGAGCTGAAATCTTGTCCCCTTGATGTTCGTTAGTTATTTTTTATCGTACGAATATGAAATTGCAACAGACTTCTATTTCACATGTGTTTTGGCTAAGCTATTTGGATTATGATCCCTCTATTAGCTCAAAACATGTTGCATATTTTCACACTGAGATGGTCTCTGGTTTAGATGTCAGTCTTAGTAGTTAAGGTGGTTTTCTTTATGCTTAGAGCGAAATATAAAAATCTCCTACCAATGTAGGAGGGAGAATTATAGTAGTTGTCTGTGCTTAATAAAAGCATCAGCAGACTACTGATTGATTCCATGTCTTGAGTCTTGACTGAATTCTTTGGATCTTTTTCGGGTTATTCATTTAAGAACATGTTTGTCATGTTGCATCACTACACTAAATCTAATGAACTTGTTATCATATGTAGAGAGCATGAAGACATCAAGCAGGCCTATTACTGCCTCAAGAAAGCAATAATAGCAGATCCTGAAGATATTGATCTTCATTCAACCCGTGCTTCCCTTTATGTTGAGCTCGAAAAGTATCAAAAGGCGGCTGAGTCCTATGAAAAAATCTCCCGCCTGTGTCCTGATAACATTGAAGTTCTGCAGAAAGCAACACAGGTTATATAAGATCCTTAAAAGTTTTTCACCCATCCCCTTGTTGTGCATGTTTTATAAAATAATAAGCTTGCACGTCCTATTTTAATTGTTCACCACTTTGCAGTTAACTGTTTTTTTTTTTTACTTAGCTAGTGCATGCTCTCATTTCATGCAATTTGTTGGAGAACCAAAGCATATTAGCCCTCCAAGTGGATTGAGAAAATGCAAAGCTTGTTGATTGGCATATCATAAATAAGTTTCATCGATAAAACCTTATACATGCCTGAATGATGAATAGATCACTTGTTATGAGAGTGGTCTTCCTCTAGGACCAGCATGAAGCAAATACTGAGAATTTACCTCTTATACTAACAGTTGGAAGATTCAGGATTCATTTCACTATCAGATAGTCTTAAATTAAAGGCATGAACATGCCGTAACTTGATTAGTGATTACAACTTAGCAAAAGTTGAGATGCTCATTTAGCATACACCATGCCCTGATGCTAGATGCAATAAGATGTGATTCTCTTCTTAACTATATTGTTGTCTCCTATATATTCTCATATTACCCGCCTTTTTTCTATCAACGAATTCTTTTTTACTGATATTTTCATTCATTATTTCAGCTGTATCAAAAATGCAAGCAACATGAGCGAGCTGTTAGTATGCTGGAGCAAAGTCTCAGGCATCATACTGTTGCTCCTAATTTAGGAGTGGTTGATCTCTTAGTGTCAGTTCTCATGGAGAATGACGAGTATATGAGAGCTATCGAACATATTGAGCATGCACAACAAGTGTACTGTACTGGAAAAGAGATGCCACTGGATTTAGTAACAAAAGCTGGAATATGCCACATTCATGTTGGGGATAAGGAGAAAGCAGAGGTTGGTGTTGTCATTTATGGGTGTTTTATCTATGCATAGTAACCAGAGACAAATTAGTCCAATAAATCTCTCTTTTGAATTATTTGGTGAATATGTCTCCATATGATCTTCCACTTTTCAAGTTATTAGTACATAATTTAAAGGCTAGTCGCTTGGGTGTTTTTATTTATGATTCAGGTGCTTGAATTTGATCTGGTGATGTTCTTGCCAATTTCAGTTGCCACTAGTTTTGGATGATGTGGCCAATTTCTGTATGTTTCTGAGCTTTCGTATGTACTCATTTCTCAGAAAAAGAAAAATTATAAATTTCCCTGTTAATATTGAAACTACTACATACTCTATTGGTCCAAACTTTCTATGATTATCAATCGACCTACGGGTTCTTATGCCTAAACCACCCTGTAATCCTCTTTCTTCTCCGGCACTTTGTTTAGTTATGATGTTTTAAACAAGTTTTTGCACCTTTGGTGAACTACATTTCTACACCAGCTAGTACATGCCTATTATATTTAATTTGGACTTCTCTTCTTCATAAAATTTCATTGGAGTAAATATTGTGGGCACATGAGGATTATGTTGGTATATATTTCCATTGCAATTTTAGAATAGTTAAGTTTGCAGTGCACTTGAACTAATTATATGAGTTCTATTTCAAGCCACATGGTGTGTTCCTCGTATTGTTTTCTGACATTTTGTCCTCTGCTGAATCTGTTTGTAGATTTTGATTTAGTATTGTTTTCAATGAACTGATTGTTTGCTTAATTGACAGGCTTACTTTAAAGTTTTGAAACAAGAGGGTGCATCTAATCATCCTCACTTGGTCATCGATGTTGCAGACTCACTCATGAGTGTAGGGCACCATGGTTCCGCTTTAACATATTATATGATGTTAGAGGAAGACTCAGAGAAGTATAATGTATGGGATGCAAATATTCAATTATAGTATTCTTACTTTCTAGCTCTAGAATACTACTGGAGAGTCACCTTTGGGATATTCAATTTCTGTACGTTCAGGGCTACCTACACTTGAAAATTGCAAGGTGTTACGTTTCTCTAAAGCAAAGAGGACAAGCAATTGAATATTATAAAAAAGGTGAATGAGGGATATTTAGATTCATATATATGCTTAAAAGTTTTTGAACAAGTTGCCTTACTCGATTCTTGATTGTGGAGCTTATAGATTGTTTGAAACTATTTATGTCCTTTTTCTATTTATAGTAATTTGTTCTGATCTCTCATCATGTTTGTCTCTTGCAGCTATTCAGAAACTTCACGATAGCATTGATGCACGGTTGACTTTATCGTCTATGCTTCTTGAAGAAGGCAGAGATGACGAAGCTATTTCTGTGCTCTCTCCTCCAGTAGAATCAGGTATCCATTCCTGCTGCTAAATTTATAAATCATCCTTGTTTTGATTGTTGCTTTCTCAGTTAATGAATTGTTCCTCAAATCAGATCCTGATTTAAAATCAGACCCACGAAAGTTGTGGCACCATAGTGGGAAGATAAAGTTAAAGCTTTCTCAAATCTATAAATCTAAAGGGTTAACTGAGGCTTTTGTGGACGTGCTGTTTCCAGTAATTCACGAGACATTGCTTGTTGAACAAACCCAAAGGAAGGTATCCTCCTTGCTGTACTTATCTGTACTATTGGGATCTGTTATGGAACTATTGACATTAACATAATGGTATCCCTTGTGCCATCAATCAAAATTTTCAGTAGGATAAAAGGTGTGAATTACAACATAGAATTATGTCTGACTCGTTTGTATCACTTTCATCTCTATGCAATATGAGATAATGCGATAAATGTTCATTTCCCAATTTTATTATATTCTTGAAGTTCCAAATTTCTGTCATGAATCAGGTTAGGTCCCGTCCACGGCTGACTGATAGTGTTCTTTCAGAAAGGACAGAAGTGCTGAAAGATCATAAAGCCGACAGAGTGCTTCATGGACTTCCGCCTCTAGCTTCTTCTGCAGCTTTGTGAGCATTTCATATACCTCTCTCATGCATTTGGATTTTTGAATGTTAATAGACATTGTCTTCTTTTGAAATCCTTTTTTTTGGTAATTAGAAAATAAAAGCCTTCTTGGGTGGAATATATGTTCACTCATTTGCTGCTAAACTCATTCCAATTTCAATAAACCTATATAATTTGGTGCTACATGCCTTTTTCACATATTTGCCGTCCATTTTTTGGTTAGGTCAAAAGCTTCCAGAGCAAAGAAGGTGCTCCAAAAGAAGGCTGCATTGAGAGAAGCGAAACGCGCTGAGGCATTGGCTGCTGGATGTGATTATAACAGTGATGATTCAGACGAAGAATCTCAGGTAAGCGATGGAAAGTGTGATATAATTTTAAGCTTACAAGTTCTGATTTTCTGGCTTTGACTTCTCTATGATCTTTTTACTATGCAGCAAGTGTCTCTGGAGTCTCCTTTGCCAGGCTTTCTGAATGAAGAGAGAAATCATCTCTTGATTGTAGATGTAAGTCAATTGCTAGTTTCCCCCTCTGCATGTGTTTGTATGATTTTGTATACCAGTTTATCTTACAATGCTGGCAATAAGTTATGCAAAACCTGTAGATCTGTAGATTCTTAAAGTTTATCTTCCTTACTGTTATGCAGACTGTAATATAGGGGATAGAGTACATTGCTAAAATCTGGTAGATATGGTAAAAGTTAAAGGAACAGACAATTGTGAAGTCAACTTTGTTCTTTTTTGAATAAATAGCAACTTCTAACCATTACAAAATTGGTTGTGTTGCCTTTTTTGCAGGATATTAGTACATGTTGTAGTTGATTCTAATCAAGCTTTCAATTTTAAGAAAATAATGTTGTGAGATATATAGATCATGCTGCATCTAATACAGAATTAATAAAGTTCTCATTTGTGATATTATTTTCCTTTAGCAATATCTGATTCACTTCTTTAAATATTTTTTCATTAGCACAGTCTTTAACTGTTTTTGTAGTTATGCAAATCCTTATCTTCACTGAGAAGGTATTCGAGTGCCCTAGGGATTGTCATAATCAGCTTGAAACTGGATGCATTATCTGTTCAGACAAAGAAGGAGCTTCGGACTATTGGAGCTCGTAAGTTTTGATAGTTGAAATTCCCATCTTTCTCTATGTTTTACGCACCTTCCCTTGTGTACACTTATTTTAATAATTCTTCATTATTTTTTTATTTACTTTTACTTATAGAATTAGAAGCTATAATTGTTGATCCTGCGCGTGGATGGGATTTAGTACGCGACTTTGTTTGTCGGGACCCGTACAGCTTTTCTGCCTGGAACTCTTGCTACAAAGTAATACTGAGGTACTAATGTTCTATTTGAATGAGTCTCATATCCACTTAGGTAGCGTCTCAAGTTTAGAGAATGCTTCTCTATGTTATAATGTATACACTGTTATGTTTAAAATAGATAAATATAAGTTGTAAGATGCATTATTGTTTCATCTATATGCTAGAAATAAATGATTAAGGACTTGAGATCTCATGTACAATATAATTTTGCCTTCACATGCTTGTTATGTATAAGAAGAAGATGATGCTTGAATTTTCGTTGCCATTTTGCCTCAAAACGTTGATTTCAGTATGTATGCATTTCATTTTGCTTAAAGCTGCTTATTACATGTTCAGAATGAATCGACTATCAAGGCGCAACAAACTCCTTCATTCCATGAGAGTGAAGCACAAAGATTCTATACCACCTATTCTTATTTCAGGACACCAGTTTACTATGATTAGTCAGCATCAGACAGCTGCTCGAGAATACTTGCATGCTCATAAACTGATGCCTGATGACCCCTTTATCAACCTTTGTGGAGGTACACGTGCATCTTCGCCTCCTAGAATTAAAGATTAAAAGCTAGAGCACAAAATATTATATTTCCTTATACTTGCTTCAGAAAATGTGAAATTCATTTATATTCCTATATCTTATAGGAACTGCCTTGATTAACTTGGCCCTAGGCCTCAGACTTCAAAACAAGCACCAGACGTTTTTACAAGGGCTCGCTTTCCTCTATAACAACTTGCGCCTTTGTGGAGACAGTCAGGTCTGGTTCTTTTCATCTATTTTTCGAGTCATTCTAGTTCTCGTGTTAGTTTTACGAGGCACTAGTTTTGGGTGGGAGATTAGATTAAAAATATGGATGATTGAGTATTTGAAGGATTAGCCTATATTATTTTTATATAAACATTCCCTAATATAACAATTAGTTTAAGCTATATGCTGATTTACAGTTGATACTTCTCGATTGTTATTTACTCACGTGTCTAATGTCTATCTTTCGTCAGAACTCTTAGAATATGTGCAAGAATTCTCAAAATCATTTTCTGTTTTTGTATCAACAATTTTCTGCATTTATAGTATGCTTGTTTCTTCTCTAAATTTTCTGCAGGAGGCATTGTATAACATTGCTCGAGCATACCATCACGTCGGTCTAGTTTCTTTGGCTGCTAAATACTATGAGAAAGTGTTGGCTACTCGCGAAAAGGATTACCCCATTCCAACGCTTCCATACGAGAATCAAAATGTTACAAAGACTAAAACGCCAGGATACTGTGATCTTCGCCGAGAAGCGGCTTACAATCTGCATCTGATATACAAGAAAAGTGGGGCATTTGATCTTGCTAGGCAAGTCTTGAAAGATCATGTTGTGTTATGAGACTTACATGAATACGTGTTGTTAAATATGTACAGTTATCATGCCCAGAAGATACTAGGATAGGACGGCTAAACTTAAAATTTTCAGCTAATACTAAGAAGTACTTAGAATTGAGAATTGTCCCTTCTCTTTTTTTTTTTATTAGTAATATTATTAAATTTTTTGTAGTCCGTTTTTTGTAATCCATGAAACTAATGGCATAATAATTTTTATGTAACATTTCTACGCACACAAGGAAAAGATAAATGAATGATTGGTAAATAAATATATTGAAATAAATGAAATGGTAGTACAAAGCATTCGAGAGAGCTCTCAAATAGTTCAGTTGATAAAATGCTTTCTGTCCAAACAAAAAGTCGAGGGTCTGAAATTCCCCCTACCCCAAGAATCCACAAATACATTATGAATACTAATTATTTTTAGAATCCTAATTCGAGATTGAAGATCTTAGGATACTTCAAGGAATAATTATAATGTTTCATGGAGATGAAATTTGAATGATTATGATGATTAGGTTACACACAATTCAAAATTTGAGGTAGGTGAGTGACATGTTTTCTAGTAGTACTATATGGATATAGACTTAACATCGGGTTGCACTCAATGTACTATATAGTGAAATTCATCCTTTCATTTTAATAAAGTTTCCTGTTTTTCTTTTTTCCCTATAATGATTAAAATAAAATAAAGTATCAGGTTTGTTATTCCGATTGGAAATATCATTTGCCATTTCTTGAACCCGTTTTTTTCAAAAGGAATTATTGGTAATTTCTTACATAAATTTCATGTATTAATGACGCCAAAAGGCGAATTTAAATATTTGGCATAGTGATAATCTAACTAGACAATTTGTAGCTTGTAGCTTATACATACAGTATGAGCTTAAAAAAAATATACTGACAATTCATTTCTCGTTATCGACAATTAAGATTAAGAAAACAAAAAGATCACTTGAACTCCAATCTACAAATTAATACACGACATAAATAAAATATTTTCTTGCTACTTTTTTTTTTTTGGGGCGAAATCCATGAATGCTTCAAGTAAGTAATCTAAAGAAATCCATGAAAATACTCCCTCCGTCCCCTTTGATTTGGCTGGTTTACTTTTTTCACAGTTTTTAAGAAATACATTAATTAAGAATAAACAATGATTTAGTGTTAAAAATGATTGTTTTCATTAGACATAATCCCTAGGCAGCCATTTTACACATGCACATGCAAAAGAAAAAAACACTCAAGAAAATAGGGAGAATGGCGGCAGAGATCACTTCATGCACATTTACAAATGCTGATCACAGCTGTAGGGATTCAAAAACAGAAAATTTCTCCCTAAATTACAGATTCAAATTGTAAGGAAGTGAACCTATAAATAAGCTGATGATCAATTCAACATTCCACAGTTTACAACCCAAAAATAGAGAGAAAGGTAAAAAAAGAAGAAAAATGAGAAAGCACAACTTCACAACTGTTGAAAGGAGCCACATCATCCAGTTCCTGCTGGAAGGCTCGAAGCAAGGAAAACCTGCTTATGCGAAGATGAAGCAGGCTGTCTTGAAGTGGGATTCATCTTCAAGGACGATTTCCAGACTTTGGGCAGAAGCCAAGCTGCAGAGAGATGAAGGTCAGGTAATCTCTTTGAAATCCAAAAAACTGTGCCCTAAAAGAGTGAAGAAATTCTTCCATGATTATGCTAAGATAAAAACACTAGAAATGCGCAAGAGAAACACAATTAGGCGATTAGTTGAAGCCCTAGATGTTAGCAGAGGTACTGTTTTTAGATGGATTAAGTTGGGGCTGCTCAAAGCACACACTTCTGCCCTAAAACCATTCTTAACAGCAGCTAACAAGCTCAAAAGGCTAAGATTTTGCTTAGATTCGATCATGTACAATAGGCAGCAAAATGAAATGAAGTTCAGAGATATGCAGAACATCATCCATATTGATGAGAAGTGGTTTTTTCATCAGCCAACAGCCAAAAGCAGCTAACCCAGATCCAGCATGCAAAATAATCGACCACATATCACACAGATATAATCCAACAACAAACCCAACAGAACACAGATCAACCATCAATAAGCCAACACATTCACATATCAGCACCAGAGATGCAAGATCCAGAAACCGAACATCTAAGCATAGGCAGAAATATACACAAAAATGGACACATGCATCTAAAAGAAAGATCTCACACAGCGTCGCAGGGCTCATCAAAGAGCCGAGGGAGGAAGATCCGGTGGATCTCCTTCAAGCTCTCGCTCCGATTCAATATTTCCCGGAACCTCTCTCTTCACGGCGGTGCTCAACCATGATCTCTGCCCGCTCCGCCTCCAACTCTCGCGCGACCCGCTTCGCCACCCGTCTTCTCTGCTCGGGCCGCGCGCTTCAACCGGATCTGACCATGCCTCTCAGATTCCTCCTCGTCTGAGGGGGAATTTGAGACATACGCCTCAATTGCCGGTGGATCTGCTTGTAACTCTGTCTCTGGGACGAAATCGGAGACAGAAAAGGAGAATGAAGGTGTAATAGGGGGAGATTTGGTGTAGGGAGGGAGAATGGAAGGTGAGAAACTCATCAAGTCGGGTGGATCGGTGAGCACCGCAGCCGGTTGGCAGAAGAGGGGGCGGCGGCCGCGTAAAGGATCTAGGGTTGCAGTGGGGAAGGAGATGAAGGCTGTAGAGAGAAATCGACGGAAAGTTCAGAGACAGAGAGAGCCGTTGTGAAAATGATATAGGGGTTTGGCACTCTCTAGGCGATTAATGGGGGGTGTTAGTGGATTGTTAATTTAGTGGATTATGCCTTAATCAGACCCAAAAAAAGAATGCTGCCATTTGGGTTGGGACAGCCCAGAATGAAAACGTGGTCAAATCAAAGGTGACTGAGGGAGTAATTAACACCTAGTATTTTATAGACAAGGACGTGAAATCTGGGCCGAGGGCTGTCTCCAATATGCCGACCCTAATTTAAAAATAAAAATACATACTTTCGTATTTTTAGAAATCATTATCATCCCAAATAAAATCTAATTACTAAAATTAAATTATATTATGTCAAAAGATTTTTTTTTTCTTCTTTGGATGCCCATATTATTGAAAGCTACATACAGTATAAATATGTAAAATAGTAAAAACTACTAGTATTTATGAAATTGGGCTGTATTATTTTGACTTAAAGACTTTTTTTTAATTATGTAATCCAACTCAAATTCCACAAATTTATTAGCCCACTAATTTCCATTATCATTATCATTAGTAAAAAAAAAATATAATCTCCTTCAGTCACACCCGTGAGAGTATATAACGACTAGTACTCGCTTAAGTTAGTTGCCAGCTGTCACGTTACGGCATAGGATTGGGCGCGTTAGAGCAAAAGAGCGAATGAGGTCATGGGTATTTAGGTTAAAACGACAGCGTAATGACGATTTTCCCTTTCTTATTTTTTTAGGGGTTACAATTTAAGAAAATAATATATCTATATATTTAAGGGCATTATTTATTTACGAAAAGCTTTTCTCTGCAAAAACCCTAATTTATTTCTCTACTTACAATTCCTGGAAAATTCGTTGCCGCCTTCCCTTAGCTCTTGTTATTTTTCCGTTGCTGCAGAAAATTTTCGTAATTTCTTGGTAAGGTATTCGTGATTTTTCTCTATTTTTCTTATTTTTCTGATTTTCCTCTGATTTTCCGGGTGTTTTTTTAAGCGTAAATAGGTTGAAAATTATGAATTTTAAGGAGCTGTTTCTGTCCTCTGAGGCGTAATTTTAAGAGTTTTTTGGTATTTTTGCTTGATCCGTTCGCGACTTTGGTGAATTCTGCTGAATTTCGGAGGTTTTATATCAGAAAAGCTGTTTCCTTTTTCAACTTGTTTCACTGTGTTGTTTAATTTAATTTAATTTTTTTTTTTTTTTTACTTTTTTTTTTTTTTTTCCCGGAAATTTCAATTTCGAGTTACTAAATTTAACTTTTTCCTGTTTTTCTGAAGAAATTGTTTTCTTCCTATTATTCAATGCTCGACAAAATTCTTAATTTTTTTAATAATTTTTATATGATGATTCAAACAATTTCCAAGTACTAGTGTACTTAATTTCTGCAATTGGCTCTGTTGAATCCGATTTATGATATACAGTTAATCTCGGAAAAATGTCTGGTGCTTCTGATACGGCGCCGTTCAGCATGATGAGCTCAGCTACGGTGATGAATCCGGCATCGCAACAACCGCAGCTGGAGCAAATGCATACGGCATACATGAACAACGACGGCGGCTTCAGGCCACTCGGATCGTCTCCGCCACCGTTTCAATCAGTTCCCGCCGGCGCCACCGTGATTACCCACACCGCCGCCGACCAGAAGCGGAAGAGGGGCCGGCCGAGGAAGTACGGACCCGATGGCAGCATGAACGTTCCATTGGGATCGCCGCAGCAGCCCATGAATGCTGCTATGCCGCCGCAGCAGCAGAATTTCTCCCCTCCGTCGGCGGCTCCGATGGAGAGCCTACCGTCAATTGATGGTTCAGCTTCACCCACGGCTAAGAAGGCGAGAGGTAGGCCCCGTGGTTCCAGGAATAAAGCAAAGCAGCATTCTGAAGCTGTAGGTGAGTTGACCTCTGAGTTTCTGTTATTTATAGTGAAAAAGTAATCATCTTTGCAATAAAATATTTGCTGTATAGTAAAATGCTAGTGTATGATGGGGCACCATGTGCTACCATGTTTTTCTGTGTAGTTTATATATTTAATATAAATATATAAATATGATGTCGTTAGATTCTGATTTCTATAAGTTGCTTACACTTGCTTGGACCACATCCAAAGTCCAAACGTATCTGTGGCTCTGATGTTTATTGTGATATTTCTGAATTTCTAGTTTCACTTATGCTTGTTATTATGGAAAATTAATTATGAATGATGTGCTTTCACTTTTTTATTTTGGTAGGATATGTGATATTGTAATGGGTTACTACTATATGAATTATTTTATGACAAGCGACTGTGTTGCTGGAACCTTGGATTTGCTGAATCTAAAAGCGCATCCAAAAGTCAGGATCTAATTTTTGGGAATTTTACCAGCATGCCCTTGTGTTCTAGCTAGAATCTTTCTTTCAACAATATTCTGGCTATGCATATATAAGAAAATTCATTTTATATTACTCTGTTGTGTTCACTAATAAATTCTTCTAGCTTTTTTATTCATCACACATGCTTGCACGAGATCTTAGTTGAATTGGGAACAAGCATTGCATTTCTGCTTTCTTTTCTGTGTGATGTTTGCATTTGTATTTCTATTTTTGTCATCATTTTGCTACGTTGAACGCTTTTTCTTGTATTTATTCTTTTCTAATTGCATTTTCTTTTATTAGTAGCGCATGCTACCTGTTCTTATTCATATTGTACTGTCATTTGATTAAATACTGACTAAAAATCTCTGCTTGCAGGTTCAAATGGTATTGCTTTCGTACCACATATTCTCAATGTGAACGCAGGAGAGGTAATTGGATTATCACTCTCTGGAAAAATTTAATGTTGAATCAGAGTTGCAGAAAATGTTTTTCGAAGTTGTAACTTCTAAGCCTTTTTTATTTTAAGGATTATGCGTTTGTGTTGGGCAAATGAGAGGTTTTTCTGTCGACCACAAAATTGAAAGACGCAGGGACTTCTGTTGAAGTGGTCTAAATTCTCTCATGTCTCACTCTTGCATCTTCCGGTTGTTGGATGCTTAAGATTATGTGCAAGTCTGGGATATAATAATATCGTTATTAGTCTTAGCAACTAAACAACCTGTGCATAAGTATCTATCATTTGAATGGAACAAATATGTTGCAGTAAAAATTTGTTGATTGTGTATGGCTCCATTCTTTACTAGTCAGTTGTACTAGGATGTCTGCTAATAAGGAACGTAGGAGGGAATGGTGTTGGGGCTGAGATGGAGCAATTTTATTAAGGCTGAGAAAATTGCCAACAGGGTTCCATCAATATCAGGAAGCAGTTCCCTTTATGATTATTTTTGACAGTTGAAATTATACATTCGTGCTCTACTGCTCTCAAGAAAATGCTCAAGACTCCATGACCCTTTACCCGAACTGTGAACATTTGTGCAATCAGACTATTAAACACAATAACATGTACATTGTGTTTGCACAAACACTTTGAACTCTACTATTTGTGATATCATGTCTATCTGATCTACTACTTCGTTCCCTTGAGAATCCTTTCCTTTCTTATAGGTTTATTGATTCTAATCAAATTAGTCAATCTAACTAATGTGTGATATCCTTTTGCTGTCTGTGCAGTTTTGACGACCTTATGCCCTTAGCACATTTGGCATCTGTAATTTCTCTCAGCATTTGATTTAGCGCATCAAAACACATACCATATCACCTTATTTCATCGATTATATGCTAGTATGCATGCGAACCATTGCATTGATTGGACTCTATGCTCTACTGTTCCTTTCCTCCAAGAACTGGACTGAGTGTCCTATCGAATTTCGTCTCTTCTTTGCTATAATCACTTGAGAAGCACCATTGAATCATGGATATAGTGAAGGGCTTTGTGGTTCTGGAAGTCATGCATGAAATGAGTTGGAAGATCATATTATAATGTTACTAAGCTTGAGCATTATCTTTTCCAGGATGTCTCTTCAAAAATAATGGGCATTTGCCAGAACGGACCCAGGGCAGTTTGTGTTCTCTCTGCCAACGGGACCATAGCTACCGCAATGCTTCGCCAGGCTGCAACATCTGGTGGAACTGCCACATATGAGGTATAAATTATTTGTTTTCTTTTTCATATATATGTGGTCTGCATTCCATATTCTTCTCGATGTACCAAATTTAGGATTTCTGTCCTATGATATTTTGATTTCCCAAACATATCCACCTGATTCCGAAGATAGCTTCAATCCTGTGGTATGAATAACTTAATTTTCTTGCATGGATTTGCTTGTTACTGTATTCTATGCTTCTGCATCTATAATCTATATTAATATAAGAAAGTAGGATAGTCTCTATAAATTTTCCCTCCAAAAACCTTAATATGTAAGCTTCATTAAATATTTTTCATTTAATATAAATTAATTAGATATTTTATCATTTTTCAATATATCACTTTGAAATAAATATCCTTCTTAAACTTTTCTTTTTGAAAATTATAATATTAGATTGTATATTTAATAGACATAAATTTTTTGAAATAAATTATGAAAATGAATTGTAAACCTACTAAAATTTAGATTGAAATGTTTTACATGTACATACAAACATACAAGGAAGATCCAATTTTCAATTTATTAATTTCAAGTTCATTGATTTTTCTTTGAAATTTATAAACTAAGTTAATACTAATTTTTTTACTGTATAAAAAAAATACGTATGTAATATAAAGTGCTCCCGATGCATTGCTCGGGTACAAGACTAGTTATTTTACAAATAGCAATGAGTTCTGACTCTCATGCTTGCAAATCGGGACTAAGCAATCACTACCTTTACCTTTTTTTTTTTCTTATAATTATTTTTAGACAATAATCTGATTGAATTAGCATCTAATTTCCTGGGAATAGTTTATTTCTTTCGCTTATAATACATTTGTCCAAATTGGCTTGTGGAATTAAGCCAAAACTCGGGCTAGGCTGCCATACCTGTTTTGCTCAAGTTAATTTCATAACTGTTGTATTTACATCACTCTGTATCTCCTCATCTTGATAAGCATTTACTGTAGGAATGCTCAAGAGTCTAGTCTCAGTAGGAATGCTGCTTCCGAGATCAATAAAGTAAAAAAGATGGAATTTTGTTGTGTCTCTACTGTTCTTGGTCTAATTATCTATTTTTTTCGATTTGTGTAGGGTCCATTTGACATCTTATCCCTCTCCGGGTCCTTCATGCAAACTGAAGTTGGCGGTCAGAAAAGCAAAACCGGCGGGTTGAGTGTTGCTTTAGCTAAACCTGATGGTACTGTTCTGGGCGGTTCTGTGGCCGGTTTACTGGTTGCAGCATCCCCTGCCCAGGTTAGTCTACTACTCCAAACAACTGTGCCCACTAGTATAATTTGAATATGGCGAATTTCTTAATATCTAAAATTCCCTTTTTGGGTGGGGTGGTGTGATTCTGGACTAGAATCCTTATCTGAATGTCTGATGTTTGGATACTACTGGTGCTCGACACAAGTTAATATAATTCACTAAAAATGAACCGTCATCTTCCCATGCCTGTAACATCAACCGTAATTTGGATGCATCTGTCTTCGTCATTTACTTTGGGTGATAAGATTGATTGACAAAACATATGATTGACTTAGAGTATGTGAAGGATTAGATGATCAAACAATTTCAAAATCAATCAATCCATGTAAGTAAATTGTAGATTCGCCTTTAGTACTTTCATATCTATGTAGAGACCTCTCCCTCTCTTTCTCACAATTAGTTAAATTCACTGTAGAAAGTGATTTTCATTTTACTTCATATTTTCCAGGTCATAGTGGGAAGCTTTCTTCCAGATGGTCAGAGGGAAGTCTCGACAAACTATATCGAACCTTCATCAGCTCTGAGAGTGAACCAAGTTGGTGGAGCCGGAGCCAGCAGCTCACCATCACGGGGAACTCTGAGTGAATCCTCGGGTGGAGCTGCGAGCCCTCTAAATTTGAGCTCCGGCGCCTACAACAACGCGGCACATGGCATGCCAGGAACTATGTGGAAACATAATTAGCTGCGAATTTCTCCCCTTGGATTTTGGAGATTAATGTGACACTAGACTCGGTGTACTATTATTTTTCTAAATAGAGAAAACATCGCATTCATTCTTGAGTTTTTTGGAATGCATGTGTTAGAGCTAGGATCTTACGTTTCTCAACTAATGTCTTCTTCTTTTTTTCTTCGATTCCGGCTCGTGGATTTGTTGTTGTATAAGCGTTTTATAGTCGGATTATTAGTTTTAATCTTCTTTTAACCTAGTTATCTTCGCCTTTTTATGCTCTTCATTTTGTAAAGATAGTGGTTTTAACCTGGCTTCCTCTGATTCATTTGTTCGTCTTTGGTTTTTTTTGCTTTTTTTTTAATTCATGTAGTAAGAAAGCTATCTCATGCATTGTTGTTGAATCTGTTTCATGTACTGAATCATAGTAATTCATATCCAATTAGTGTAAAATCAAAACTCAAGGCTTTAATCTGCAGAAACAAGATATAATTCGAGAAATTTGTCGTCGTATGACTAGAAAAAAAAAAAAATGCATTCCAAAAACATTCCGTTTGTTTTGAGGGTTTAAGGAAAGGGAAAGGGAACTTAAAACCCTCATTCCCTTAGTCGCTGTTTGTTTTGTATTTTTAATGATTCCCTTTCCCCTATTTTAAGTAATCGATTACCCCGTTTTCTTTCTTTCCCATTCCCTGGTCTGAAGCCGGGAATTGAATTCCCTTTCCCTCACTTTCTTCTCTCCCTCAATTTTATATCTCTTCTCGTTTATAGTCCCTCTCATCGCCGTCGATTGCCTCCTCATCACCGCCGATTGCCTCGTCACCGCCGACTGCCTCTCCGCCGCCGACTACCTATGTGCTGACCATCCCTCCCGCTGCGACATGTTTTTGTTCCTTTCACAGTCGCTCCTCTCTGACCCACATCCTATCGAATCGTTGTCGCGACTGTTCTCATTTCGTCTCAACCTCCAATACCTTCACGACCTTCGCGAGAGACTGCTAAAGCTTCAGGTAACTTTCTCATTTGCGATTAAAATGGAATTAAAAAGGTAAATCAAAAGAATTATGGATTATTGGGGACAGATAATGGATTATAGTGAAGTGAAGAAGTTCACACAAAATTTTGAGTGAAAAATTGTCAAACTACAAAATAGTTGTTAGGAATATCATCTGATAGAGCTGCTGATAGACACCTTGATGTATTGGATGATCTTCAAGCAAATTTAGGTCCATATCTCATTTAATTCATGTCTTCCCCTTTATGTTCATGTTATTCTCCAAATACTGGTGATTTATTGAAATTTTAATGGGCGGGTCGAAGCTTAAGTAACAAGTTTGATAATTGTTCAATGAATAAGTAATTAGGTGGCTGCAGTAAACAAGATTTGGGGCTTGTTAATAATTGTTCATTGCTGGATGCTGCTGCTATTGAGCTGTTGCTGGAACATCGACCATCGAAGGTAATGATAACGATGAGGTTAAGCAGCTTGCTCAAAATTGCTCGTAGTCAAGTGGAGATTTTGTTTGATTAGTTGTACGGCTTTGAATAAGTGGATCATTGAGATGTGTTAGAGCTAATGAAGAAAATGGGCAGGAGTTTGTAGTTGAAAACATGGAGATGTAGCCATCCTTAAAAATTTGTGTTTAGTTTCTGTTTCTTATTAGTTAAGTTGATGCTGAGGCTGTTCTTTAATGCATATGTATTCCTTCAATTTAGAGAGGTGGAATGAAGTAGTGATTTAGCTTAAAATTTGGGACAGGTCATTGGCATGCTTGAAAGATTTCATGAAGGATGTGCATAGTCATCTCTCTACCACTGCCGATGATTGAAAAGCGGAGTAAAGTGTTGGATGAGCTACTTGCATTGATGATGACTTGGATCTCGTGGCTCCAAGAGATATGAGGAAAGTGAATAGGGATGGCAATGGGCCGGATCTGGACCGGATCCGGCTTACTCCAGATCTAGATCCGTAAAAAAAAATTTGTCCGGATCCGGTCTAGATCCGTCGGGTCCAAAAAATCAGAATCCAGATCCAGATCCATCGGATCCACAGGTCTACGGATCTAGACCCAGATCCATAGTCTTTTTTTCCCTAAAATGAATTTTTTGAAATAATAAAAAAAATTATAGTACACTAATAATCATAATAAGTTTATACAATATATCAAAGCGAGTTGTAAAAATCTCAAGTACAAGATAAAAATCAAAAGTAAAATGTCTCCCAAATACTGAAGTACAAATTCCAAATTATAAAGGCTGAGCTGAGGTCCTCGGACTGTCGGAGAAAGAAGAGGGAGATAGCGACCGGCCGCCGGGTGAAGAGAGAGTGGAGAGTCGAGAGGAGAGGTTGAGTTTTGAGCGGGTAAGTGTGATAAAGGGTCGCCGTATGCTTGTTTCAAATTAAGTTTTCAATCTATAATTTCTAAAAATTAAAATAATCAGAAAATATATATATAATATTTATAACATATATATAATATATATATATATATAATATTATATAATGGATCCATGGACCGGGTCTGGGTCTAAAAAATTTAGATCCAGATCCAGATCCGAAAATTGGCTATTAGATCCGGATCCGGTCCAAATTCATCGGGTCCAATTTTGCAAGATCTAGATCCATGAAATCGGATCTGGATCACCGGATCTGGACCGGGTCCAGGACCCGTTGCCATCCCTAAAAGTGAATGGATTCATTATGAGATACGATGACGGGAGCAAGAGGAATCTGTATTCCCGTTGGCTTAGGGAGTGAATGTTCTGTAATCTAATAATTTTGTTTTCTGGGACTTTTAACTTTTGCTTATGATTGGAGTGTGGTCTGAACGTCGGCATGGGGGAGGAGGCCGAAATTTTGGTTGAGTGAGGTGAAGCAAACTCCTGCGTTATGGTTTGGTATAGGCATGTCTGCCTTCTTGATTGTTCTGTCTTTGGAGTTGTTTTGGAGTTGTAATCTGTTTTTTTTGCTGAGTCGATGTACTGATGTGCACTTCTTGTGCTTGAAGGTTAATAAAATTAATTTTCTGATAAAAAAAGAGGACATTATGCGGCATTTTAGATATTGATGAAGTATATTGTATGTTATATTTTATATTAATGTTAATACATTCTATTGATTATTTTGAAATTGGAGATGGATGAAATATTATCTCATGTTTAGGATCAATGTTGGATATTTTTTTTAATTTCATTATTTTGGATCAAATTGCATTAATGTACCAAAATAAATTTATATAATATTTTTTTTAATTTTATTATTTTGGATCAAATTGCATTATAAATTTAAACTGTAGTATTTTTATAATTTCAATATTTTGGTTAATGTTTTTTTTGAATATATTTTTAATATGTTTTTGAATATGTATTATATATATTTTAACAATGTAGTAATATTAATTACAAAATATCAATTATATATAAGAAAAAAATCAAATAGTTGATTCCCTCTTTTTCGAACCAAACAGACACAAAGGGAATTCATTCCCTTTCCCTTCTTTAACCAAACAGAATGCAAAATCAACAATCATTCCTATTCCTTCCTTTCCTTTCCTTCCCCTTACCTGATTCCTTTCCCTTTCCCTGCTTCAACCAAACGGTCCCTAAAATGCTACTGGATCATAGTGATTCAGATCCAATTGTGATCAAGTTCTACTTATTATATTTGGGTTTAGTAATAAAGAGGGTGTGTGGCTAAGTTTAATTTAACGAGAATAAAATACAAAAAGAAAATGTTCTAGTAAAAAAGAAAAAAAAAAGTTAAAATAAACAAGAACCAAACTTAAAATTTATATTCTTAAACTCTGAATAAGAAATCTCTCATCTCCTCCATCCATGATCCATGGCTGCTCAACGAGATGCTCTGTTCGCCGCATCACACAAGGTGTATCTCTTTGCCTGTGTTGAGCCTATGAATTTTAAGGAATTTTAAGGATAGGGATAATTATGTAGAAGATGTTTATATGCTTGATTTATATCCAAAACGCCAAGGGGAACCTAATCTCATCCCTAGTGACAGTGTATATGCTAATTCAATCACTTTCGCTCCCGCTCTTCGATTCAAATCTGATTTCCCTGTTGCTCGAATTGTTTTAGATTCTAAACTCTATTTGTTTGAGGGACATAAGAAATTCAATGTCGATGCAAAGTCTGTGCATGTTTATGATTTGTCTTCTGCTTCCTCTTACTTGCCAGTAGGAGTAGAACATGTAGAACCTCAAGTTGTGTTAATAGATACAATGGATTCATTGCCTCCAATGCACGGCCTCAAACGACATCCTTCGGCCATTCTGACTTCCTGACCGAAAACATATCCTCGTCTTTTCAATGTTTGTTAAGCAATTCACTATTAATCCAGAATTAGAAGAATATATGATAGGAATAATGGGATTGTAGATTTTGAATTGTTTGATCATGTGAATAAGAATAGTTACAACTCCCTTCGTTGCCTGACCTTCCTAGATCGAAGAAGGGGGTTAAGAATGATCATAATCCAGTCGTACTACTTCAAGGGAACGACGTTTGTGATACGCACTCGAGAGTCAATTTCTTTCTCGCTTGATCTGGACAATCTTAAGAAGGGGTGGAAGGTGGGTGGTATAGCCAGGACTCATCCATTAAGTGGTGAGATTGTTGCAGTTGGCGATGCTTTAGCCGTCTCTATATTCATAGTATACGATGTGGCTGGAGATTTTTGTTATCATGTCCTAAAGAATCCCAATGTTGTAAAAGGTTCTTACATACCTAAGATGGCTGTTCTAGACCACTGCATTGGAGGGGATTGGGAAAATCAAGTTTGTATACAATATTTGGACTATGACATTGAAGGAGACACATTGAATCTTAAGGGAAACAGAAATCTACATAGATGTTTACGAGCTAAAGTCTCCTAATTGCGGTAGCAAATCTAGACGAGAACTCACCCCGACTAAGATGAGGTCTCACAAATTTGATTTGAGCATACCATATTTGAACTTCTTCCTCACTTGCATGCTTCAGGCTCGAGCAACCTCATGTTAGCTTTCGGCTCAGTATCTTCGTGTTAGGTCTATTGTATCCACACTCACTTTTGACATTATTATGTTTTTGAGAGATTAAAGTTTTTAGGCCACTTTCAGACACTATTCATCATTTGAATAAATTC
>CM038114.1:30203489-30589387 GCA_001642375.2 Mentha longifolia
TCTTTAATTTTATTGGAGAGTCTCAAATGATATCATCCAAATCAATATCAAAAACAGCCTTGCTATAATAGAAAGATGGTGTACTAAATTAGACTGAGCATAATTACAACCACAACTACCACAATGATAAAACCAAAGCACAATTATCATAGTCTATAAAATCAGTAAATATCAATACGTGATGGCACAAAATATAAGTTCAAAAGAAGCAAGCAAATAACGACAAGCGATTGAAAATCGTGGGAGCTCTACTTCTGCATTCATCCACTTGCTTTAAATTAAATTCTACAAAAATTCATTGCAAATTGTTAATCAAGAAATAACTAGCGTATTCAAAAAAGGGATAATTGTCCCTAAATACAAACTTTTTTGTGAAATTCTGATTTTGCACATGACATTTAAAACCTAATTATAAATACACAACCTTTTATAAATTTTAATTTTTCGCACGAGACCCAATTTTCCAAAATTTCATGTTAGCATAGGGATTTATCTAGGTAGCCAAACTGGCCTATGATTTAAACGACATAATTTTGAAATTGACTAAATGTTATCATTTCACTTTAAAGTACTAATTACATCTGCTCTTTTGGACCTTAGGACTCACATATTGTAGCAAATTGAAGATGAATAGAGGATTTAATTAACGTCCCTTATATATATGTGAAATTTTTATCGGCACGGGTTTTAAGAAAAAAAACTGATAAAGTTATTGTAAGTGGAATATGAGTCTCACTTCTTGGGAAATAACACATATATAGGGGACATCCCGAAAATGAAATTTTCACACACATATATCAAGGACGGAGGGAGCATTTTACAAGTGAAACTATAATGTTTAGTCAGTTTTAGAACTATGTCTTTTAAATTATCGAATGATTTGGCCAACTAGGCAAATTCGACTTTCATATCAACATAAAAAAATTGGGAAGAAATCCAACTCGTGTGCAAAAAATTGTGCATTTACATACAAATTTTAAAGTTCGTGTGCAAAATTAAAATTTCACGAAAAGTTATGTATTCAGAGACAATTATACCTTCAAGAAATAATCAACATAATATATTGATAGTTGGACTAACCTTCAACATAATACCAAGAACATCATCTTTCCACAATTCTACCGTAAGTTCTCACACCAAAAATGAAACAACGACATTATCATCAGCTTACTTTCTTTGATATCGATAGTGTAGTAGTCATACTCCTACAATCTCGAAATAATTAGAATACAAAAACATGCAAGTAATTGCTAATTGGACTAGTCCCGTGCCTAATTCCCGATCGGATCGATTGAACTTATGTAATATCCCGAATTTTCTTATTAAAATTTTATTGGTTAAAATAAGTTTTATATATGAATTTAGAAATTTTTCTAAATCTCTCGAATTTAAAATATGATGATATCTATTAAGAATAATTCTTTTAATTTTATAGATCTATTTTTATAATCATATGATATAAGTGTAGATATAAAGCAAAACAAAGATGATCAGTATCATACCTATATATACATATATGTTACCTATACTATAGGTAAATATATATGTATGAATATTAGTAATATATATTATGTATATATTTACGTACGTATGTAATGAAAATACATAAATAGTCATTATATATTTATATAGCATATATGAGTATTAGATACATTTTACTTAGTATAGATATAGTACATACGTGTGTACTATATACATGGATACAATAGTTGGTCTAATATTTATACATACATATGCATAATCCTTGTAACCTAAGTAAGATAATGATATATATCAATGTTGCTAGTAAATCTTTTCCTCAACACGTGTGCTCATGCTATAGAAATAGGTTTACTACTAAGTTATATAGGGTGATGACTATGCATAGCTATATTGATGACTAAGCAATCCTAGAACACTTTTTCTTGCTATAAATAGCAATATGTGATTTCAATTGTTTTCATACCTTTGCATATTTATCTTCCAAATAGTGTAGACGTAGCAATAGAATGAAAAGAATTATTTATCCAAATCAAGATTAAGCATTTGAGTCGTGCTAGTCAAGTTATTAGGTGAGGCTCTCTATACTTACAAAGTATTATTTGAGTTATTAAGCTCTGATAAAATGAGATTATCCATGAAAATATTTTAATGTGTTATTACATGTTTAAGGCTCTTATAATGTATGCGATCGGGTCTTTCAGTTGGTCTAACACACTAATCGAGAGGCTGTGCGCACAGTTAGAAATCGTTGGGTTGATCATCAATTGATTCTAACTTGAGGGGAGAACCTCTGGATGAAATATTCCATTGTCTCCAAATCATGGCTCCATTTGAAAAGGGAAAAGGGATCCGATGGTGGTAATGTCCCGAGATCAATATAAGAGTAATATGGTAATACACATGTGCGCACAATCATAAAAAAAATGAGGTTTTGTGTGCATGGAAGTAAATGATTTCAAAACCCTTCTATGTATACTTTATTATCATGGATATTCTTTTTATGAAAAATATTTTTGGCACAAGCCCACTGGTTACATTAGTACTCAGTCTGCAATTCCTTTCCAAATGTTTTGCAGATTAAGGAGCTGGTGGAACAGGCGAAGCTGGAGAGGATTGTTGTTGTTGCTAATGTATAATAAAAGCTTCCGCTACGCCTATAAATAAAATCTCTATGTTTTCGTACAACACGAATTATATATAATATTACGGGTACTCAGACAAATCGGCCAGCATGGGTTGTTCGGCTTAGCTAAACCCATAGTTTGAGCTGTATGTCCCGATCCCGTATTTAAATATTTGATTATTTTATGTCTATGGGTATTCAGACATAGGCGGCCGGTACGGGAAATATGGTTTATCTACCCCGTAGTTCGTGCTGTGGGTCCCGATCCCGTATTTAATTTCTTAATAATATGGTTAAATATCCCCAAGCCATGAATCCCTTTCTATCCCCGCTTCTTAATTCCAATCCCTTGCCATGTCCCGGCATACGTGTCTTCCCTCGGGAACTGGGGCGTGACAACTTACCAGTCTAGTTTTAAAACATTGGTTTTGACAAATGCTACTATACCTTTCGAGAATGTGACATCAAAGATATATCATGCATAAAGAGTTGGATACTAAATGGAAACATTAGTGAATAGTTTTTTATCCCGGTAGACACACATGACAAAATGCAAGTTCCAACGTGTCACTAAGAATGCCCACTTAAACAGAACATGGAAATCCAAAATCAGAGAATAGTTATCACAGTCTATAAATTTCAAAAACATTAACAAGCATTTGTACAAAGTATGAGTTTAAGAGAAGCAAGCTAATAAAGCCACTTCTCCAATCATCCAATTACTTCAAAAAAAATCCTACAAAAGTAAATAGCAAATTGTTATTCAAAAATTAATTAACAACACAATATGTATAGTTGGACTAACCTCCAAGATAAGATGAAGAACATCCTCTTTCCACAGTTCTGCTTGCAATTTCGCATACCAAGCATTAACAACGACATTATCATCATATCAGTTTCTTTGATACCGATGCCATAATCCTGCAATCTCGAGATAATTAGAATATGAATAAATACATGGAAGTAATTGTTATCATATAATATGCCAATGTATACCGCATTCATGTAGTCTCACAGATGGAAGATCATATTCCTACCAAGTTGTATGAGACGGAAATTGTGATTGTTTGGATTCTGGAAATGTTGAAGATAGTCGTGCATGGGTCCATATCTATCTGGATCGTTCCGAATGATATCATCCCATGACACAATCCGTTGTGTTCCAGTAACTGTCGTATTGTAATTGACTATAATGGGTTCGAATGCCTATTTAGAAGAAACATCCTCACAAATGCCACTCTCTGTGAGTGTGACGTTAACGATATGTGATTGGTGAACATACGTTCGTGGTGCATGCTGAGAAAAGATAAATAAAAAAAAACTGTAATAATTATTGTAGACTACGAACTTAAAATTTAATACATACCTACCGGTTGAGTTAAAACTGGTCAAACCAATCATCTGATCATACACATGCTTCAAGAGCAGGAGAATCTCTTCATCCGAAAATAGGTTCAGAATCACAGTACAAATGCATTTATAGTAGTCATGTACAGAGTTAAAAGTGGATTTCGGAAAGCTCACCTTCGCAAACCTGAGACGTCCATCATTGATAAATAAGTTCTCCCTTGTGAACTTGGTGAGTGATTTGTTATGCTTGTGAGCGTCAACAACAAATTCGATCATGACTTTAATCACCCTAGTGAACTCATCTGGCACGTAGTTGTATAAGATTGGATTTGCTGCGGTACGGCTTGGTGTTCAAATGTCATCTTCGACTTAATTTCTCCAAGATTGCTAATGTACTCCTTCAGTGTATAGTCGTACTCAAGGTGAGCATGACCCCATTATTTATAGAGCAGACATGACAAATAAGTTTTGTGAAATAGGAGAGACCTTATATGGTTCACAACATAATAGTAAATTACATGGACATCGTCCATAAAAACATCATGATCTGGATCCTTGAGCAGCCCTTACCAATCGTCATACATAAGATAGTCAATGGAAAGCTTATCTTCCATGACAACCACGAGTTTCTTTTCTACCGGTTGTTCTATGTTACTTTTACTTGTATTTTGATCGGTCATCTAAAACAATAAAAGAATGACATGAAATTTAATAATCACATTTTTTACTAAATCATAATACAAAGAAACATATGACACCTAAGACTAAAGCATTACACAAATGAAGCATCCTCCAAGATTCAATATAGCACCTCACATTACACAAAGAAAGCAAGATCATAAATTAGTCAATTATGACTTCCAATTCTACATGCCGGCTTATCAAAAAAAAATACTCGGAATAAATTTAAAATGAAAGAAAATCAATGAATGATTTTGTAAAAATATTAAGAGGAGGTAATAAAATCATCTCACACTCTGAACATCAATATGTCACTGTCATAGTCTATATATACAAGCAAGAGTTAAGAAAGATATCATGGCTGCCAAAATGATCATCTCAAGCGCTGAACATTACAAGACGATGGAGAGATTTACCTTCACCAGTGAGTTCGAGAAATGCGTCGGAGTTGGAGAGGGTTAGGGCTGAAGCGGGCTGGAGAAGAGTAAAAACAAGCGCGAACGCATAACTCTGGAATTTTGTCTTTTTCTATAAATTTTCATTTTCTTTTCTCTTTTTCTTCTTTAATTTCAAACAGTAATGAGTCACACATTTACCAAATACTACTCCACCTATTAGTATGTGTTATTTTAAATCCGTCCTAATAATTATTTCAAGCGTTTTCAACTCTTCAGTTTACGTCAAATTACTTTTACCATCAAAATTTAGAGAAAGAGTCGGGATTTGAATTTTTGTGTTCGGTTCTTCTCCTTTCAATCATGATCTTAATTACTATTGAAAATTCACATTATAGATAAAGGGTCGTATTTTCTAATCAAATCTAATATATTAAAACTGCAAAATGTTATGTGTATAACATAAGAAAAGATAGTTCTCTATGACGTACGTAAAATTCGCTAGCACTTGAGAGTTTCCTCCATCTGTTCTAATATTCAACCAAGTTCTAAAAGCTCAAGATGATAATTTTATTGTGTAAAGGTTAATTTCATCTTATTCTATCATATTTAAGCAAGCTAATAAAGCCAATAGATGAAAATCGTGGGAGCTCCACTTCTCCACTCATCCGGTTACTTTAAAACAAATTGTTATTCACTTCTTATTTAAATAACAAATGGTTATTTAAATTCTACAAAAGTAAATAGCAAATTGTTATTCAAGAATTAATCAACAACGCAATATGACGATAGTTGGATTAACCTCCAACATAAGATGAAGAAGAGATCATCTTTCCATAATTGTGCTTGCAATTTCACATACTAAACATCAAACAACGACATTATCATCAAATCAGTTTCTTTGATACCGATCAAGATGTAGCCATAATCCTGCAATCCGACATAATTAGAATACAAATAAATATATGGAAGTAATATATTGTTATCATATAATGTCAATGTATACCGCTCGTTCTTGTATTCTCGAACATGGAATCGGAGGTCAGATTCCTGCCAAACCGTATGATTTGGTAGTTGTGGTCGTGTGGATTCTCGAAATGTAGAAGACAATCATACACGGGTCAATATCTATCTCGATCGTTCCAAATGCTAGCATCCCATGACATGATAGATTGTGTTCCCGTGATTGCTTTTATGTAATCAGTTGAGTTTCATACCATTCAAAAGACACATCATTAAACTTCTCACAAATAGTTATTCATGGGGCATGTTGAGAAAAGAAAAGAAAGGGAAAACTATAGTAATTGTATGATAAAAACATAAAATAAGAAAAATAATAGCATAAAATTTAATACATACCTACAAGTTGATTCACACTAGCCACATTAAACATATG
The DNA here is from genome assembly GCA_001642375.2 of Mentha longifolia. NCBI lineage: Eukaryota > Viridiplantae > Streptophyta > Magnoliopsida > Lamiales > Lamiaceae > Mentha > Mentha longifolia. The sequence continues at coordinate 30,209,917 of CM038114.1, forward strand.
ATCATACAAAGTCTTAAAGATTGGAGGAATCACTCCATCCGAAAAAAGACTCAGAATTACACCATATATGTATTTATAGTCATGTTGTATAGAATTAAGAATGACTTTTGGAAACTTCACCTCATCAAACTTGAGTCCATCGTGGAATAATTAATAAATTATGTATTGTAAATTTGGTCAATGATTTCTTATGATTGCGAACTCAATCATGACTTTAATGATACAATATACTCATCAGGCACATAGTCACAGTGGATTATATTTGTTTTGACAAATGTTACTTTTCGAGAATGTGACATCAAAGATACATCACGCATAAAAAGTTTTCCATTAGATACGCTAGATTGAGAAAATAGAATAAATGAAAGTGTTAGAATTGCATAATACAAATATAAAATATTAAACATAAGAAAATATAACATCCATATATGTTTCGTATATTGTTTATGTATAAAAAATATATTATTTGTCCAATATTATAGTCACAACATTCTGCATTTGAACCAATTTGATGACCATAACTACATTTGATGAGCAATATTTAAACTTTCAAATGACATTTGGTTGATTCCGATAAAATTGTTAAAATTGCACATTAATAAGTTGTATGACTATTTTTTTAATTAAATTAATATTTTGCATCAGTTGTCATAAGATGTAGCTATTAAAATGATCAGAGTTTAATGAACATAAGGATGATATCATATTAAGTTCATCTGACTTGTTTGTCATACATTTTGTTAAATACAACTTATGGACTGTGTGACACCAAAAATATAAATGGTTGTAGTTGTTAACTGAAGTTTTTAATATTGGATAGCATATCTTTTTGGTAATTGGGATCGTTGAAAATCTTATCTTAAATTTATGTCTCATAAATTTAAATTTCATATTTTTACTAATTTAAAGAGAATTAATATGTGTGTTTAATCACGTATAATTTTTTGGTTAATAGCCTCTTACAGCGCTTAATACGCTGAGTATTCATAGGAAATATGAAGCACTGGAAAATTGCTCAACTTAAACAACTGATAATAAAATGCTAACTCTTGGAATAGTACAACTTCTCACTGGTTAGTACTTAATGTTGCGCATGCGGAATTAGTGTGGACAATTTCTATACTTGTTTTCAAACTTTTGAACTTTGTGACAACTTTTCCACCGTATGTGCATACATTATGAGAATGACAAGATAGAGATAAGCGGATTGAAATACTGAAAATTGTAAATCACAGAATATTCATAGAAGAAATAACTACGAACACAAGCTCCATTTTTGAATTGAAAGCTCACGAATCAATCTTTTAATAAATTTCTACTAACCCAAAAAAGTGCATTTATATTAAAATTATAGATATTTGACTCGTATATTCTTCAAATAAATTGTAGATATGAACAACCGCAACAACGTTGTCCAAAATCTTCTAGTATCTTCTTACATCAATATTTTCCCTTACCCACAATGAACCTATAATACGCGGATTCTTCTAAAAATATCATATTACAGTATCGGATTCACATAGCGTGAGGGTGAGGGTGCGATGAACGTCGAATTCGCACCGAATTCGCCACGTGACGAATCCTCAAATAATTAATAAAAAGAATTATTAGAATCTGTATCCAATGCGGGAAAATCATGAATCCGGTGCATGAAGGAGGTGAATGAAGTTGTTTTTGACCATTTTATTTTTGTAGGAGACTTTTTTTACAATTGAAATACATTAATGCAATTAGAAAATAAACTTAGTAGTAAAAAATAAATAGTTGGAAACATTAAACATACAATATATAAACAAATGTATCATTGCAGAATCACACCCTATAAAATTTAAAAATGCATATCCGAATGGTATCGCCCCCACACCCATGCATCATAGTAGTGAACAGACTTAATGTGTCTACGACTGATATGGTGATGTCACGTCAATAATTTTTTATTTAGGGTTTAGTTTTTTTGGTAAGGTTTATTTTTATAAGATATAAGATACATTAATAATATTTTTTCTAAATATACAATTGACACGTCAACCGTGAATATATTAAGTATACTCAAGGTGAATATGAAAACATTCCTCTATCTTCGATCTTGTGCGAAACTTACTCTTAATCTCCTTGTTTTACTTCCAAATTAAATGTGTAGCTCAATTTTCTCACAATGTCTTGATTAAATTATTGCATACTTTAATTACCACATCTCTTTTTCATATTTACATCTCTTTTTCATATTTGAATAGGAAAACATTCTTTAATAGGCACAAATTATCATAATTCATCGTACCCGCAATTGAGATAGTTACATCCGGTTTTGATTTCCGTTCCGGTTTCGGCGGCAAGACTAGGAAGTCATGCAAGAAGAAATACAATAAACAAGACTCCATTTTAGAGTTTATTGATCATTCATTCATTTATTGTTTGTTTTAGATAAAATCTACCGAGTATTTTAGATTGAACGTCTACAAATGAAATTCCTAGACGAGTCTCTATCAAAGTTCAAACATCGAAGAAAATTCTTGGCAATTTATTAAACTAAGAAACATGCATTTAAGTTAGAAATTTTGAATATTCGACTCGCATATTCTTCCATAAATTGTAGAATATAAACAAAGCAATAAAAAATGTTGTCAAAAGTCTTCTCTTGTCTCTCCGAATTATATAAACTTGGTTTTCAATTTCAATTATTTGTTCTTCTTCCAAATGTTTTGCACATCCTACACGCGTTTCTCACAATGTCTAAAACTTAAAATATTATTTCTTCGATAGTACATGAATAATAGACTACTTAATTAGACATATTATGTGTGAGTTAATCCCTAAAAGTAGCCACTTTGATATAGTAAATCAAAATACTAGTCACTCATATAAAAAAACACAAATATTAGCCACTCAAGTATTCAAGATTAATTTTCACGAATACATGAGTCGTATATTCATGTATTCGTGTATTCAATGTTAATTTTCACGAATACATGAGTTGTGTATTCGTGAATTCATGTATTCATGTATTCGTGTATTCAAAGTTAATTTCACGAATACATGAGTCATGTATTCGTGTATTCATATATTCGTGTATTTAAGGTTAATTTTTACAAATACATGAGTCGTGTATTCATGTATTCGTGTATTTAAGGTTAATTTTCACGAATACATGAGTCGTGTATTCGTGTATTCATGTATTCATGGTTAATTTTCACGAATACATGAGTCGCGTATCATGTATTCGTGTATTTGGTAAGAGTGGCTAGTTTTTGTATTTTTTATATGAGTGACTGATATTTTAATTTGTTATATTAAAGTGACTATTTTAAAGGTTGCCCCTATTATGTGATGTGACTTGTAAGACTATATTTTTCTTTTCTTTTTTGAAGAAAAATGTGACACTATATTCCGAACCCGTTCATTTTTAATCAACTACGAAAATTGTAGTTAAAATAGATGATAATGGTATGACAAAATTGAGGAGTTTCAAGATTTTAACATTTCAGCTAAAAACGTTCTGCACATTCATACAAAACATAGGTTGAAAGAAATACATGAGCTAGCTATATATTATGTTGAAATTAAGCTTAATTAAAATTTATTAATTTCATAATCTGAATATTTTATCTACCATAATTTTGTGCTATAAACTCAATATCATGTTTTCCTTTATTGACTTCCATCCATACACATCACGTCTAGGAATAATCTAAATATACAGAATATTACCATCGCGATATTTAAACACAATTACTTTGTAGCTGTACTTTGTAATAATGAATTTTAAAATGAGTTTTTAGAGTTTTTTTTTTTTTTTTTTTTTTTTGTGTGTGTTTTTTTTTTATATAGAGTAGTATAATTAACATGCATTCTAATTTCCCCAGGTGCTTAGTATGATGAAATGAAATGAGGTGAAATGGAATGAAAATAGAAATAATGTAGAAATTGTGTATGATAGACGGTAAGTGGTAAGTGCAATTCAAAAATTAAAACACGCACTAATCATAGACGATATGATCTCGACTCCATTTCATGCATCAACTTCAAAGCAAACCGCGTGAACCCTCTCTCTCTTTCTCTCTCTAGGGAAGCAGCGGTTATAAATTGGTGTCATCGCTTGAGAAACTGAAGTCAACGAAAAGAGTCAACAAAACAAACTAAAAAAAAGAGGAGAGAGTTCGAAGCGAGGGAAGATGGCGTTGAAAGTCCTGACCGCCCTAGACTCGGCAAAAACTCAGTACTATCATTTCAAAGCGATCATCGTCGCCGGAATGGGTCTCTTCACCGACGCCTACGACCTCTTCTGCCTCCCTCCGATCATCAAACTCCTCGCCCGCATCTACTACCCCAACCACGACCTCCCCGCCCCCGTCACCTCTGCCATGGTCGCCACCGCCCTACTCGGCACTGTCATCGGCAAGCTCGTCTTCGGCCATCTCGGCGACCGCATGGGTAGGCGGCGCGTGTACGGCCTCTCCCTCCTCCTCATGCTCCTCAGCTCCATCCAGTGCGGCTTCTCCGCCTGCACCTCCAGGTCGTGCGTGCTCCTCACGCTCGGCTTCTTCCGCTTCGCCCTCGGCGTCGGGATCGGCAGGCGACTACCCTCTCTCCGCCACCATCATGTCGGAGTTCGCCAACCGCCGTACGCGCGGTGCCTTCATCGCGGCGGTCTTCTCGATGCAGGGCTTCGGGATTCTGGTGAGCTCCACCGTGACGATGGTGGTTTGCGCCGTCTTCGACCGCGCCACGGGCGCCCCGGCCGGCGGAGAGACTCCGGCGGCGGCCGACTTGGCGTGGAGGCTGATACTTATGACGGCGGCCGTTCCGGCGGGGCTGACGTACCACTGGCGGATGATGATGCCGGAGACGGCAAGGTTAGTGATCAGTAAGAGTTCTAAAATTGATTATTATAATTAAATGAATATAATCGTTGTTTACAATAATTAAATTATTGCAAATTTCTTTGTAGTTTATAATTATATCACCATGCATTGACTCATAATTGATTTTTTATTTTATTTTGTAAAAACAGATACACAGCATTAGTAGAAAAGAACGTAGAGCAAGCAGTAAGAGACATGCAGAGAGTTCTGGCCGTCTCCCTCAGCCAAATAGCCGAAGAAGTAGAAGAAGAGGAAACAAACCCTTCTTCGCCACCGCCGGAACCCTACTCCTTCTTCTCCCGCGAGTTCCTCCGCCGCCACGGCCGCGACCTCTTCGCCTGCGCCGCGGCCTGGTTCCTCGTCGACGTCGTCTTCTACAGCAGCAACCTCTTCCAATCGAAGATCTACTCCCGCTACCTCCCCAAGCACCCCATGAACGCCTTCCAGGAAACCTTCCACGTGGCGAAGCTCCAAGCCATCATCGCCGTCTGCTCCACCATCCCCGGCTACTACGCCGCCGTCTTCTTCATCGACCGCGTCGGCAGAGTTAAGATCCAGATCATGGGCTTCTTCTTCATGGCGGCGGGCCTCTTCGCGATCGGAATCCCCTACCATAGGTACTGGTACAATACAACAAACATAGGCTTCATGGTTCTGTACAGCCTCACCTTCTTCTTCGCCAACTTCGGCCCCAACACGACGACGTTCATCGTTCCGGCGGAGCTATTTCCGGCGAGGTTCCGGTCGACGTGCCATGGGATATCCGGGGCGGTGGGGAAGGTCGGGGCGATAATAGGGTCGGTGGGATTCTTGTGGGGATCGAGCGGAGAAGAGGAGAAATGGATGACGGCGGCGCTGGTGATACTGGGAGGAGTATGTGTGGTAGGGATGATGGTAACGTATTTCTTCACGCCGGAGACGATGGGGAGATCGTTGGAGGAGAATGAGAAGGAAGATGATGAGAGGGATGGTGTGTGTTTCTTGAGGTGCATTTCAGATCCTTGTCTTGTATCGCAATCTTCTCATGCTTAGTAGTAATGCTTTTTGTGGGTTTTTATTGGTCTACTTTCTTGTATGAATTATGTGGAGAGAGACAGAGTCCGATATTTTGTGTGTTTTCTCTAGTACTTGTATAGTTTATAGTAGGCAATTCGTGTCCAACTCTTTTAATGAGATAATAGTTGAGTGACTTGAACCGGATCCATTATTGCATTTTAGTATTTCATTTTCTCTATTTTAATTTTTTTTTTAATTATTGTTGATTTCCGAAAGATTTTTAACATGTTGCATAATGAAAATTAATACAATAGAGGATCTGAGTGCCGTTAGTGACCTTGTGTAATGCAATTCTATTTTGGGCATCTATATAGACTTGAGATCCCCTATTCCCGAAATGGGATCCGCTACTGTTGAAATGTATTTTTAACTAGCTAAGTCCATTTTCAAGAAACAAAAAGAAAAAACAGAGAGAGGGTTAATATACTTTTGATACTTTTCAATTTGACGAGTCAAGAAATATGGAATGCTTAATTAGTATTGATTGATAATAAACAATAAAACATGCATTCTATTGCTTACAGATTATATGCGCTCTCATTATTCAACAAAAAGAAATTATTTTATTCCTTGAATATGATCAGTACAACAACATAAAACGTAAAATAACAAGAATCAAGATCAAGTAGAAGATTGAATATAATAGAGAGATCGATCACTTAGTTTTGGTAGGAAATGAGGCCATTTTGTTGATACCACACATCCCTTCTGGCTTTCCAATGTTCCTCTTCATCCTTATATATCCCTTCTCGCCCCATTTGGGTCCCCACGAATTCTTGACGATGATGTAGTCCGATCCTTTGCTCGTTCCATATCCAACGGCTGCCACTCCATGATCAAGATCAGTTCCACAATGCCCATCAAACACACCCTACAAACAATCCAATTCGATGGAACATTTATACATTAAGGCCGGTTTCGTTTACTTTGATGCTCGATTGCTAAACGGATTGATTGATGTTTTTTCTTGGCTAATTACGAGCTAGAAATTATCACTTACCCCACTATAGAACTGGAAATCTCTCCCAGAAGCATCAATAGCCACACTCAAAGGCTGGTTTGCCAGAGCTTTCAAGAGGCTATTTTCATCGTTTCTTGGCACATCATGGTAGCCATCGATCGTGGCTACTTCCGTCTCGCCCTATAATGGGCACCATAGAAAAAAAAATAAAAAATAATAGTTCATGAACATGTCCGAGCTATCAATTTAAAAAAAAATTATGTCAGACTGTTTGACTCTTTGACCTATCATATAATTGACTAGTCAAAGACAGTTTGATATTTTCTCCGTCCCATTTAAACTGGTCTATTGTTTATTCAAATAGGTGATATAAAATAATCAAACAGGTCAGTTTAAATGGGACGGAGGAAGTACAAGATTCTCGTTACTGATGATCATTATAAATTACTATGTTTGACTCACTCTGCTTTCTTCACATGTGCCTTCCTCCATAAGGTAAGGATAGTCGTCTTCCTTATGGAGGCCACCATTGGAGACGATGAAGGCGAAGGCGTAGTCCATTAGGCCGCCATTGCATCCACTGTTAAATGTCGTGTCGCAATCGATCAGCTCTTGCTCGGACAGCTCGGTTAGATTTCCTGTCACAATCTGATTAATCCCTTCCACTGCAGCGACAGTCGAAAACGCCCAACAACTACCTACATTATTTTCCCCCGCAAGAATTAAAAAAAAAAATAGTACGTTCATGATAAAGTTTAAGCGCTCTTGATCATTTTATTTTTTTTTTAAATAAAATGTTATCATGATACATACCACATTGGCCTTGGTTCTTGACTCGTGTGACGGCTCCCTTCTTCCTCCAATCGACGGATTTAGGCAAATCCATAAAGTCCCTATACTTGAAATTTTCCTCATTTGTCTTGGGAATTTGATCGGCTTTGAGGCCTAAAAACATTTTCTTGAACTCATCATGGCTCAAGTCGGAGAACTCGTTCAAACCAAGCCAATAGTTGGTAACAGCCTTATTCCTCTCATCAATGTGCTTCAAATTATCCTTAAAAATCTCGAACCTATGCAACTTCTCTTCTAGGGTTTTGTACATCTTGCCATGCCTGTCGACCCACGACTCGAATAGATTGATGAGCTTATCGATGCACGTTAGATCTTCGGGCGTGTAGCCCACGATCGAGAGCTTGTTGGCATATGTAGTGCTGGCCGCCGCGTAGAATAGCGCCAAAGCTGCAAGAAAAGATAGCTTGGAACATAGAGATAAAGCCATGTTTTATTTGTAGATGAATTATTGGGGTGTTGATGAATGAGAAACAATGCCGATTCTTGAGAAATTTATAGATGTAGATTTTAGTTTATAATAGTAGCATATAATACATGTTGGCTTTCAAGTGAAGTATACGTAAGAGAGTAGAAAAAAAATTGTTGTCTGACTATACCGAGACTTTAAGGTTGGTTCTTTTGATTAATTTGGGCAGCCTTTCAATCAAAGCATGTCTCATATTCAATATTTTGATCATTAATCAGGATGAAATATACATGATGCTATTATTTGCTAAGCAAAGGGTATGTATGTATTCAATATGTAGCTCACCGAATAATTAAAGCATCTAAACAATAGTATAATTTTACTACACTATAGTAAATGTTGAAAGGCGATATGACTATTATTGATATCATACGATTGATTGTTTTAGATAATGCTAATGATCAAGTAAATATGAAATGTATTTTAAAAAAAATTACCAATAGATATAACATAATAGTATTATAAATCTGACAGCGCACAACATCAAATGGGGATGTAGCTCAAATGGTAGAGCGCTCGCTTTGCATGCGAGAGGCACGGGGTTCGATCCCCCGCATCTCCAATTTTATAACTTCCTTTCTTCTTAATCATATTTTTCCTTCATTTTTTTTGTTTGTATCGAATCTCCTTTTTATTTTCTTTTTGAGGGATTCATTGTTTTGTATCGGATCAAATACAATACTATATATTTCAAAGACAATATAAAAAACACACCACTATCATAAATAATCGACAAATGTCCCAACAAATCAGAAAATAAATGATAACTAAGAATATATACACACAGAATTCGCAGCGATAACTTCAAAAAAAAAAAAAAGGATCACTACTTCAATTTCCTGTCAATGGCAGCAGCATCTCTTTGGGAAAGGTGGCTTCCATCAACGGTGGTGGCGGTAGCGGCGCCGTCTCCGTTGAGGTAGAGGTGGCCCTGGGCGGTGGCGTAGCCTAGCATGATTTTGTAGTTCTCCAAATCTGTACACTTGAGGTGAGGGCTGCTCTCTAATGGCAATTCCTTCATTTTGGTTGCTCTCTCTTCTTTTTCTTCCTGTAATTGTTCTTGTTCTTCTTCTTCATCTTCTCTCCTCAATTGGAGCTGCCCTTCCATTTTCTTCACTACTAATTAATGTTGAGATAATATCTGCTTTATTTTTTTATTTTGGTAGAGTTAATGGAGTATGGTTCTGAAAAATAATTATGTAAAGGTTGGCCGCATAAATAGACCCTAATAATTCGTGGGGTTGTAGCTCTATTATTGGAAATTATATAATTTTAGGATTTCATTAATTTGTGGATAAAGTACACCATTATTTTGAAGATAAATGAGATAATATGGTAGATTACTTTATTTTGTTCAACTTTAATGTTCAAGTACTAGAATGTTCTAAATCATTTCTGATTAGAGACTGATTAGTGATGGGAATAAAAATAAAGCCATAAAAATTAATTTGATCGTTAGTTGGACATGTTTGATAGGCTATATAAATCTTATATTAGATTATAATATGGGTTTGTATTCTTGTTTGGTATCTATAATAAGATAACATGGGAGCCCTATACTAAGGAAGACCATATGTTAAAATCACTATTCTTTCAACATAACAATACCTCTTACCCCTAGCATTAGTCCATATTAGAGTTATGTGTTTTAAATTTTTAAACAATTCTACCAAATAACAATATTAAGTTATACGGAGTTTTACTACAACACCGGACAATATTATTATTATCATAGCTTGAATAGATATTACTATATCATAAATATAGTTATCAGGCTTTATTCTAACACCCTAGGGCTCTAAGCTATGAAAGTTTTGCAGTAAATAACACAAATCCATGAATTGATAGATTTACAATATACTGCAGTAAATACATTAAGGTGCTCTAAATTAAAGTGGGCACAAGTTGTTCTGGGACCAACCATGCTCTCTCTCTCTCTCTCACAATAAAACACATCCACATGATATTATTGTTAAAAAAAAATATTTAAAAAAAAATAAAAAAATGGAACAACTCACACGAAGACAGACAAATTTCCCATCGTGATTAATGTCAAAACATGACAAATGTGGAGGCAAAAGTCACTGAACAAAAAAGACTAGAAATTGCAAGTAGAAATGAAATTAGTATATTTCAATTTCACATTTCGTTAATTCATTTACTGCATACGTCACATATGATACCTTACTAAAACATTTCATGTGTAAAACAGAGAAAATTAAACTACAACTCACAGACTTAATTGCTTTTGTAAGTTGACAGCAAAATGAAACTAACTTCTCCAAGTCCATAAATTCTCCTCCTTAATTTTTTGTGTTATTTTCCAAAGCTAATTCATGAGAGAAATAGAGCATGTCAACGTTGTACCCTTATCCTTCACACAAACAACCAAAGCCAATTCATGGCTCACAAACTTCCATCAGCTTATCATCTTTCCTTCCCCAAAAACTAAGAAAAACAAAAACACAACCCACACGACTAATCATCAAAATCCTCATTAAAACAGAAAAAGAAAAGAAAAAGAAAAGAAAAAGAAAGAAGCAGCTAGCCATGGCAGCAGACTATCCAACCTCAAGAAAATCCAACACTCAAATCCTCCAAGAACTCGAGGACCTAAGCGAGTCCTTGTACCAAAACCACGTCACATCCACCACGACGCGGAGAACCGCCTCCCTCGTACTCCCCCGGGAGTCCGTCCCTCCGATCTCGTCAGACGAGATCGTGAGCGACAAGAATGACCTCAACCTCAACCCGAAGCCTCGGTCGAGGCGGATGTCCCTGTCTCCGTGGCGGTCGAGGCCGAAGGTGGAGAAGGAGGACATTCCTTACAAGGATCCCAAAGTTTCTTCGTCCAAGGGCTTATTTAGCGACGAGGCGGCTCCCGCAGCCGAGAAGAAAGGCATTTGGAAGTGGAAGCCTATTAGAGCCCTAACTCACATAGGCATGCAGAAGCTGAGCTGCCTCTTCTCGGTCGAGGTCGTGGCGGCCCAGGGCCTCCCGGCCTCCATGAACGGGCTCCGCCTCTCTGTCTGCGTTCGCAAGAAGGACAGCAGAGAAGGCGGAGTCCAGACAATGCCCTCGAGGGTCTCTCAAGGAGCTGCGGATTTCGAAGAAACTCTGTTTGTTAGAAGCCATGTCTACTACACTCCAGGAAGTGGAACAAAAATGAAGTTCGAGCCTCGCCCCTTTCTGATCTACGTCGTTGCAGTAGATGCCGATGAGCTGGATTTTGGAAAGAAGACGGTGGATTTGAGTGGTTTGATTCAAGAATCTATTGATAAGAGCTTCGAGGGGACGAGAATTAGGCAATGGGACACCACTTTTAGCCTCTCCGGGAAGGCGAAAGGAGGCGAGCTGGTTTTGAAGCTCGGATTCCAAATCATGGAGAAAGATGGAGGGATTGGGATATATAGCCAAGCAGAAGGGCAGAAGTCGGGGAAAACGCAAAGCTACTCTCCTTCTATAGCTCGAAAGCAATCGAAAACATCATTTAGTGTGGCTAGTCCGAGGATGACTAGTCGGGCCGAGGCTTGGACTCCTTCACAGAAAGGAGCTGGCTCGGAAGATCTAGCCATGGACCACTTGAATCTTGATGAGCCAGCTCCTCAGCCTCCACCCCCGCCTCCGGTGCAGAAGCACGAGGAGGTGGAGGCGAAGGTGGATGACAACGACCTTCTCGATTTTGAGGTGGAGGATAAGGGAGTTGAAGTTCAAGATGGAGATCAAGAGGGAAGTGAAGTGAGTTCAGACAAGAGATCAGTTTCGAGTGAGGTTGTTAAGGAAGTCGTGCAAGATCAAACCCATTCGACGAGACTGACTGAGCTCGACTCGATTGCTCAGCAAATCAAGGCCCTCGAATCGATGATGGGAGACGAGAAGAAGCTCAAGATGGATGAGGAAACTGGATCACAAGCACTGGATGCAGATGAAGATAAAGTGACGAGGGAGTTTCTTCAAATGCTTGAAGATGGAGAAGATGATGATAACTCCAAGTACGTAGATGCTCAAATGCAGTCTTTCAAACTCGATAGCTACGAGGAAGAAGAGGCGTCGGAGGCAGAGGTTTTCTTACCCGATTTAGGCAAGGGATTAGGCTGCGTAGTTCAGACGAGAAATGGAGGCTATCTAGCAGCTGTAAATCCTTTGAACGTGATCGTGGGAAGGAAAGAAACACCAAAACTAGCAATGCAGATTTCCAAACCGATGGTGATCGATTCAAACAAGACGGGATTCGAGGTTTTCCAAAAAATGGCTGCATTAGGCCTTGAGGAACTAGCATCGGAGCTACTCTCTTCGATGGTGATGGACGAATTATCGGGAAAAACAGCCGAGCAGATCGCGTTTGAAGGGATAGCGAACGCCATCATCCAAGGGAGGAACAAGGAAGGCGCCACCTCGAGCGCAGCTCGCACCATCACAGCTGTGAAATCCATGGCTACAATGATGAGTAGTGGGAGGAGAGAGAGAGTCTCGACTGGGATTTGGAATGTGAGTGAAGATCCAGTGACAGCCGAGGAAATCCTCGCTTTCTCCCTCCAGAAAATAGAGAACATGGCAGTCGACGCTCTCAAGATCCAAGCAGAAATCTTCGAGGAAGAAGCGCCTTTCGAAGTTTCACCCCTCGATCCCAAAACAACCGGATCAAATGGGAAAGTGTACAACCACATTCTTTCTTCTGCAGTTGGGATCGAAGAATGGATCAAAGAGAACAATTCTTCGGATTCGGAGGCTATAACGGTAGCTGTGCTCGTTCAACTGCGCGATCCCATTAGGCAGTTTGAGGCGGTGGGAGGTCCGATGGTGGCACTGATGCACGCTTCAGGTAGCAACGAGAAGTCGGAGGAAGACGAGAAGAGGTACAAGGTGTCGAGCCTACAAGTAGGAGGGATAAAAGTGAGAAGTGCAGGAATAAGAACAGGATGGGATACAGAGAAGCAGAAGCTAACTGCATTGCAATGGCTGGTGGCACATGGGATAGGGAAGGCTATGAAGAAAGGGAAACGGATCGTTTCGAAGGGGCCTGATGTTCTTTGGAGCCTTTCGTCGAGAATCATGGCTGATATGTGGCTGAAACCTATCAGAAATCCTGATGTGAAGTTCAGCACAAAGTGATGATTTGAGGTTGAATAGTTTGAGTTTGTTTGAGAATTTGGTGTAGATTTATTTTGTGTGCAAGGATGGAACTTTTTACTTCATATATTTGCTGCTATACTTATTGTTTGGGAATTTGTGATAAGTTGCATATCTGTAAACAAGACTGTTTTCTGTTTTTGCTTCAAGAATAGTATATTTGCAATGTGAAAAATGTGAATTCTAGCACACCTAAGCAAACTGATGGATTGAATGTTACAATTTACTACAGCATTAATTATATGCAGAAGAGAGATTGTAATGATTTTGGAAAAAGCATAAAATAGATGTTGTATGATACTAGTGCAAGAAGATTTTATTTTGTGACTGTCAGATCATGAAGCTGCTGCACATATTAGAGTTCTTGATTAAAAAAGAAAAATTGAAATTCTTGAAGTTTTTCATTTTCTAAGGGAACATTTATTTTATGGGGTCCAAATTGAGAGTCCCATTTGTTCACAGTTCATTCTCTCTAATGGGAACAAAATTGAGTGAATGTTCTTTATAATATTTTATCTATATATACGTATATAATAGCAAAATAAAAGTCGATTACTACGATTTTTTTTGATTATTTTGCTAAATTCTCATAATTTTGGCTAATTAATCAATATTTTAATTTAATTAATATGTATCTTTAATTTGATATATATCTTTAATTATTTTATAGTAACACCTATCTATACATATATATATGGATGAGTTATGGTGAAAACTAAGTATTACGTGAAACCTGCAACCCACCATAAAATATTGCATTTTTGCACAAAAATGTTGCATTTTTATGCATAAAATGTTGCATTCTCATGATGATGCATTATATGCATAAAAATAATATAAAATAATATATTTTATTATCTAAATTCTCATGATAATACATTATATGCATAAAAAAAATATATAAAATATAAAATAATATATTTTATTATGCAATATTTTTACACAAAAATGCATCATTTTATGCATAAAATGCAAGAGTTGCAATTTTCACGTAAAGATAAGTTTTCATATGATCTACTACATATATATATATATATATATATATATATATATATATAATAGTAAAATGTGTCTCATCCCAATAAGGACTCTTACGTAGGAGTATTTATTTTATACATTAATGAATAAAATAACGCTAATATACATATATACACACTACCAAAGTACCAATAATAAATACTTTGTTTAAAAAACATAAAGTCACGTAAAGTGAGAAACTAATTTTTTATTACGTTTCTTTTTTACAAATCATTAACTAATCAACATTCTCTTTACAATTAAATTAAACTACTCGAGAAATGATACATTTTCCTAGCCTAATTTTTTTGTTAATATAAAAAATGAGTCACTTCAAAAATATTATCTCTCTTGACCTACTTTTGTATTTCGATAATCAACGGGCGACTTTACATTTAAATTCATTAATTCTACAGTTTTTCGATGCTCAAGATTCGTGTGCATTGTGTTAATCCGATTGTTTGGACTTATAACTTCCCCAATTGATTTATAGGTATTTTATGCAAGTTAAACATATTGATTTTTTTTAGAGAATCGATAGGATAATCCATGTAAAGAGGGTTAAAAAAAAAAAAAAAAAGACTTGACATTCAAAATGGGAAGCTACCTAAGAAATATTACATCTATCTGGCTTATTTTTTAATAAGTGAATTAATATTCAAAATATATTCAGTTATCCAAAAAATATTATCTCTTGAGCTATCTTTTATTACATTGAACAACGAGTAGATTGACATTTGAAATAGATACGAATATTCAATAAATGTAATGCCTCTTTCACGTATTTATATTGCAATGAACAAAACATATATATCTTCACACAAACGAATACTACTACTTAAGCCTTAACCTAATGAACTTTCACTGTTTATGTCTCCTACAACAGACACCCAAGCAACGGGCAAATTGACAATCTAAATGAGTAAATTGCCCGAAAAATTTTCTTGACCTATTTTTAATTACATCGAACAAGGTGGCTTAACATTTAAATTGAATTAAGCTACTCGATAAATGGTATATATTTCCGACCTAATTAATTTTTTTATCCCAAATAAACATATAAAAGACTAATGATTAACGAGAAAATTATACCATTACGGCTTATAATTTGTTAGTAGAGCAGGGACGGACAGATAAATAAGTTTATATGTACAAAGGTGCTTTTGAGAATGTGATTTCATCGATAGGAAAACTCAAATATGATGGAATTTTCATTAATCAATATTGAAATGACGGGTTGCTGAGCTGCTTGACACTTTATCCTTCCATTATATTGAACGACGAATGACTTTACTTTAAATGAATATAACCATGCGAAAAAATCTAACCTGTCATTTACCTTTTTTTTACCAACAGAATACTTGATATGAAAAATATAATCGTCAATTTATTTCTATATTACAACGTATAATTAACGGCTTAACAATCAAAATGAGTATAACTATACGAGAAATGGGATCTCACCTATTCTATCTTTATACTATTACAATAATCAACGGGCTACTAAACATTCAAAACGAGTAAAACTAATTGAGAAATATCACACTTCATTGATGTTTTTTCATTTTTTTAATTCAATTTAATGTAGAAAATGATTTCATCGATAGGAAAACTCAAATATGATGGAGTTACATGATGGAGTTATCATTAATTAATATTTAAATGACGGGCTGCTTGACATTCCATCTTTCAATTATATCGAAGAACGGGCACCTTTACTTTAAAGGAATATAACCACGCGAAAAAAATATTATCTCTCAGTGACCTATTTTTTTCGACCAAAAGAATACTTGATATGAAAAATATTATCAATCGTCAATTTATTTCTATATTACAACGTATACGTGACGGCTTAACATTCAAAATGAGTGTAACTATACGAAAAACGGGACTTCACCTAATCTATTTTTCTATTAAAATGATCAACGGGCTACTTGTCATTCAAAATGAGTAAAACTAATCGAGAAACGTCACACCTCATTGATTTTTTTTTTCTCCAATTTTTTCTAATTCAATTTAATTTAATTTTTTTTGAATAGATCCTAACAAACTATACTCTCAAAAAAAATAATCCTATTATTATTTTCCACAAGAAGCGAGCCCCGTTGAATTTCGACGGGCACTGAACTAGTTTATTTGAAACAATAAATAATCGATCAGGAAATTGACTCATTAAATCTAGTCATAGTTAAGAAGCCCAATGAAATCAACATAGTACTATCATACGAGTAGTATTTTATTAATTCAAACAACCCACTAGATTCGTTCTGGAATTTAGCTTCCTTAAAAAAAAAAAAAACAAAACAAATTGGTACAACAAGAATTGATAAATAAAAACGATTAAGGGTCATGAAGTCGTTAAATTAAAATTAAATGCGTATAAACCATAATAGGATAAGTGAATTCTATAAAATAATTTTAACATTAAACTACTATCATAATAAATTAAAATTATTTAAAAAATGCATAAAATTAAGGATAAATTTATACCATGATTGGGTAAATTTCTAATCTTGAATTATTTTTTTAATTTAATAGGCTTTTATGTCCTTTAGCTATTAAGGATAAATATTAGAGTAAGATTTGATTTTCAAGTTTTTAAAATCAAATATAATTTATTCCATAATTAATTCAGAACAAAATTTACTGGAATAATCATCCTATAATTATGTATAATTAAATATTCCTTAAGCGTTTCACATTCTAAAATTCAATTCCAAAATAAAATAAAATAAAATAAAATAAAATAAAATAAAATTGTTTTCCCATTACTACTACACTGGATGGTTCACTAAAGGAGAATCAATTTCATTCCAAAAATTTGCTTTCCATAACCTTGCCTTTGCATAGGAGATAATTAAGTTCAACTTGTTTCCTTCAAATCGTGGTTCGACTTTTTTTTTTTTTCCTTAACAAGAGGAGTTCGAAATATGCATATGAAATGAAATGAATTTGAAATGGTCATATAATAGAAGTTTGTCCTACGAAATGATATCATTCACTTTTGGGTTCGAATTTCTTATATTTTATTTAGTTTATTTTCATATCTATGACATGTGATAAGTGATAAATTAATAATATAAATTATGGATCTTCAATAGATTTGATTACATAATTTATGGGATTTGATTAAAGGCGCATTAGTCAAGAAATAACTTTAAAAAACGAATTTGAAAAACCGATTACAAAAATGATATTATGGCATTGAGGAATTACGTCAAAAAATATTTTTCCAATAATAATATCTATATATAAAAATCTAACTAATTATGTTCTCCTAATTTGAAAATTAGGCCATAAATGGATTTTGTCTTATAATATCAATTAACAAAAGGCGATACATGTTTGGGGCGCCTATAATTCCGGAGATAAATACTTTTGGTGGTGTTTTAAAGTTGGAGTAACTTTTTAGCTATCAACAAATACTTCATTCCCCACTAGAAGACAAAGTTTGCGTCGTATTCAACGAGATGATTAAATTCTACACGACATATTATGTCATTCATGCAAGTAACATCCTCTCTCATTTAGTAGTTATTTGGTTCTAGTTGGGTAACGAAATATAATGGAATCAAATTAAGTAAGAGAATGATAATGATAATGATTACTTTTATTGAGGGTTTGGTTTAATAGTAGAAGGGAGTCATTTGTGAATGGTTCCCTTTCTTCTCGTTTCTCCTCCTTCTTGAGGAGTAACAATGTAATGGAGTGAGTTACCCCTAAGTAAGGGAAATGGATAATCTATTACTCAAACCAAACAAAATGTAATGGAATCAATTACTTGATTCTCTTTCCATACCCAAAAAAACTTGAACTAAACATGAACTTAATTAAAACATTCTCCTTCTTGCCTCTTTGCTATACTTGAAAAAGTTGTGACCAATTTTTTTTCTTGCCTATTTCGTAGTCTAACTGATTATTCATTGAGAATATAAATGTTCTCCTACTCACTGTGGACACACTTAATGTGTTTACCGCTTATGTAGCAGTGACACGTCAATAATATTTTCTATTTAGAGTTCGATTTGTTTTAGTAGGATTTTAGTATTTATGGTATATATTTAAATTAATTTCCTTATATGTAAGATTATCACATCATCCGTGAGCACATTAAGTATGCCCACGGTGGACATTGGAACATTCCTCTCATTTAGCAATTGATTTTATTTAAAAGTAATGATACTTGTAATGCGTAAATCTATATATATAAAGAGGGAATCTTGAATGACAATTTTGTAATTTATTTCAATTTGGAGGGTTTTAAAAAAGGAACAATTAAGTTCATCCGTATTTCACACCAATACAGCCCATTATGGATCATTCAATATCAGTCCACTCCATTATCCATCTTTCTTTCTATTTTTCTTTTCTTCCAATTTTCATATAGTAATAACAGTTCAGTTTATGATCAAAAAAATATTAATAAGTTTATAGTAGTAATATATTATTATCATTATTTAAAAATAAATTAATAATTATATTATAATAAGTTTATATTACACGTGGATAACATAATTAATTACTTTTAATAATATATAACACGTTACAAATATTATACGTGTAAAAATAATAACATAATGATCATCATAATAAGATTATAAGTTATTATTGTTATTATATGATAATAAAATAATATTATTATTTTTATAATAATATTATTATGATAATCATAGTAATAATATTATGATAAAGGGAGATTTATAATAATATTTATAGGGTTATTAAAATATAATAATATTTATTATAAATATTATAAAAGTTTGTTCATAATAATATATTTTTATAATAATATTATTATGATCATCATAGGTTTATCATAAGTTATTATAAGCTAATATGGGGTTTTTGTAAAATAACTCTATAATATTATTTATTCAGGTTTAGTATTGTACACGTGGATAATAATTATGTATTAATAGTTGTATTAACTTATATAGATAGAGATAACTATTATATATTACTTGAAACTAATATATATATTGTTTTTGAATTATGTATCTACCTTTTAACAGTACATATTTTTTATATTTGCTACACTAAATGTGAGACCAAATCTCCACTATCAATAAATAATACAAGTCAATTAATCTTTTTAAAACCTCCGTCAGTCAAATTGGGATAACATTTTGGGGAACGAGGTGAGTATTATATTTGGAATAGTTTTTAAATTCTATGAATGCGACAAATTTGACTCAATAAAATATATTCTTCAGATAAATAGATGTACAAAAATCAATAAATAGGTCTTTCAACATATATAATTTTAATTTTTCTATTAGAATGTGTGTTTTTCACTATCTTTTTAATTTCTTTAAATTATTAAATATTTTTCATCCCTAAAAATATTTAATTATTTAATTTAAATATTTTTTTCCGTGTATCGCACGGGTGCAAATGCTAGTCTAGTTTAATTGCATATCCTTTAATTAATCTGCCAATTATTGATTCCCTCGTCAAGTAAGTCCAAATATGCAAGACATGGGCCAAAGCCCAAATTAGGGCACCTGAAATTAATGATTAATAGTAATTAATTATGCAATTTGTTCGGTTCTCAGACTTCTTAATTTCTTATAATATAAAATTCGCCTATTTCATATTGCACGTTGATAGTTAAAAAAAAAATCGAAAAATTATGAATTATTACTTGATACAAGATATATTATGCGTAAAAAGTAAAGAATGAGCTTGACACTGAGTATTATATGAAAACAATCAAGGGAATCATATATTAACTTTTATGGTAATAAATTCACGGTTGATAAATGGATTAATTTGCTTCAAAATGATACATAATACTCCCTCTTTCGTCTCACTTCAATAGTCATGTAACTATATTGGGTCGTCCCACTTCAGTAGTCATTGCTTCCTAAAATGGAAAAAGTTAACCCCATTAATCTTCCCATCATCCACTCACATTTTAGCACGTATGTCAATATAATTTAAATTGTAAAATTGTAAAGTAACATAACTTGCTCGTTTGTTCTCCGATTTTTACAATTTTTATATCAAATTAAAGGTCTCGATACGATTTTTCATTTAAGATCAAACATCAATATGTTTTTATGCATCTATGATGCTCTGTTTTTAAAATAATAAAATTTGCATTAAAATATTAAATATTAAATATTATCTCTAATCACACTCTTCTAAAATCTCGTACCGAAAAGTAACATGACCATTGAAGTGGGACAGAGGGAGTAATAGTTTTTTTTAGAAGAAACATAATACTCATAGAGTTGACTAAAACTGAAATAATTTAAACGGATAGTCATAATTATTGAGACTCGATTGAGAATAAATGTAGTATTAAATTTATGAAACACTAAAATGTCAGCACAAGTGTCTCTAGATTCGTACTTGCAGTCCTTTATACTATAATACTAGTATTTCATTATGTTACTTACTCCGTATTAAATTTATCAAAACAAGAGAGATCATATATTGTTAGTTAGCTTATGATGCACCGCAGCATTATAATAATAGACAAATAAATAAATAATATTAAACGAATTGATTGTACATCGGAAAGTTGTAGAAATTGTCGAATTAAGTGTCAACTGAAAAAACAAGCTGGACCATTTATATATATATATATATATATATTGAAATTCAAATCATTCTCCATAAATAAAAAAAGATTCTAATTAATGTGACAATGACTGGTTTCAAATGCACACGAGATCATTTTGTATTTTATTGAATTTTTAGTTTACGTGTTATACTTTTTATTTATTTTATTCGTGTAATCTATATATATATATAAACAAAATGAAAATGGAAGTTTTTTTTCCCGGCAAATTTAACAGTTTTTTATTTTTTATTTATTATTTATTTTGTGATATTATGTTTTTGAATTCTGATATGAACCTCAATATCTCACGTCAATTGATAATGGTTAGTGGATAAGTTATTTTGACGGTCAGTTTTATAATCATAGTAAAAACCGTATTCTTCTCTAATATTATACCCATTTTCTCTCTCTAAAAATACAAATTTCGCCTATAACTTCTGCCAAAGTGAGATCGATAAATATGGGTTTGGTCGCTCAAATTCTATATTCGAGAAAGAAATTCGTCGAGTATTAATCACGATTCACGATAACCTCAGTTCGGAGAAGACGTATAGAGTATCTTCATTGCCACCGGAGAAATTTGATGCCGCCGACTTCATAGACGCTCATAATCAGTAATTGAAGAAGATCGAAACTTAATTCAATGGCCAAATCAGAGTATGTGTGAATTTAGATAAATATTCAAAATTTATAATATGTGCCAAAGTTTTTATTTTCCCCCATAATTCCACCTGCTAAATGTGCTTGATTTGTTATGTCAAATTGATTTGTCAATACGGTTATTATTTTTACTGTAATTAAAAGTCAACGAGTGGCATGCAAATGTGCAATGGTAACTTAGATGAATCCAGTGTGTAAATAATTAACATCAGTCATTAGATCTCCTCTAATGTATGAGTATGAATGTGATTTATATATGTATTTTCCTCTTAGCTATATATAATAGATATCTTCGTGTTTGTAAGTTGTCTATTTTTTTTTCTCCAAATTTTGGTATCTATACACATCTTTATTCTAACTTGATTTCTAACTATTTTCTTCATTTTGATCTACAGCTGCTTAGATAAAGCTGCTACTATATGTCAATGGCGTCAAGGATATGAAATAATGTTAGTACAGTGAATTAGCTTTTGCTCTTAAAGATTTATGATATCGTTTATATTGCACTATTAAATCTTTTGTGAGTAATTAAGTGATGTATGACTCTATCGTAGATTTGTATATCAAATAATTGTGGATTCGGAAACTTTGTTTTTCGGCAATTATAAATTTCAATATTGCTTTTTGTTCACTTGAATCTAATTTATGTAACTATCGAAATTTATGTTCTATTATTTTAATAATTTTGCTTTTATTTTAAGGCATTGGGATGAGTTTATTTGTGATTGACATTTGTCTAATTGTTTCTAATAATTTATTTAAATATATTTTTTTTCCTTACGAGAACGTAGTGTTGGGAGTATTATTTTGGACAATATATGATTTGGAAATTTCTATAAATTCGATTTTATTTATGATTGGAAATTTGGAGAGAATAGCAGTTAGCTTCAATCTATTAATTTATTGTTTGTTTTCTTTCAAAAACTTTTGGAAAATGCAAAGAGGTAGATATATGTTTATGGAGTGGAAGTAATTGTTTGCTAATAATTAGTTAAGAAGTCCGACTTTGTTTTTTCATCTTTTAGTTTTTTTTATTAATTTGTTAGACAAAGTCCGACATTGTAATTATAGTTAACATTTCACATATATTCAATAAAAGAGATAATTTAACATGAAAAAGGGATAAAAGGGAGTATAACTGTCACCGTGCATCGCACGGGTAACAGTACTAGTACAATTTACACACGACTCAAATGAATTATATTCGTCTCTGAAAAATGAATGTTTATGTATCAATTTTTACTTTCAATCGCAATATGCGAAACCAATATCGCCTTTTTCCCTCCTCTTATTGTAACTTTAGAATTCAATATTCATTTTCTTTTCCCTTTCGGATTAAAATAAAAAGTAATCTTAATTTTTTTTAAAGTGGCAAAACTGCAATTATTGTTAAACAAGGAAAATGGTTCGTGGTAAAGACAAGATACTATTGTGCCAAACCCGAGGAATGCTCCAATGCCAACGTGGGCATACTTATTATGCCCACAGATAACGTGATAATATTACATATAAAGAAATTAATTTAAATATATACCATAAAAATTAAATCCTACAAAAAAAACTAAACCCTACTAAAACAAATCGAACCCTAAATGAAAAATATTACTGACGTGACACTGCCATATAAGCGGTAGACGCATTAAGTGTGCCCACGGTAAGTAGGGGAGCATTTCTAAAAAAAACCCATACTCAATATTATTTGATTTTGAGCACGAATTTTGTGTCGGTTAAAAAAAGAAAATGGGTTCAAGTAAGTTGTTCAAAGTCCGGAAAATCTTGTACTTGTTAGGAATGGATAAGGTGTCGAATACTTCTATTCTTTTTATATAGGATATAGCTTTTGCTTGATCAGATATTGAACGAGGAGCCGTATAAGGTGAAAATCTCATGTATGGTTCTGTAGTATTGGTTAAGAAAATAACTTGCGGGAAGGGCTGATTTGCAAACGATTATTAATATAAAATTAAAAACTATATATATATATATATATATATATATATATATATATATATATATATAATTAAATGTTACATTAATTATATTATGCAACTTACTTACGATTTTACCTAATTATTAAATTGATTATTACTAATTTATTGCCATTTTCATATTATTTTATGAAGAACATATCTAATACAAAAAAATAGATGAATTTCTTGACACTAATTATTAACAAATTTATGAGTAATATATAATAATAAATTATGTATATTCTCTCTGTTTTTTTTTTTTATAGAAATTCAATCACCATTAGAATTTTGATTATGATTATTCACCACAACTTATATTTATTTGTTTCCATTAATTTTTTCAATCAACCATTATAAAAAATTCACTCATTATTAAATATATAATCTATAATTTTTTTTTATCCGTTAACTATTTTTAGAAATTATATATCAAAATGGTATATCACTATTATACATCAATATTTCTCAATCAACTTAATTAATGGTAGACATTACTAAAATATAATTTATGACAATTAAATAATTTTAATAATTTAATTGGCAATATTAATGGTAATATAAATTACTTTCCATACTTATGCTATGCATATATGTAAGAAAATTTCAAAACCAACAATCAACACATTTGATTGCAAGCATAACACCGGAGTGGTGTCCGCTTTACTCTTATACTCCTCAACTATTGCAGCCACCAATATATATATATATCTCTCTCTCTCTCTCTCTTGGTTATTCATCTTCATTTGTCTTTCTAAATCAAGGGAATCACAAATGATCTAGAAGAAGTTACGGCAACAAGAAAGACATTGACATCAAGTTTTTTTCAATTTTGAGAGAGCTACAAAGGTTTTTATAATTCAAGTTGTCGATGATTATTATTACAATTAGGGAAGCATTTTAGTTGTTAAGCATGCACTATCTTTGTAAATTTATGGTGTTGAGAAATGGGCCCTTAAGAAGTAATGTTACAATTTGTTGTTGTCGTTTTATTTCTTTTTAATGAAGAGATGAGTGAAGTTTAAAATATCAAAGTATGCATGTGGTCATGCAAAAATAAAAGTATCACAATAATGTATTTGTGGATGTACCGAAATTATAAGAAAATCACACTCTTAATCTACAAAAGGAGTACTATTACATTGTAGTATGATTTTTTTAGCATTGCTAATAAATAATCATTTATTCAACTTTGGAATGTTATTGCTTTATTGCCTAGGAGTATATATTTTTTTTTCCTTGATTTACTTTTCCATTATTGTATATGTATAATCACACAATTATTTAAAGATATAATCGATTTTCTATGTATTTTGTATATGTCCATCGATTTAAGATATTTTTCCCTATCTAGATGATTGAAAATTGAGAATCGACAACTCGTTGGTGATAGACGATGTATTCAAATCATGAAAGGATGTTTTTTATTTTTATTTTTTAATTTTATTATTTATTTATTATTATTATTATTTTATTTTTTTTGTCATGCTTAGTTCTATTTCCCTTTCTAGATACTTAAAAAAAAAATGTAATGTACAATAAAATATGTGGAAGACCTATATGTCATAATTTTGAAAAAATAATTTTTATCGTTGTTATATTGTGAACATTTTTATGTAATGGAATAGAATTGTTTGACACTCCAATTGTGAGAATTAGAAATCCTTATATCAAACAAGTTATTTAATTTTGTACTTATATTCCACCATATTAGTTAATGGGATATTCATATGCATATTTAGTCAATTTTCTTTAAGAAAATGATTGAATACCTTATTCTAATTTGATAACTTAGTTAACCAATATTTTATTTCTATGTAATGATAATGAATTTTTCTAAATTTCATGTATTTTTGAGTTATTTTTATCTTTCCACATGGTATCTTTATTATAGTAGAAGACTCATTAAATTATATATCCTCAATTCATTCAATAAATATAGATTCATGTTTGTAAGTGCAAATATATTTCACGAGATTGATCGATGTATTAAGAAACAATGCATATTTTTGAAGTAATTTTGTGTGATATCAATTACAGCAATCTATTATACCGAAGTGCAAAATGTATAGAAAATTGAATATTTAACCACATATATATTAGCTACACATAATAATAAGTGGCAATTTAGTCACACATAATTAGAAAATGTGTGTAGCTAAATTAAATTGGACAATTTTTTTTTATCAACTATCTACATTTAATATGTGTGGTAAAAGTTTTTATTCACATTTACCTTTTTTACTCCAAATTTTCACTTTTTAAATATTTAACCAAATTTAGTTTTAGATTTTTTTGCTTACGTGGCAAGTTCATAAAAACTTATTAGACACACGTAAATTAAATGGTAGTTTTAAAAAAAGAAATTAAAGGGAAAAATTTCAAATAATGTGTTCAGCTAATTAGACGACATATCAGACAATGGTCTATCATTCAATTTTAATTAAATTATCTCCATATTATACTCCATCCGGCTCAAGATTCATGGATCTTTTTATTATTTTATCCCTCACATATGAATATAAAAATGTCCATAAATCTTGAGCCGGAAGGAGCATTAGATGGTATACAATTCGTCAAATTCTAATTTGCTTGGTCATGATAGTACTATTTTTTTTAAACTTGAAAGCAAATATGACTTATATGCATCAAACAACAAATTAATTATTTATAACGTTAAAACTTCATGAATTATAATCACAATCCATAAAATATGTAGAAAGATTAAGAAATTACAAAACTAAAATACCCCGTGCGTCGCACGGGTGCATAACTAGTATACCATTATATTGCAAAATCAAATACTCTTCATTTCAAATCGAATAAAAAGATTCTCTTCCATGAAGTTTTGAGGTAGGGTGTTTTTTTTTTTTTTGGGAAGCAAGTTGGTGT
Source organism: Mentha longifolia (assembly GCA_001642375.2). Taxonomy (NCBI): domain Eukaryota; kingdom Viridiplantae; phylum Streptophyta; class Magnoliopsida; order Lamiales; family Lamiaceae; genus Mentha; species Mentha longifolia. The sequence continues at coordinate 30,236,348 of CM038114.1, forward strand.
CAGTTTTAAACATTATAAAGAATTCATTTTGTAAAAGCATTTTGATTCAATTTTCATCACAAAAATTCCATCAAATCAAAGAAAATCGACTAGGATGCAAAAGTAACTGTACTAACCAAAAACCAAGCAAAATAATCCGATAACTGTTCCGATTTCGGATTATCATGTAAACTCAATTAGTGACAGGATCTTGAAATCAATAATTCTCACATACCTTTCTCCATGGTAAAATCGATGATACGAGATACAACTAGCGTTTCTCTCCCTTGACGGTTCTGTTATGTTCTCTCTACATACGTGATGGCTAGGGTTTGAGATTACACCTTATGTCAGGGAGATGACCTAGTTATATATGACATTAGCGGGCCTTAATATGTTATTTCCATCAAACAACAGTTACCCATTTAATTGCTCCAATAAGCCCAATAATAATTAGTCTCAATTATATTTATTTATTAATCCATTAAGTCACGTGAGACATGAATTCTTACATTCTCCCACTTGGATCGTGTGACTTAACATCATGGACAAAATAAATAAATAATCAAACATGAAATTGCGCAAAAGACTAAATAATTTACTTTCATTGGGCTTCATCATAATTTCATAATTAAGAATAAAAACTAATTCGAGTCATGGCGGTTGTACATCACATAATTGACATAGTCCCTTCCATGTACCACAAATCAGACTTCTTCTTAACATGACCGTAACTAGGAGCACATTATGGTCCAACATAATATTCTAATATATATACTTGTTTCGTTTATTTCAAACCAATAATGCATGCTAATAGAAACAAGCAATCAGAAACATATAATAATTTGAGCTCAGAGTGTCAATCGTTCAAAATAAATATTAATCTAAACATCATTAACAATAACGCCCATGCTTTCAATATGTTCAGTAAATGTCTTGGGCGGCAATCCTTTAGTTAAAGGATCAGCTATCATAAGATTTGTGCTAATATGTTCTATTGACACTCTTTGTTTCTGAACATCATCCTTCACGACTAAGTACTTTAGCTCCATATGCTTAGCACCTTTAGAGTACTTGTCGTTTTTAGAGAAAAACACTGTTGTGGAGTTATCACAATACATTTTTAGCGGCCTAGCAATACTGTCGACAATTCTAAGCCCTGAAATAAAATTCCGCAGCCAATTAGCCTGAATCGTAGCCTCAAAACATGCTACAAATTCAGCTTCCATAGTAGATGCAGCAACAATAGATTGCTTTGCACTCTTCCACGATATTGCTCCTCCGGCTAGAAGAAATACATAGCCAAAAGTGGATTTTAGCGAATCCACACATCCAGCAAGATCAGAGTCCGAGTAACCAATCACTTCAAGCTGATCAGACCTCTTATATGTAAGCATGTGATCTTTCGTTCCCTGCAAGTACCTCAAAACCTTCTTTGCAGCTTTCCAGTGTTCCATTCCTGGATTACTTTGGTATCTACCCAACATTCCAGCTGCAAAGCTTATGTCTGGTCGAGTACAAGTCTGAGCATACATAATACTCCCAACAACAGATGCATACGAAATTGTTTCCATCTGTTTTCGTTCCAAATCATTTTTAGGACATTGAGCGAGACTAAATTTGTCTCCTTTATGAATTGGAACGGGCGATGATGAGCACTTTTCCATTCTGAATCTCTCTAGTATTTTATTAATATATGCTTTCTGAGACAAGCCTAAAAGTCCTTGTGATCTATTTCGAAATATTTCTATTCCTATCACGTAACTTGCCTCACCCATATCTTTCATTTCAAAATTACTAGAGAGAAACTTCTTTGTCTCGTGAAGGAGACCAAGATCATTAGTTGCAAGCAAAATATCATCAACATACAAAACCAAAAATATGATCTTACTCCCACTGACCTTCAAATATATACACCGGTCAACAGTGTTTTCCTTAAATCCGAAGGACATAACAGTATCATTAAACTTCAAATACCATTGACGGGAAGCTTGTTTAAGACCATATAATGATTTCTTTAGTTTGCATACCATGTGTTCCTTTCCTTCAACCAAAAAACCTAATGGTTGATCCATATACACATCATCCTCTAAATCTCCATTAAAAAAGGCAGTTTTCACATCCATTTGATGTAGCTCTAAGTCATAATGAGCTACTAGTGCCATGATAATTCTTAAGGAATCCTTTCGAGAGACTGGCAAGAAAGTCTCTTTATAATCGATTCCTTCCTTCTGAGTAAAACCTTTAGCAACAAGTCTAGCCTTGTAGCGCTCAAGATTGCCATGAGAGTCACGTTTAGTCTTAAAGACCCATTTACAACCGACTCTCTTGCAACCTTCAGGTAATTCTACAAGATCCCAAACATCATTCTGTTCTAAAGATTTTAACTCTTCTTTCATGGCTTTTAGCCATTTCTCAGAATTATCACAACTAATGGCTTGTGAAAATGAGACTGGATCATCATCCTTAATGCTTAATTCATTTTCCATTTCATGTAGATATACCACATAATCATCCGAAATAGCTGGTCTTCTTTCTCTTTCAGACCTCCTTAAAGTTATTTCTTGTGGTACTTCTACAATAGGTTCATTTTGAATTATGGGATCATTATTGTGTTCATCACCTTCATTGTTGTTTGCTACAACTGCAGGAGGAACACACACTTTATTGTTAGAAAAATAAGTTACGGGAACTTCAATTCTAACTTCATTAATTTCCACATTTCGTGGAATTTCACTCCCACTAATTTCACCATTCTCAATGAACCTCGCATTTTCAGACTCAATAATTCTCATACTATGATTAGGACAGTAAAATCTATACCCCTTTGATTTATCTAGATAACCAATAAAGTAACCACTTATGGTTCTTGCATCCAGTTTCTTTTCTTGTGGATTATATATCCTTACTTCTGCCTGGCAACCCCAAACATGCAGGTGCCTTAAACTAGGTTTCCTATTCGTCCATAGTTCAAAATGTGTCTTCGGAACTGCCTTACTAGGAACCCGGTTTAACAAGTACATGGCAGTTTTTAAGGCATACATCCACAAACAAATGGGTAAAGAACAATTACTTAACATACTCCTAACCATATCCATTAAGGTTCTATTACGCCTTTCTGATACACCATTTTGTTGTGGTGTACCCGGCATTGTGTATTGAGCACAAATACCACGACTTTGGAGGAGTTTAGCAAATGGACCCGGGTGTTGCCCCGTTTCATCATATCTTCCATAATACTCACCACCTCTATCAGATCTTACAACTTTCACCTTTTTGTCCAATTGCCTTTCTACTTCATTCAAGTAGATTTCCAAGGCATCCACTGCTTGAGATTTCTCATACAGTAGATAGACATAACCATAACGTGAATAGTCATCGATAAATGTAATGAAGTATCTTTCCTTTCCGAAAGAAGGAACATCAAAAGGTCCACATATGTCAGTATGCACAATTTCAAGAAGCTGAGTGCTTCTCGTGGCTCCTTTCTTTGTGTGTTTTGGTAGTTTTCCTTTGATACAATCCACACAAATGTTCATGTCCGTAAAATCTAAATCAGGAAGAACTTCATTCTTTACAAGTCTTTCCATTCTTTCTCTAGAAATGTGACCCAAACGTTTATGCCACAAGAAAGCAGAACGTTCATCCACTAAACTACGTTTAGTGCCAACATTATGATGCAGAGTAAGGGCAGTTTCAGAATACAAACCATTCAAATTCAGTTTATATAAACCATCACAAAGAATACCAGTACCAATGAGATGATTATTCTTAAATAAACTGAAACATCCATTGCCAAAATTAAAAGCAAATCCAGCAACATCAAGTTTAGATAAAGAAACTAAGTTTCTAGATAAACTAGGTACATAAAAAGTTTCCAATAAATCTAAATGACGCCCAGTGTCAAGGATCAAACGATAAGTCCTGACAGCTTCCACTGGAGCTTTCATTCGATTGCCCATGAAGACAAACTTCTCATTTGGACTTATGGTTCGGATCGTAAGGAATCCCTTTCTTTTCGAACCAAGCCTTACGTTTCAGACAATCCTTTTGGATATGTCCCGGCTTGCCACAGAAATGACAGTTATTGCCCTTTGGCTCTTTCTTCTGGATTTGCAAGGACGCCTCATTAACCTTTAATTGCCCTTTGCCCTTACCATGTTTCTTCACAAACTTCTTTCCAGCTCCTTGATTTCCTTGGTGGCTCACATAATGAATAGAGTGACTTCCTAAGTTCTTAAGCCTTGTTTCCTCCTGAACTAACATACTGTGCAGTTCATGCACATTCCATTTGTCTTTCATGGTGTTATAGCTCATTTGGAAAGGGCCGTACTCAGTGGGTAATGAGTTAAGAACAAACTGTACTAGGAAGTTATCATTCACAGCCATACCCAAGGACTTAAGTTTTGCTGCAATGTTCGTCATTTCAATGACGTGCTCATGCATAGTACGCGAACCATCAAATTTCATGTTGGTCAGCGTACTCATTAGTGTCCCAGCAAGAGACTTATCAGCTGTTTGGGAGCGCTCTCCCACTAAACCCATAAATTCTTTAGCACTTTCAGTTTTGGGGAGAGCTGTCTTAATACTGTCAGCAACAGTCATTCTCAGAAACATCAGACTTAGTCTGTTTGACCTTTCCCAGGCTTTATAATAGGCTCTTTCATCCTCACTGCTATCATCAGTAAGAGCAGCAAGCTTCTATTCCGTAATGGCAAGATCAAGATCCATAACTCCAAGATGGAATTGGACCTTCTCTTCCCAATCAGAGAAGTTTAGCCCATTAAAAACCGGAACAGACGATACGTGAGAACTTACATTGGGAACAGGTACTGCATAATAAAAGTTTACGTAAGTGTTTTGAGACATAAAACACATGCTATTCATATAAGATATTCAAACAATAATTAATGTATACTAATGTTCTCCTTTGGGTGATACATGAATATACATAACATAATGATGCTAATAAATTTTAACATTATTCGGCAGTATAACATATACCAATTAGATTTATTTACTACCTTTGGGTATATAAATAAACTAACAGTACATGTCAATCACCTACAATTATATTCATGAATTATAAGAACAAACAATCAACCTTTGGGCGATTCATAATGCCTTATAACCATGAATTTTAATATACCCATAATCCAACAAACATAAATAGCATCCATTATAATATGGGTAATTGAATAATTTTTATTAGTTTAGAATCAAATCAACATACAAGTTTGACCACTTTGGTGATTAACAAACTTTCATAATATTCGATTCCAAAATATTTACATTATTTGTTAATTCTCAGTCATACGAATTAACACTAGTTTAGAACTAGTATGACATACGTAGAAATTCAAATTCAATTGCATCCATATACATCATACAATATGTAAGTAAACAATTAAGCAATTAATAATGTCCCATACTTTGACATTCATTCATAAGACATTGTCACTATTTTCTTAAAAGACGACATACATACGGATTCCTAAATAGCATAGCCTAGAAAACAGTAAACTATTCATAATTATTCGAATGAAATCGAATAGGAATTCCATGAATTAAAGTATTGGATATCATCATCAACAATTATCTCTTTAGTGTAGCAATCATTACGCAAATTTTGACTTTGAATCAACTTTACACATAACAATTGCATAGCGTCAATCAAAATCTAATTAAACGCAACATCAACAATTGAATATATACGATCTTGCAGCGGAAACGTAATAACTAATTTTACAATTAGGGTTCGTATATATCGGGAGATGCAATTATAGGAGAATCATATGATTTCAGAACACATGGCTCTGATACCACATGTAAACTCAATTAGTGAACATGATCTTGAAATTAATAATTCTCACATACCTTTCTCCATGGTAAAATCGATGATACCAGATACAACTAGCGTTTCTCTCCCTTGACGGTTCTGTTACGTTCTCTCTACGTACGTGATGACTAGGGTTTGAGATTACACCTTATGTCAGGGAGAAGACCTAATTATATATGACATTAGCGGGCCTTAATCTGCTATTTCCATCAAACAACAGTTACCCATTTTATTGCTCCAATAAGCCCAATAATAATTAGTCTCAATTATATTTATTTATTAATCCATTAAGTCACGTGAGACATAAATTCTTACATATCAAGGATATATAATTTGGTCAAATTTGGAAATTCTAAATTCTGTTCATTCACTTTGTTTACAGATTACAAAATAGCCTCAAGATTCTAATATCTTCTGCTTCTTCCTTAATGGAAAGCAATACTTTTTCAATTTATTTTTTTGAACCAATTCAATTCAAACATAGTACCCCTCCGTCCCCCACATATGAGTGCAAAGAAAAATACACGTAAATTAAGACAAAGTTGGTGTAAAGTGGGAAAAGTAAGATAAAGTAGAGAGAAAGCATAAATGATCCCCTACCCACTGTGGACACACTTAATGTGCCCACGGCTGACGTGACAATGTCTCGTCAATAATTTTTCCTTTTGGGGTTTACTTTTTAAAGTAGGGTTTAGTTTTTTATGGTAAAGTTTATTTATATAAGTTATATTAATTATTATTTTCCATAAATATAATGCCGCCACCTCAGCCGTGGGCATATTAAGTATGCCCACGGTGGGTAGGGAGCATTACTCAGAGAGAAAATGAGAAAGATAGATAAAAAGTGAGAAAAATAGGAATAAAGTAAGTGTGAATAAGTAATTTTGATAAGAAAATCTTTCTATTTATGGAATGCACATATATTACGTATATGGGAACGTCCAAAACGAGTAATATGTATACATATACAAGGGACGGAGGAGTAATATTTTAAGAAAGTAGTCGAGTGTTGTCCTTGACAATAATATAAACATTCATTACTTAAAGACAGCTCCATTATTAAAAAACAAACTCTCCTATACAAAAGCAAAACAAACAAAAAGATAATTAAAAAAATGTCAAACGTCAATACTAAAAATATACTTAAAAAGTGAATATCTAATGTACACACCACAAATATACGTATTTATTCATATGTCGGCCGTGTCATTCTTAAAACCAAAAACTTGTATGAAACGTCAAACTGTGTTAATTATTATTTTTGCCTAAGTCCACCGGCTGCTAATTTAATACTACCTCCATCTCATTTATTAGGCCACTTTCACTTTATTGACTTTTTCGACACGTATTTTCACCGAAACCTAGTACGGGTTTTAAAATATAATTTTAAAGTATCGATTCTTTTACGGGATACTATAACACTTATAGTATCCCGTAAAAGAATCGATACTTTAAAATTATATTTTAAAACCCGTACTAGGTTTCGGTGAAAATACGTGCCGAAAAAGTCAATAAAGTGAAAGTGACCTAATAAATAAGATGGAGGTAGTAATTATTTTTTCATAAAGATCTAAAGTCTAAATCATGATGATCAGAAACAATACTTTTTATATGGATTTTGCATATATAATTGTTATCCCGAAACACTATCATTCTCTTTATAAATATAATAATAGTTCTTTTTTTCATGCCATAAGTTTGATTGATGCGATATACTGTAGAAAATACTACTTGGAAATAGTATACATTATCTGTCCATTATTCGTTTGTCAAATAACCTTTCCTATCTTTTATTTTGTTTTTCTCTCTCAATCTTCACTTTTGCGTCTTTTAATAAGCAAAACACTATAATTTTTTTTAAATAAAAAAATCAAAATACTATCAAAATCGTAAGAATCAAATAGTAGTAGGGCAACCTGTATTATTTCAACTTTTAATCAGACTTTATTTGAGTTCAATCCAAATGATATAATTGTAATTTGATAATAATAATAATAATAATAATAATAATATCTATGTTTCCAAAATTGATACATACATATTTTGTGAACAAGCGCAATGAAAGCATAAATTAGAAAAATATTATGAAGCGATGTGGCTTCAGAAAAGAAAAGACCATCTCTCCATCATTAAACATCAAATATTACAATAATAGAATTAAATATAATAAATCACAAAATATCAGAAAAATTAAGAAATTGCATAGGAAAGGAAGGAAAGAGAGACCGGCTTCCCCATCTATCCAGAAACAAGGAGGAAAGCCCAAAAAAAAAAAAAAAAAAAAAAAACAAACAGAGATAATAATAATAAGAAAAAAGGAATAATAAGAAGAGAGCTTGGGTCATCAATCACAAGAAAGCTGGTATAATTGTGCAACAACTACTCGTGATTGTTTCAAAAGACTTTAAAGGAATGGAGAATGATGGGGCCTAGGAACGAAACCGGGCAAGGTTTCACAGTATCTAACGTTTTTCGGACATTTTAATTCTTTCTTTCTGAAGCGAATTGGGGCCTCACCCTCACCTTAGGTGTTTTCTCTGTCCTCTCTCTCTCTCTCTCTCTCTATCACTCTCTTAACTAGTTGCGAAATTTTCATTTTTTTACTTCACCCAGTTTGTTAAGTATTTGCGAATATTACTCGAACCCTTTAATCCATTTCGCAAGATTCTGTTTCTTGTTATGAGATTCTGATTCTTTTTCGAATTTGAACTTGTGGGATTTCTTGAATTCTTGTGTTAAGGTTTTAGGTTCGATAGGTTTGAGGAATACCTGCATAAAGGAGCTGTCTTTAGTCGAACTGAACTTCATGTGTGTGTGTGTGTGTGTTATTTTTCACATTGATAGTGATAGAGTTTATTTAGTTTCTGCTTCAAACACACTAGATTCACTTTTATCAAAAAAGTACTTTTTTTTTAGATATTTGTTTTGTCAGTAATGCCGTTTAAATGAATTTCGTCCCATTTTTGCTGATATTTATGTCGAATTTTCTGCACAAGGAAAGTTTCCTTACCACATAGCTGTACATGAAGGTTGTCTCTCACTCTTTTGCTTCTCTCTCTAAAAAAAGATATATTCACTCTTGCTAGTAGGCATTGAGTAAAACAGCCGCTTTCCTTTCTCTGTACTCCCGGATTGATCTGCTCTCACTCCCTTTTGCCCCTTTTAGCTTCTCAAAAGGTACTACCATTCCTCTCCCCGACTCTCTCTCTCTCTCTCTCTCTTAGATCTTTCAATATCTCTCTCCAACCTTTTTTTGATGTTGATGGCTTCTATGATTCCACTTTCCTGCTGCTTGTTCGGATTTTTCTTTGGGAACTTTGATGAATCTGAATTATGAGCATATTTTTAGGAGGATCTATGTTTTACTACGTTGTTCTTGATTTTTACTGTTTCATTGATCTTAGTTTCCTTCTGACAGAGGTCTGAAGGTTGGAGTTTAACGATTTAGAGAAGATGAACGGAGCTGCATTGGTAGCAATTGCTGCCACGATTGGCAACTTTTTGCAGGGTTGGGATAATGCAACCATTGCAGGTTATCTTTATTTTTGGTATCTCTGTTTAGTTTTTATGTAATGTTCAATGGTTTCCATCAATCTGAGTAAATCACTTAAATGTTCAAGTATAGTAGTAGAAAGTGATATCTTAATTCAATTTGGAAAATTAAGCTCGTGTTGTTGATTCTTGAAACAATTCTGCTCTTTAGTTGCATCATCTCAAGTTTAGGATGAGAAGTTCCACTTTTCTCCATGTTTATTCATGCCTTCTCTTGGACCTAATTGGGTTAATCTAGGTTGTATTGCTGATTCTGGGAATCAATTTTCCATTCAACTTTGGGTGAGAAGTTGCAATTTTCCATTTCAATGCTCATTCTTGGGAATTTTCCTATATCCGATAAGTTCTGATTATCATGTACCTATGCGCATTCGACTATGTAGACTGGTATTTTACTCTAAATTGGAAATCAAGCTTGTTGTTGTCGATTCATGGCTACAATTGTGCTCTCTAGTCGCATTCTCTTCAAGTTTAGGATTTGATGTTTATTCTTGGGATTTTTCCTATATCCGGATGCACGTCAAATATTTAAATATATTGCTGATTCTTGGCATCGATTATGCTCTTTAGTTGCAATTTGTTCAACTTTTGTGTGAAAAGTTCCGGTTTTTCTTTCTTAGGTGCTGTCGTTTACATAAAAAAAGAGCTTGAACTGAGCGCTGCCATAGAAGGACTGATTGTGGCAATGTCCCTCATCGGAGCCACACTCATCACCACTTGCTCAGGAACAATTTCCGATCAAATTGGGCGACGTCCTATGCTTATATTATCTTCCATGTTCTATTTTATAAGTGGCTTGATAATGCTTTGGTCACCTAATGTCTACGTCTTACTCCTAGCGAGACTTTTGGATGGATTTGGAATCGGGCTCGCTGTCACTCTAGTCCCTCTTTACATATCAGAGACTGCGCCTTCGGAGATACGAGGACTTTTGAATACACTTCCTCAGTTTACTGGCTCCGGTGGAATGTTTCTAGCGTATTGTATGGTTTTTGGACTATCTTTGCTGGCTACGCCTAGCTGGAGACTGATGCTAGGAGTTCTTTCAATTCCGTCTCTTCTGTATTTTGCTTTGATGGTTTTCTATCTGCCTGAATCCCCTCGATGGCTAGTGAGTAAAGGGAAGATGCTCGAGGCGAAACGAGTTTTGCAGAGGCTGCGTGGCAGGGAGGACGTTTCTGGTACTTTTCCCTCTCTTTAGTTCAACTCTCTTAACTTCTTTTTTGTGCATTTATCTAAACAATTTTTATGATTTATAACTGATCTGTCGTGGTTATTAGGTAGTTTTAGATACTTTCGTGCTAATTCTCAGAAAGCCATCCGCCTCATGATACAAGTTGATTTGTTATTCTTCTCTAATCATGGAATATTTTTAGCATTTCGAGTTTTTGATCGATGGTATGGTATAGCTGTCTGGCTTGATGGTGATGCTTGATGGTGATCATTCAATTACTTGTCTTATCGATTTGTGATGACCTACTTATACACTTGATGTAGTTTGTACTGAGTTTTCTATGGTTGTTTGGCAATTTCTCTCTTTGGGTGGTGTAGGTCAGGGGGGGGGGGGGGGTACCTTGGTTATTAGAGCTTTATACGTTTACGATGATAAAGTGCCCCTATGGTATTGGTACTTGTCAGTAAGTAGATAACTACAAGCTTCGTCAATGCTCGATTACATGATAGGAGCAACAGCTAATTATATGTTCTATATAAGATCTAAGTGATCAGAAACACATTTATTTGGTTATCGACTATCGTCCTCGTGAACTTTTTGATGACTTCCTGTAGTCGATGTTTTCGAGTTGCTAATTGGCATATCCCGGATACAGATGATCTGAATCCTGTGAAAATGTTAAAATTGTTAAATGTGAATTCACTTGGAGCCTCATAAGAAAAAATTATTACCTGTGCAAGTCAAGCTCATCATGATCCTGTCATCCTCAGGTGAAATGGCTTTGTTAGTCGAGGGCTTATCTGTAGGTGGTGAAACTTCAATCGAAGAGTACATCATCGGGCCCGATGATGAACTAGACGAAGATCAAGAACCAACTCAAGATCGAGATGCCATCAAACTTTACGGACCCGAAGACGGACTCTCGTGGATCGCAAAGCCTGTCACCGGACAGAGCCGTCTCAGCATGGTCTCTCGACAAGGAAGCATGGTGACTCCAAGCGTCCCAGGAATGGATCCTCTCGTCACCCTCTTCGGAAGCGTCCACGAGAAGCTTCCGGAGATGGGGAGCATGCGGAGCATGCTCTTCCCCAACTTTGGGAGCATGTTCAGCACTGTCGAGCCCAAGCACGAAGAGTGGGACGAGGAGAGCTTGCAGAGAGAAGGCGAGGGCTATGGATCCGACGATGTGGAATCGGACGATAATAATTTGCACAGTCCCTTGATTTCACGGCAAACGACGAGCATTGAAAAGGAGATGCCACAATCCCATGGAAGCGTCTTGACTATGCGGCGCCACAGTAGCCTCATGCAAGGGCACGGAGGAGATGCGAGCAGCATGGGGATCGGAGGCGGGTGGCAACTGGCATGGAAATGGACGGAACGAGAGGGGGAAGATGGGAAGAAAGAAGGAAGTTTCAAGAGGATTTATTTGCATCAAGAGGGTGGGGCTGCCTCGAGACGAGGCTCGCTCGTTTCACTCCCTGGAGGTGAAGTTCATGATGACGGAGGAGAGTATATCCAGGCTGCGGCTCTTGTGAGCCAACCGGCACTTTTTTCAAGAGATGTCACGGATAGGCGTCCCGTCGGACCCGCTATGACGCATCCTTCAGAGTCTGTTGGAAAAGCTTCGATTTTGGCTGCTCTTCTGGAACCGGGGGTGAAGCGAGCTTTAGTTGTTGGGATCGGGATCCAAATACTGCAGCAGGTATCGTCGCTACATAATCACTATTGAGGCGTTTACTTTGAGTGATAGTGTGATACGATCCAATATTTGAAAGATTACACGATCAAACAAGCTTTAAATCGTTCCATATCAAATTGCTATGTTTGTTCAAGAAATCATAAAAACTGCCTTTCTTGTCAAATAACTCTTTCTTTCTTCCATTGCTTGAGTTCTTTAGCTAACGAATCTTTCATGAATGTAGTTTTCCGGTATCAATGGTGTTCTCTACTACACTCCTCAAATCCTTCAGCAGGCGGGAGTCGATGTTCTTCTCTCTAACCTTGGCCTCACCTCCAACTCCGCATCTTTCTTAATCAGTGGAGTCACAAATCTCTTGATGCTTCCTAGCATCGCCATTGCTATGAGGTTCATGGACGTCGCTGGTCGAAGGTACTCCTCAAATCACTCTTCTTCTTCTTCTTGGCTATTCTACTTGTTAACCTCATTTTCAACTCAGAATTTCTAAGTTCGAGCTAAACCTTCCCTACATTTTCTATTTCAGGTCACTACTTCTCACGACGATTCCAGTTCTGGTGATCTCCCTCATAGCCCTTGTAATAGGAAACGTGTTTGATTTCGGAGAAGTCGTCCATGCCGTCGTCTCCACCGTATGCGTCGTGATCTACTTCTGCACGTTCGTGATGGGCTACGGGCCCATCCCCAACATCCTATGCTCGGAGATTTTCCCCACCAGGGTCCGCGGGATATGCATCGCTATCTGCGCGCTAGTCTTCTGGATATGTGACGTGATCGTGACCTACACGCTCCCGGTGATGCTGAGCTCGATAGGGTTAGCGGGCGTTTTCGGAATTTACGCCGTGGTTTGCGTGATCTCGTGGATTTTCATCTTCTTGAGGGTCCCGGAGACGAAGGGGATGCCATTGGAGGTGATCACAGACTTCTTCGCCGTCGGGGCAAAACAAGGGGCGGTGAAGAGTGAGTAGGCGACGAGGCAATCTCGACCGTCGTTGGTGCTGACGTGGATGGTGGTGGTGTTGAAGAATTTTGAGCATTTTTTCGCTCTTTGTATCATAGAGTTTTTGTGAGAATATTGGTACATGACACAATTTGAGAATTGGTTCACTTCTCACCTCATGGCTGTTGATTTTTTTTTTTTTTGGTGTATTTAATTTTGTCTAGCTACATATTATCAATACTGATACGTATAATTTTTCGTGTCTATATTTTATTTTCAGTTTGTAGTGATAAATTCCAATTGAATAGCACTAGTAAGATACTACTCCGTATTAAAAAAATTATGCAGTCCCGACAAATTATAAAATTTTCATGAATATCCTACATAATATTATGTTATTTTATACTCCACTGTACTCCTTTCGGTCTTTTTAAGTTGTTATATTTTTTTTTGGCACGAGAATTAAGGTATGAATATTTAGTGTTTTTGGTCTTTTCAAGTTGTTATATTTTTTTTTGGCATGAGAATTAAGGTATGAATATTTAGTCTTTTAAGTGAGTTTGGTAATTGAAGAGAGTAATGAATTAGGATTATAATTAATATTTTATCGTATTTATAACAAATAAAAAACTGAAATATTAATAAATTATTTTTTCGATTTTTGATTAAATTTAATTAATTATTTTTTTTTATTTTTTATTTTAATTAATTAATTAATTTTAGTTTGAAGTGTTAATTAAAAAAATAAGGGCCCAATTAGTGGGCCCTAATTTTTTTTTACTAATTGAGTATTTTAGTTATTAATTTTTATCATATAAAGAAATGTAACAACTTCAAAAGACCGACCCAAAAAGAAAAATATAACAACTTAAAAAGACGGGAGGGAGTATAACTTGAGTATATAATTTTTTTAAAAAATAGTGTTAAGTACTCCCTCCGTCCATGATCTTTAAATATAATTAACTTTCTAGTTGGTTTTGAAGTTTTGAAATGAACGGTTTTAAAATGTACTTTTAGGGTTAATTTTTTCTATAGGATACTACGAGTCTACGATACTCGAAGTACCCTGTGAAAAAACAAAAAAATTAAACTTCAAAAATTAATTTAAAATCATTTTTATAAAGTCACAAAATCAATTAAAATGTTAACTATAGTCTAAAGATCGTGGACGGAGGGAGTATATTTTAATATTGTGATTTTAGGATTCTTCAATTTCGGAACTAGGGATTCATGAGATCGAATTAGCCACGAAAATGTTGTATTGGAGTAGTTTTTTTTTGCGATAACTAACCCATGAAAGAATTCAATTTTTTGAATTTAAATGAATTGTTATAATAATAAGTCCAAATAAATTGCATCTGACCCAATGTCTTTTAAATTTATAATCATATTTGGGACACACTTGGGTCAGCCGGAGGCACCGTGCGGCCGGGCTAAAACAATGACACTTTTATTTATATAGATTGACACTTTTCTGTATAAAGATTGCCACTTTTAAAAATTGTCATTTTATTCGTAAAATAATTATGTTAAAGATTGACATTTTTATTCATATAGATTGACACTTTTCTGTATAAAGATTGACACTTTGGGCCCGGCTGCACGGTGCCTCCGGCTGACACAAGTTTTTGTCATCATATTTTGGGCTTGTGTGGCACTAAATGTCCCATATTGAAAAGTACCAAAGTTATAGAATGCCACGTTTATTTACTCCCCTCTGCAATTTTTTTGTAACCATCCGCCGCCGTCGGTTTCCACTTACAAACTCTGCAGCGCTGCCATGGAAATTTTCTCATCATCGTAAATTTTTGAGCTGGTATATTATACTTCCTTCGTCCAAAATTTATTGGACTAAAATCTGGGCAAGAAATTTAATATATTTTGATGATATATTAATAAATTAAAGTGTTAAAGTGAAATAATTATGGGCCGTCGAATATTTTTAATTGTATTAAAGTATTAAGTTATAAAAAGTAAGTGTTAAGGTGATTATAGAGCTTATATACCAAAATAAAAAAGTTCAGTAAATTGTGAATGTCCCAATATAGTACTAATAGTGTTCGTAAATGGTAAACAGAAAGAGTATTTAAAAAAAAATGGGGGATGGGGAGTATAATTGTGAAAATTCCTTGAGAAAAAAAACTAGTGAAAATCACAGCACCCTGAATAAGGGCAATATTGGGAATTCACAGATAGTTAGTGGCTCTCTGCATATAAAGAGCAGAGGAAGAAGAGGCCAAATTGCAGACGCTAGATAGGCGTTTTTCAAAAAAGAGAAAATAAAATCCATGATGGGCTACATACATATAATAAATTAAAGAAACTACAGTCCAATCCATGCCCAATCAAATTTGAGCCCACCACTTCAAAAGAAATAAAATCCTACCCTTAAAAAAACGTATTTGTTTAGAACCAATGCTGATACGTATTGTTTTGGACTTAAATGTTTGCAAGGTAACAAAAACAATTTTAATATTTAACTTCCAATGAAAGCAATTGGTTTAATTTCTAGTAACAATTCCAATTCATAGGGGCATATTCGTCAATTATGGTAGGGCTTGTGTATGAAAGTCAATTATCAAACACCTTGTAGTATAGAAGAAGTTGTTTCCTTAAAACTACCAAAAACCTAAAGTAGCCTCTAATACTTGAAGGGGGAAAAAACAAACTAATTATACTATTTTAGATCACACCTTTTTTACGAGAAAATATAGCTAAACTTTAGGTAATTAAAGTGTTTGTAGGAAGCAAAATCACAAAAAATGGGTGATTTAACAGAAAAATTGAGGTTAGAGCATGCTCTTTGCATGAGGGTGATGGTAGTAGATAGAATCTACCAACCCTAGTGAAGTGATCATCTTTGAATATTTCTATAATGTTATGTTATGTATCACGTGTCGTGTTCTATGCGACATTTATTTAATTATTTATAATTTGACTACATATATATTTGTAGTAGTGGGAGTAGGTTCCAACATAATAAGCTCGTGAATTCGTAGTTTAGTCCCATCAAAATTCAAGTATTAATACTTCAAAATACCAAAAAAGTCAAGTGCTAACTACAACCAACAGTTAACAAGTGTTTAGTACGTGACATGTAAAGAGTCAACCTATGTTGACGAAAAGAAAATAAATATTGCTTTATTAATATTATTTTTCAATTCCAATAAATTGTTTTATTTTTATCAACCTCCAAGATTTTTTTTTTCCATGACTGAATTTGTCATTTACGGATAATAACCATTATGAAGAGATTATTTAAATAGATTATGGAATTTGATTATTGATCGATCGTGGAATTTTTAGAGTGATTTGTACGAAGGAAAAATAAAGAACGTAAGAGGTCTTTACATGGTTCGATCTTATGTTAGATCTACGTTCACGGGAAAGGAGAGAATGTTTGTATTAAAATGCTCGAGTCGCTATTACAGTCTATCCCTCTGTCTATACAAATGACACTATTTATAGAGACCTAAGAGCGGTTACGACCGAGGTCATGGGTGGTTCCTCGTCCGAGATCGTGGGTGGATCGTGTGTAACCGTCTTGCCACGTCTGCGATCGTGCATACCCTGATCGTGGGTTATTGGGCCGGCCGAGCTTCCAGACTTGTCTTGTTGGGTTCTGTCCGGGATTGGGCCGAAGTGAGTTTTGAGCGGGCCGAGCTGATCTAGGCCGAGTTGGATTAGGTCCAATTATATATTGGGCCTGATGCTTGGGCCACATCCTATCACATCCCCCCCAAAAAAGTCAGAGAAGCGAGGCCAGGGATCGATCGGGGATTTTGGAATTGCCCTCGTCGAAATTAAGATTTCGACGAAGTCGAAATTCCTACCGCCTCGTTTGGACGAGGTCGGGCTCGAACTGCATTGCCCCCGCCGAGATTAGGATTTCGACGAAGTCAAAATGCATACCGCCTCCTTTGGACGAGGTCGGGCTCGAACTGCATTGCCCCCGTCGAAATGCATACCGCCTCCTTTGGACGAAGTCGATCTCGAACTGCATTGCCCCCATCGAAATTGGGATTTCGACGAAGTCGAAATGCATACCGCCTCGTTTAGATGAGGTCGGGCTCGAACTGCATTGCCTCGTCGAAATTGGGATTTCGACAAAGTCAAAATGAATACCGCCTCCTTTGGACGAGGTCGAGCTAAATAGGTTGGATATGAATGGGTGCGACTGTTGGAGTCTAGGGTAAGTGGGACACGTGTTGCTTCCCTATACGGGCAGGTGAAGAGGCGGGATGTGAAAAGGCGGAACATTTGCTTATAAAAGCTTCCAGTGTACGCATTAAAATATTTTCCCCCAATTTATCTTCCCGACTTTAAGAGAGAGAGAGTAAAAACCCTGAATCGAAATTCTGCAACTGCCACTGCCATTCTCACCATTTTTCAGTGAAATTTTTGTGAAAGCCGCAACAAGTAAGTTTCTTCCTCGTTAATGTCTTTTTCTTCATCTTCTCTCCCGGTAGATATGGATAGGGTGAATACAGGGGTTTCGCCCTCGCCGTCTGGGGTATTTCCGGTGAGGTTTTTTTTGAATGTGTACACACGCTCGTTGATCCCGCCCAGCCTTCGAGAAATCGAATTCCTACCCTTAGTTGGGTCAGACGGCGCCCTTCAATATGCCTCCACCATGAGTGAGTCGCATATGCAAAGTTTGGCTCGAAAATTTTTGTTTCCGGAGTCGACGGAGTTGGTTCTGCCACGTATAGATGATAGGGGTAGTTCTCTTCCTGTAGGATTTTTTACTGTGTACGAAGACTATCTTCACTTCGGTCTTCGCTTTCCTTTGAATCACATTTTTGTCGAACTTCTAGAGAAGCTCGAATTGTCTATAGGGCAGTTGGCGCCGCCCTCCGTGAAGCAGGTCGTCGGGTTTTATGTCGAGGTCGGCCGCCTTGGTGGTTCGGCTTCTTTAGAATTGCTGCTTAAGTTTTTTAGACCTAAGCGGGGTCCGACGGGGTGGGTTTACCTTTCCCCTACTAATAAGTTTAAGTTGGGGACGCCATCTAAGGTGTTGAACTGGCAGAAGAAATTTTCTTCTGCCGGGCTGAAGGGGTGCCTCTGTACCCTTGGTCCAAGGCCAAGTTCGCGCCTCAGGTCGCTGAGAAACCAATCAGTAAACTTGAGACAAGCTTGATGAACCTCGGCCTCATTGAGAGGAATTACTCTGAGGCCGAGCTTTCGAAGTATGGGCTGAGCCCATATAACGGCAATGTGACTGCGGATTTGGGTAAGGCCCTGCTTCACATATTTCATGAGGTGTTATTCATCGGAGGTTTAATATGTGTTTTTGTGTTTGCAGTGAATCCCCAAGATCTTCAGGCCGCAGTACAGAGGAAAAAGAAGAGAGCGAGGCCCTCTCCTGTCATAGAGAAGACGGTGTCTGGTACGTCGGCTGAGAGAGCAACCGACCTGACTAGGTCGGTTTCAGAGAACTCACAACCGGGTTCACCTCGGGCCGATTCGCCTCCACCTGAGACTGTGGTTCGTCACATTCGGGGAGTTCAGCTCCCCTCGATCGACAAGGTGGGGGCTTATGGGAGTGGTTAGCTGTCCAGCCAGTATGCATTCCAGGAGATGTCATTTCCTGAGGTGAGTACTAGTTGGTTGATTAGAGAGTTTGTTAGACATGTTTCTGATGTATCTTTGTGCAGGAGGCCGGCGTTAGGCGGGTTGAGGGGCTTGGCGAACTTCATATCTAGCGGGGTCGCCAAGTTCTAGAAAATGTCTGCCGAGCTGGAGGCGGCGAGGACCGACCTGACGGCAAGGGTGATGGCTGCCGAGGCAAGGGCCAAGAAGGCGGCGGAAAAGGAAGCTAAAGCCCTCGCCGCTACTGAAGAGGCAAAGAAGAGAGCCGCCGACCTGGAGGCCGAAGTTGCTGGGTTGAAGACCCAGCTCGCCGAGGAGCGGGAGAAGATGGCCCGTGCGGTTGCTGGCCAGGGTGGTATGCTCCGGGCTTTCGCCGAGTGGATATTCTGGTCCCGCCACTTCGGTGGGGCCGTTACACAACTGGTGGGTGCTATGAGCACCTCGGTCTCTGCCGCAGTCATTGATTTGATTGCCCAGGATTACCCGGCCTAGACAAGGCCAAGTATGGGTATGAGGCATGGTCTGAAGAGGAGATGCTGCGGGAGTATGCCGAGGTGCTTGTGGAGAGCACTTCAAAGGTACCGGTGGTGGAAAGGCTGACCCAGCACAAGTCCCTTCTATCAGAGACAGCGGTTTGGAATTGTCCCGTCGACAGGGATGACAAGCTGGAGGCTGCGATCGCCGGGCTGTCGAAGACCCAGTAACCGACGCCATTGGAGGGAGGTCGGGGAAAACCGACGCCGAACCAGAGGTCGACAGGGATGAAGGAAACCATGATAGGGTTTAACTGACCCCTCTCATGTGTTCTTTCTCCCCCTTCTCTTTTTATTTATTTATTTATATATATATTTTTTTAGCCTTGTACTTCGTCCCCATTAGGGTGGCGCTTCTTTTGCCGTATTCGGCTATAAATAAAAACACCTCTTATTGAATCATGCTGGTATCTACTCTTTGTAGTCTGCTCCTAATTTTGACGATGCTTCACACTTCATGAAAGAAATATCCGAACTTCGTCGAGCTGTTGAAGTAGCTGAGATCGATGCTTCGAACTGGAAAAAAACAAGCTGATAACATCGAGGTCGAGGCTGAAGTGAGACTTCGAGCAACTCAAGAAAAACTTGACGAAGTGCATGCTAAGTATTTGGAGCTCGATGACAAGTACCACCAAGCTCTGGACAACATCAAAACTTTCAAGGAGATAGTCGAGGAGCATACGGAGTATGAGGCCATAATTCACCGAGCGGGGGGATCCACGATTTCTGAGACCTACAGTAAGGTCAAGGACCTCAAGGCTCGGTGCCAAAGCTACAGGGAGCAATATAGGAATGAATCCTGGCAGCTTCGGGATGAATTTAAAGAGCTCATGCGAGTAGCGAGCATCTACAAGACAGTCCTTGATCGCTGTCCGAAGTTGAAATGACGTATTTTGTCAGAGGCTGATCTTTTGACTTCGGCTACCCCTGGTTCGAACTTGAGGCTGCTTGACGCACTTATAGGGAATTCTTGGGAGGTGAATCTTCAAGTTCGGCCAACCTTGATCCTAGGATTGTCGCACGCCACTTTCAAGAATTCTATAGTCAAGAGCGGCGATTGGTGCCTGGACGAGGTCGAGGTCGAGCGAGCCAAAGTGTCCGAGGTCGTGGAACTCAGAGTGGCCGAGGTAGAGGTCGAAGTTTAGCTCCAGAGGAGGTAGAGACAGGCTTAGTGTAGACGATATTTTGAACTTTAACTCTGGTAGGGATTTTGCCAGAGATTGGATTAGCTTTAATGAGCCTAGGCCTCCGGGCGCCTCGTCTTCATAATGTAATACTTGTACATTTTCCATTTACAAGAAATAAAACGGAAATTTTGCACTTTTATTCAAGCTCTTCATCCTCGTTTTTAACTAAGGTAGCTTCCCTTGTTTTAAACGAAAACAGCTTACTTCGCCATGAAATGAAGTTCGGCTTTTAGATAGCTCTCTTCGTCTCAATATGAAGTTTTAATTTGCTTACTTTATAATAGGACAAAGTTCCGTCTTAAGTGGTGCACTTCGTCATAAGACGAAGTTTTGGCTTTAAGTGGCGCACTTCGTCATAAGACGAAGTTTGGCCTTAAGTGGCTTACTTCGTCATAAGACGAAGTTAGGCTTTATATAACCCGTCCTCGTCATAAGATGAGGTTAAGGTTGTATGGGTTCCTTATTTGTCGAATTTATCGATAGGGGTGGTCCCCTTACGTGCATTTAGATGCTACTCCAAAGTTGGAGTTTAGTTGTGTAATCCTTGTCAGGAATTTAGTTTAAGTGATTGAGACAAAACATATAAGTGGAAGTGGCACACCAAATAAATAATGCAAGACACAAATTTCAAAATATGCAAAATATGAATTTCATTGATTAAACTAATAAAATGCTTAAAAAGGATGGACACAATTTAAATCAACCTAACAAACCTATCTACACACACCAACTTCCACTTATAGATAATATATCTTCAAATGGGAAATGTGCCAAGTTCGGGGTATTGGCTCACCGGATAAACAGGCGAGCTCGTATAATCCTTTGCCGAGGACTTCTTGAACTCGGTATGGTCCTTCCTAAGTGGCTTCTAACTTGCCGAGCTTTTCCGCTTTGCTGACCTTGTTATTCCGAAGTACGAGGTCATCTACTTGGAATTGCCGATGTTTCACTCGATTATTGTAGTACCGAGGTATTTGTTGCTTGTATCGAGCTTCTTGCACATAGGCTTGATCCCGCTTCTCTTCCAACAAATCCAAATCAGTTCGGAGACCTTCTTCGTTATCTTGGGTTGCGAAGTTAAGCGTTCTGGTGCTCGGCACGCCGATCTCTACCGGGATCACCGCTTCTGTTCCATACACCAAGCTATATGGTGTTTCACCGTGTGATGTCCAGGGGGTAGTTCGGTACGACCACAGGACTTGGGGTAAGTTCGCTACCCAATCTCCTTTAGCCTTATCAAGTCGGGTTTTTAACCCTTTGACTATCGTTCGGTTCGTAACCTCGGTTTGGCCATTCGCTTGAGGATGAGCTACCGAGGTGAACTTTTGTTGGATATGGAGTTCGTCACACCATTCTCTGAACGTCTTGTCTGTGAACTGGGTTCCATTATCTGAGACGAGGATGTGAGGTATGCCGAAACGACAAACTATGTTCTTCCAAATGAAGTTTAAGGCGTTTTTGCTTGTGATCCGTGCCAGAGGTTCGGCTTCGACCCACTTCGTAAAGTAGTCGATGGCTACAATGAGGAATTATAGTTGGCCGGGAGCTTTTTTGAACAGGCCGACGATGTCTATTCCCCACTGCATGAACGACCAAGGGCTTTGCATGCTGGCCAGTTCGGTCTGTGGCAATCTTGGAACCTTCGCATGGATTTGGCATTTCGGACACTATTTGACGAGGTCGATAGCATCCTGGAACATGGTGGGCCAATAGTATCCCCACCTTATGATCTTCTTGGATAGGGCGCGAGCTCCGATGTGACTGCCACAGGACCCTTCATGGACTTCGCGTAATGCGTAGTCCGCTTGGTTGGGCCCCACACATCTTAGGAGAGGTTGGAGGTAGGATTTTCTATACAGCACTCCCTGTTCTAAGACGTACTTGGTGGATTTAGCCAGGAGCTTCCTAGCCTCGACCTTATCGGTTGGGAGTTCGCCTTTTCCTAAGTAGTTGCGAAGTGGAGTCATCCAGTTTGGTCCGTCTTCAGTTACTACATTTACTTCGGCTTCATCAATACTTCGGAGTTGTACTTCTTCCACCGGAGAGGTCGTTGAAGACGATGCAAGTTTGCTCAGTGCGTCAGCTTGATCGTTGTCTCCTCTTGAGATTCGTACCAACTCGAAGTATGAGAAGCTCTGTTGTAGGATCTTGGCCTTATAGAGGTATTTCTTCATTCGTTCACCTTTGGCCTCGTACTTGCCTAGCATATGGCTCACTACGACTTGAGAGTCGCTGTGAACTTGAATGGCTTATACTTGGAGAGCTTGGGCTAGACGAAGTCCAGCAATTAGAGCTTCGTACTCCACTTCGTTATTTGTGGTCGGGAAGTTGAACCGGAGTGCATAGATGGTCTCCTTCCCTTCCGGGCTGATGAGTAGGATCCCGCCTCCGCTTCCTTTGTTGCCTAATGCCCCATCCACGTAGACCTTCCAACAGTCTTGCGGCGGTTGCTTTGGTGTTTCGGCCTTTGATTTGTCTTCGGCAGGTCCGGCGGGCTTCTGCACTTCCATGAACTTGGCTTCTACTAGGAAATTGGCCAAGGCTTGCCCTTTAACGGCCTGACGAAGTACAAAGGAAATCGCGTGCTCGCCGAGTTCTACAGCCCATTTAGCGATTCGCCCGGATGCTTGGTTTTGTGAGCACTTGCCGAAGTGGAAGATCGGTCAGCACTTGTATTGGATGCGCGTGGAAGTACGGTCGAAGTCTCCTTGCTGCATTTACCAATGCAAGTGCGACCTTTTCCAAAGGTTGGTACCTCGTCTCCGGTCCTTTTAGGGCTCAACTTATGAAATAGACGGGTAGTTGACGATGTTTTTCTTCTCTTACTAGGATCGAACTGATTGCCTCGTCCGAAGCAGCGAGGTATAGGGAAAGGACCTCGCCCTCTTTTGGTACAGATAAAGTAGGGAGGTTTGCGAGGTACCTCTTTAGGTCGTCGAAAGCTTTTCTGTGCTCGTCGTTCCACTCGAAGTTCGGCGCCTTCTTTAGTATCTTGAAGAACAAGAGTTGTTTTTCGGCGGCCATAGACAGGAAACGACTTAGCGCAGCTAGGCAGCCCGTCAACCTGTGCACATCGTGGATTGACTTCGGCACTTGCATTTCTTGGATGGCTTGGACTTTTGATGGGTTAGCTTTTAACCCTTCTCGTGAAACCCAACACCCTAGAAATTTTCCAGATCGGACCATAAAAGTACACTTTTCTGGGTTTAACTTTAAATTCACTTCACAAAGTAGGCTAAGAACAACTTTGAGGTCATTTACACAAGTGGCAATTTCCTTGCTTTTAACGACTATATCGTCTACATACACTTCGACAATTCTACCGATGTGGGCCTCGAATATTTTGTCGACCATCCTTTGGTATGTAGCTCTAGTGTTCTTTAGTCCGAAGGGCATCTTTTTATATGCATAGATACCGAAGTCCATGACGAAGGCGGTCTTCGGCGCGTCCTCGGTGCTCATGAGGACTTGGTGATACCCCTTGTACAGGTCTAAGAAGCTGAACATCTTGTGGCCAACAAGAGCTTCGGGCTTCTTGTCAATGTTGGGAAGGGGGTAACAGTCTTTTGGGTAGTGCTTGTTGAGGTCAGTGTAGTCTATGCACATCCGCCATCCCCTCCCTGCTTTTTCACCATTACGGGGTTGGCCAACCAGGTCGGATATTTCACCTCGAATAAAATATTGGCCTTTTGCAGTTGGCGCACCTCGTGGATCACTTGATTTCTTTCGGCTATGAAGGCTCGCTGCTTCTACTGAACTGGTTTCACCTCAGGATCGATGTTGAGGTGATGAGTGATGACGCTTGGTGCCACCCCGGTCATGTCTAGTGGCAACCAAGCAAAGACATCTCTATATTCCCGAAGTAGCCGGATAATTTGACTCGGAGCTCGTACTCTCCGACGAACCCTACTTTGACGAAAATTGGCAGGGTCATCTTCGTATAATGCGACGTCTTCGACCAGCTCGACGGATGGAGATGACGTCGGCTCCACCTCTTCGAGGTTCTCTAGTTGCTATGCTTGAGGGTGCTGATTCCCCGTACCTCGGAGTGCGACCTGCATGCACTCCTTGGCTTAAATCTGATTTCCCCGAAGTGTAATCACTCCGTTTTTAGACGGAATTTTGATCATCAGGTGATATGCCGAGAAAATTGCCTTTGTTGCTATTAGCCAATCTCTCCCTAAGATGATATTGTAGGGAGAATTGGCTTTTACGACAAAGAAGTTGATGATCTTTGTCGACGATAACGGGCTCTTCCCAACAGTGCCGGGAAGTGGAATGATGCCATCCGTTGTCATTTCTTGTTGTATAAAGTTCTTCAGCGGAGTGGACGCCGGCTTCAGCCGGGCTTCTTCGATCCCGAGCTTGTCGAAGCAGTCTTTGAAGAGCACGCTCACTGAGGCTCCGCTGTCTATGAACACCCGGTGAATCAAGCTGTTGGCCACCACGGCTTGAATTATAGTGGCGTCCTAATGGGGTGTGGCGTGGGGGACTGGATCGTCATCGGAAAAAGTGATGACTTCGTCCTTCTTGAACCTCTTTTGAGAAGTTTCTTCTCTTTGTTGGCTTCAGGCTTTGGCTCTCAGTGAGGACTTCGTTGAGCCTGGAGGCAGCCCGGTAATGGCATTGATGACTCTGTCATGTTGAGGTTGGTCATCGTCTTCATCTTCGTCATCGTACCTTGACTTTTTATCGTGGTGGTGTGCGCAATTGTTGCCTCCCCTATTCTTCTTTCTCTTGCCCTTCCCTTGAGGTCGGGCCTCTTCCTGGTTGCGACTTTGGTACAGCTTAAGGGTACAGTCGCGTACCAGGTGTTCAATGTCTGATGCGAGGTCTCTGCAGTCCTCGGTTTCATGACCGTAGTCGTCATGAAACTTGTAGTATTTCTCCTTGAATCGGCGCTTCGATCCACCTCGGGAC
The DNA here is from genome assembly GCA_001642375.2 of Mentha longifolia. Lineage (NCBI taxonomy): Eukaryota > Viridiplantae > Streptophyta > Magnoliopsida > Lamiales > Lamiaceae > Mentha > Mentha longifolia. The sequence continues at coordinate 30,261,763 of CM038114.1, forward strand.
ATGAGTGGCGTCTTCTCGAATAAGTTCGTGTGAAGCTCGTATATTTCGGCCGTGGACTTCGTCCGCGGTGTGTACTGACTTCGGTCTTGGCTGGGCTGAGGTCCTAGGCGAGACTCGAGGGGTCCTCGCTGTAACCTTTCGAGGGCACTTCGGCGACCTGTGCCCATGGTCGGTGCGCTCCTCTTTCTGTTGGATCCGGGATCCCTCGGATGTAGATTTAATTAATTACAATAATTATTAACATATGAATTCAGATCTTGAAAGCGGAAATAGATCTAAATCATATATACCTGTTTGCGTAATCACCGGTGGAATCTGAGTCTAGGTAATGATCTTCCACGCACTAGATCTCTGCACACGAGATCTAGCTCTTGATCGTAAACCCCGAGATCTTCTGGAGTATTCCCTAGCAACGAGAAGAATTTCGAGTGGACGAAAATCTATCTTCTCTGCACTACCCAGAAGTGCCGCCCCTTCTCTCAGATTGTGAAGAATGAAAATCACGTATGTTCACTCTCCACTTATCCCTTATTTATATAAGAAGTGGAGTGGTGGAGAAATTAGGGCCTTCACTAATGGCTCAGGCTATGCTCTTTTGGGCTATTCCAGGGATCTTGAGGAGGATATGGACTGAGCCTTCCAATATAATTAAATAATCCAAGTATTCTCTGGCCCTGAATACTCTATTTAATTATATTAATATTATAGCATTTCCACTATAGTAAAATAATATTGCATCGCCGTCCATTCCCAAATTACTACATACCGGGCTCCTCTTTGAATTATATTATTTCCCGTGTTTAAGATATCGCATGTCCATTAATTAATTTAAGCTACTGACTGATCCAATTAATTAATATCTTATACCGAGAGTAGTACCCGTTCGACCTTATTATTATATCGGAACTTAATCCACCTGCAGGGTTTGATATAATAATCCTTAGAACGCCTCAAGGGGACATCATCAACTCGGCGCACCGAGACACGGTTTCTAGCTATAATATTAATTATCATATTTATAATATTATTACCCAAGATACGGAGATTCTTTGAGTTGCGATAACTCTCACTCATGGTAAATCAAAGTAATAACAATTATAAATACATAATTGAATATTATGACAACTAGAATTAAGAAATAATAATCGTCCGAGATGTGATCCTTAATAATTCAGTATAAAAGGATTTATCTCACCTCGATCCCATTCAGTGCAACTCTGATCGTATGCACTAGTATAAGCTAATAGCCAAAACCAACTATTATCCAACATTATACTACAACCTTAACAAGTAATTTGTCCAAGATTACCTTTGGTTGCGAACACCATTTAACTATATAAGAAACCGATAATATGATCTTCCGTGCGACCACCCACACCATATTATCTATAATATATAGTACCGGACGTTTATTTGCATAACCATAACACGAATTAATATGCAAATCATATGACAAGATTTATTTCCATAAAACAGGAAGATACAGTTAATATACACGCATAAAAGTATGCTTTGCAGTATATAACCCCAACAATCTCCCACTTATACTCAAATATGCTTTTAAGTATACCACTACACTAAATTTTCTCCCACTTATACTCAAAGCAATGCTGTCATACGTCTGATTCCCTTTCCCTTCACGCCCTTATCGAAAACCTTCGATGGCGTGCTAATCGTGAAGGAAACTATCAAGGTATCTCCCCACGTAATCTTTGACACCAGAACGTCTCCTCTCATTATGATTTCTCATAATATAAAGTACTTCTTTTCGATGTATTTACTGACCTTATGGTCTTGTGATTCCTTTGAATTTGCTACTGCACCAGAATTATCACAATAAATTGTGATCGTCTGAGGTAAATTCAGAATCATATCCAAGTCTAACAAAAGGTTCCGGAGCCATCCAGCCTTCCAACTAATGGCTCCACCTCCCAGTCTAAAACACATCCAGAGGTAGACTTTCAAAAATTCCTATCTGATTGAAATCAGTATAACCCACATGGAAATAGACTGTCAAACTGAAAGATCAACATATAATCTCGTTCTGTTGATTATATTCTTTACAGCAGTCTAGTGCCCATGATCAGGGTTAGATTGGTATCTAAAAGCCATGCCAACGACATAACAGATATCAAATCTGGTGTAAAGCATAACATACATAAGGCTTCCTATTGCGGAGGCACAGGGAACCGCCTTCATGTCATTCATCTATCTCTGTGTCCTAGGACACATTTCTTTAGACAAATGAACTCCTTATCAAAATGGCGAGTAACCTTTTTTGGAGTTTTTCATGCTAAAACACTTTACTACCGCATCAATATAAACCACTTATTACAAGCACAACATTCTCTCCTTACGATCACGAAGATCTTAGTCCTAAGAATGTGAACAGCTTTACTCAAGTCCTTTATATTGAATTTCTTGGACAACCACATCCGTACGTCCGATAACTACTCCACGTTGTTGCCAATCAGGAGTATGTTATCAACATACAGTACTAGAAACATCACATCATTTCCATTGCACTTCTTATACACACAGCTCTCATAATCACACTTGAATAAATCCATATGACTGGATTACCTCAAATTGTGTGTTCCAAGACTGAGATGCTTGCTTAAGTCCATAAATGGATCGCTTAAGTTTGCAAACCAGATGTTCATTCTCTTTGCCAATGTATCCTTCTGGTTGGCGCATGTAAATGGATTTCTCAAGACTGCCATTTCGAAAAATGATCTTGACATCCATTTTGCCAAATCCCTAGATCTATATGAGCCGCAATGGCTAAGAAAATCTGGATCGACTTAAGCATAGCAACAGGCGAGACTTTCGCCATAAGCCTAGCTTTAAAAGTCTCAACCTTACCGTCAGATCCTTTCTTACATTTGTAGATTCCCTTACCCAAACGGGAGTTACCCTTTAAGGTAGTTTCTACAATGTCATACACATTTTATCATGCATGGATTCAATTTCAGAATCCACTGCAACTCGCCAAAGCCGTGCATCTTTCTCTTGGATTGCCTCTGTTTGTCCATGGATCAATGTCATCTTTTCCTGGTAAGATATCCGAAGATTCTCCCAAACACAACCATCTTTCAGGTTGAAAAGATGACCCTCCCACTACGACAAGGCTCTACCTGAGAGTTTGTGTTAGTGTCAACATGTGGTGCAGTTCGTGGTGTAACATCTAGTACGGGTGGTTCCGGCACCGCCTTTTCCCCTCATTTCTAAAATGATCTCACTAGTAGGTTTATTACTATTCACATAGCCTTCTTCCAAAAATCGAGCGTTTGTGCTAATTCCGATCTTTTGGACTACAAGACTATAGAATAGACCACCTCTCGTTACCTTAGGGTATCCTACAAATAACCATATTTCAGTACAAGGTCCTTAAAGGGACCAAGTTTAGAACATACGCCGTTATTTTAAAACCCTAATACGTAAAAGGTAAATCAAAATAGCTCATCATCAACCGAATCATTTCTAAGAATATTCGGTTCCTTCGTCCTGCCATGCCACATTGATGTGGTATTCCTGGCGCAGGAAGCTGGGATGCGATTCCAGCTTTTAACATGTGTTCCAAAAATTCACCACTAAGGTATTCACCTCTTCGATCAAACTGAAGAGATTTGATATATTTACCATGATGATAATCAACTTTAGCCTTGAACTCCTTGAATTTATCAAGGATTCAGACTTCTGTTTCATCAAATATATCCATGCCTTGAGTAATCATCAAGAAATGATGAAGTACTCGTAGCCACCCCTTAGCTTGTACCGATATTGGACCACACACGTCCGCATGAATCAAATCCAACATACTTTCTAATCTATTGCCCTTGGATCTAAGATGACCAAAACTTTAGATACCAGATATATGTTTGATTCATACTAGAAGGTTCTTTACATTTAAAGAATTGATGTTGTGTTATTTACTGCAGTTTGCGCACAACTAATGTACGTCTCCCACTGCATTGACCTCCACTTTCGTGGTGTCTCCCACTGCACTGAACACTACTTTCGTAGCGTCTCCCACTGTGATTGTAATCTCGACCGCATTGAACAAATGCACAAGATATACCTTGACCATTGCCTCCATTCAAATGAACACAGGCCGCCATAATTTGTCTTTTCTGCTTACAACGTTAACACTTTCCTCTTGGTTTCTATATCCCACCTTGAGTAGTTATTCACCTTCTGAGCGTCACCTCCTTAACCACCACCACCTTGCTTATTCTTCCTTTAACCATCCTTTGGTTTAAAAAGGAGTAGAAGCTGTGGTGATCAATGCTTGAGAACCGGTTTGAAACATCTCAGCATTGATGAGTTCATTGAGCAATTCGGTTAACTTGTACATGAATTGATTCATGTTATAGTTGAGCCAAAATACATCAAAACTCATAGGGATTGATTCTATTATGATATCGACATGAGTTTCCCCATCGATTTCATAACCTAGAATCTCCATTTTATTAAGACAATTAATCATCTTAAGAACATGGTCCCTAATAGGAGTACCTTCAACCATTTTCATCGACAAAAGAATATTTTGTCGAACTTGGTATCCATGATGACTAAACATCTCCGTGAAATTAAGCTTCACACTGTTTAGACATACTCTCCTTAGTTGGCACATTAGGACATTCCTCAGTAAGGACAAACTTGTGTTCGTTAGCAGTTAAGACAATGTCCAAGTTACATTTCCAATCGTGATAATTGGAACTCTCGAATTTGTTTTTCATAGAGTATTTAAACAAGTGAACCAAAAAACACAGTATAGTTTGGAAATAAAATAACATACAATTATAAGTCATATCCTTCGAAGCATTATTATATTGTAAAACCTTAAAGACAATATAAATGCAACCCCCGACTCCTTAAGATTTTATATGCAAGTCAATGTAGGGTGGACGTTTACATATAATCTCTTTAAGTAGGTTTTTACGCCTTTAATTTTATTATCCAATCAACCTTCACCTTATGATTGATGAAATTAACAGTCGGTCACTCCTAGCCATGTAAATTAAATTAATTACTTTTCCGTCGGGAAATAATTAATTAATTTACATCTAAGTGAAATACCATAATTTAATATTCCGAAAAATACCGTTTTATAAGAATAACCCTACCGTAGGGAGGTGATATCGATATAAAACTATTTTTCAATATTATCCATCGAAATTTCAAAATAATGAAATTAATTAACTCCTCCGAAGGGATATGCCCGGATCAGTGAGCGAATGTTATTTAATCCATATTTTGAAATTCCAATTCTTTTTAGGAAGTTTAAACCAATGAAATCCATAATTAGCACCTCCGTAGGGATACGCCCGGATCAGTGAGCAAATGCTAATTAATTCATTTTTAAACCAATTATGGAGGCTAGATTAATTTAGAATTTTCGAAAAATACAAAATTAATCGAAAATTTAAAATTAATATAATACCACTTAGTCATTTTAAACCAAGGTTTTATTTCATTTTTCAAGCATAGCATGTAATTAAAAATCGCGAATAATTAAACAACATGCTATCCACAAAACATCGAAAAATTTAGCACGCGATAATTAATTAAATAAATAATTATCCAATCATCATGGCCTTGAAATTCTTCGAACGAGCTTGAAAAACTGTGGTGCGTCGTTGGGCCGAGATTACGGGCCGTGAAATGGGCCCAGGGTTCGGCCCGCTAGGGTTTGAGAATCCCTAACCGCCAAAACCCTAGCCGTCGCCTTCACCAGCCGTCGCCGTCTCCTCTAGCCGCCACCACCGCCGCTGCATCTTCACACAAGGTCGAGGAGACCCACCAGAGATCTCCCACTGTTTAGCTCGATTTATTAGGGTGCGAAAAAACCCTAATTTCCAAATCAGGCATGGTGGTTGGATATGATTAATTTTATCCAAGATGAGATCAAATCACTTAAAGATAGAAACATATCCCTTTAAATATGATCAAATCTTTCTTGATAAGAATAAATCTTATCAGATAAGATCATATCTCCCTAGATAACATCAAATCTTTAAAGATAGAAACATATCCCTTTAAATATGATCAAATCTTTCTTGATAAGATTAAATCTTATCAGATAAGATCATATCTACATAGATAACATCAAATCTTTAAAGATGAGAACAAATCTATCCAGATAAAATCAAATCATTTCCGGATAAACACAAACTTGTTGAACAAGCTACTCAACGGCCGGTCACCATCCGGTCGATGCGTCGCCGCCGAGCCACGCGTGCACCACATGCGCCGCCGCGATGTCTCGCCGGAACACTGTCGTCGTTCCTGATCACCACCAACCGCCATCCAGAAGCAACATCGCATCCAAAAGGACGCCGGACAGCAGCCGAGCAGCCGTGCGATCGTCTGGAGTCGCCGCAGCCGCTAGGGTTTAGAACCCTAGCCGCCGCCGTCTCCATCCCACAGCGGCTGAACGCCGCCGCCTGCTGCTTCCGCGTGCTGCTGCCGTCCCTCCGGCACGTCTTCATCATCGAGGACATCGAACGGCAGCCGCTGCAGCCACCAGCAACGCAGGAAACCAGCGGTAGGGCCGAAACCCTTGCCGCGGTCCAATCGCCGCTGCAGCGCCGCCGCGTCGTTCTCGACGTCCGACGAAGATGTCGTCCGTCTCCTCCATGACAGCCATCATGTCCGGTTGCTTTGTCTTCCATTCATGGTGGCTCGATCGAATTACATAGATCCAAGAATTTTTACATCGAATTTATAATAAAATCGAAAAAAATAAAATTCTAATCCAACACGATCAACCCTCTTGTGTTTACAACGCAGCCACAAACAGGCTGATTTTAATACATAATTAAAACCATAAACATTCATATTAACCATGATAATTGGATCTCTGCAAAAACAAATTAATTGCATCCAATACAAATAATATGAATCTAATAATTATACTTAATTAAATCTACAGAGCCGAGTTGGCTCTGATACCAGTTGTTGGATCCGGGATCCCTCGGATGTAGAGTTAATTAATTACAATAATTATTAACATATGAATTCAGATCTTGAAAGCGGAAATAGATCTAAATCATATATACCTGTTTGCGTAATCACCGGTGGAATCTGAGTCGAGGTAATGATCTTCCACGCACTAGATCTCTGCACACGAGATCTAGCTCTTGATCGTAAACCCTGAGATCTTTTAGAGTATTCCCTAGCAACGAGAAGAATTTTGAGTGGGCGAAAATCTATCTTCTCTGCACTACCCAGAAGTGCCGCCCCTTCTCTCAGATTGTGAAGAATGAAAATCACGTATGTTCACTCTCCACTTATCCCTTATTTATATAAGAAGTGGAGTGGTGGAGAAGTTAGGGCCTTCACTAATGGGCCAGATTATGCTCTTTTGGGCTACTCCAGGGACCTTGAGGAGAATATGAACTGAGTCTTCCAATATAATTAAATAATCCAAGTATTCTCTGACCCCGAATACTCTATTTAATTATATTAATATTATAGTCTTTCCACTATAGTAAAATAATATTGTATCGCCGTCCATTCCCAAATTACTACATACCGGGCTCCTCTTTGAATTATATTATTTCCCGTGTTTAAGATATCGCATGTCCATTAATTAATTTAAGCTACTGACTGCTCCAATTAATTAATATCTTATACCGAGAGTAGTACCCGTTCGACCTTATTATTATATCGAAACTTAATCCACCTGCAGGGTTTGATATAATAATCCTTAGAACGCCTCAAGGGGACATCATCAACTCGGCGCACCGAGACACGATTTCTTGCTATAATATTAATTATCATATTTATAATATTATTACCCAAGATACGGAGATTCTTTGAGTTGTGATAACTCTCACTCATGGTAAATCAAAGTAATAACAATTATAAATACATAATTGAATATTATGACAACTAGAATTAAGAAATAATAATCGTCCGAGATGTGATCCTTAATAAGTCAGTATAAAAGGATTTATCTCCCCTCGATCCTGTTCAGTGCAACTCTGATCGTATGCACTAGTATAAGCTAATAGCCAAGACCAACTATTATCCAGCATTATATTACAACCTTAACAAGTAATTTGTCCAAGATTACTTTTGGTTGCGAACGCCATTTAACTATATAAGAAACTGATAATATGATCTTCCGTGCGACCACCCACACCATATTATCTATAATATATAGTACCGGACGTTTATTTGCATAACCATAACACGAATTACTATGCAAATCATATGACATGATTTATTTCCATAAAACAGGAAGATACATACACGCATAAAAGTATGCTTTGCAGTATATAACCCCAACACTTTCTTCTTCTTATCATTGTTTTCGGGCCGATCTGTTGTCTGTTTTCTTCGATCAGCCTCGTCCGCCTCCGCGAACATATCAGCAATTTTCCATAGCTGTTTGGAGGTTGTTGGACGCGCCTTCACGAGCTCTCTGAAGAGAGTTCCGGACTGAATGGCGTTCTGAAACGCCGAAATGAGAACGTTGTCGGAAAGATGATCGACTTTAAGGCTCTCATTATAGAAACAGGCTAGGAAGTCGCTGATCGTTTCTCCTCGCCCCTGCCTTAAGGTGAGGACCTGGGCCGGGCTGATTTTTGCCTCAGCTTTCTGGAAGAAACGACGCTCGAAGGCGTCGAGTAGGTCAGCGTACGACCCTATGCTGCAGCGAGGCAGGTTATCGAACCAGTTCCTGGCGTTGTCCACCAGCAGCTCGGGGAAGACTTTACACATGTAAACGTCCTCGGCGAGCCCTTGGTTCAGCATGTTGTATTGATACTGCGACAAGAAGTTGTTGGGGTCACACAATCCATTGTAGGGTTTGATGGGCGGTACTCTATACGTCGGCGGGAGTGGAGTATAGAGTATTTTATTGGTGAAAGGAGTGGCGATTCGACTGTAAACAGTGAATCTCCCCTGACCGTGGTTACCCTCGTCACGCCGGGGTGGATCAGCGTTTCGACGAGGTGATGTCGAACCACGCCGAGGTGAGACGCGGTCGCTGTTCCTACAGCGATTGTAACCACGTCGCCTTTGGGGAAGTTCGATATTTTTGTTTCCAACGATTTGGAGACTTGGGGACCGTTGTCGTGATGGTCCGGTTCCGTCTTCTCCACCTCGACTCTATTGTCGATGTTGATCGACAAACTTAAGGAAATCTTGTTCGTGGAGGTCTAAGTACGCCTTCAGTGCATCTCCAAGCTCGGGTTGGAGTGCGGCGTTTCTGCATCGGTGGCCGCCCTGGCCTGGCTCGCTACTACTAGCTGAGATCACCTGACTGGCCTGGTGACACATCCTCCTGGTGGCCTTCAGGAGTTTGGTGGATTATGGGCTGCTGGTCACGTCGGATTTGGGAAGCAGTTTGCTGAGGTTGGCTTGCGTCGACCTCCTCCTCGTTGGCCGGTGTGTAAGGTGGATTGGTGGACGGGTCAGCTTGGTTCTGCTTCGCCTTGACAGCAGCAGCGGCAACAACGGTGGTGGTGGAGCTGGTTGGTTTCACCATCGTATCTTCATTCGAAAACGTTGATCGATTTCACAAAAGAATTCTGCAGATTCCCACAGACGGCGCCAGTGATCGATCGTGGAATTTTTAGAGTGATTTGTACGGAGGAAAAATAAAGAACGCAAGAGGTCTTTACGTGGTTCGATCTTTTGTTAGATCTACGTCCACGGGAAATGAGAGAATGTTTGTATTAAAATGCTCGAGTCGCTATTACAGTCTATCCCTCTGTCTATACAAATGACACTATTTATAAAGACCTAAGAGCGGTTACGACCGAGGTTATGGGTGGTTCCTCATCCGAGATTGTGGGTGGATCGTGTGTAACCGTCTTGCCACGTCCGCGATCATGCATACCCTGATCGTGGGTTATTGGGTCAGCCGAGCTTCCAGACTTGTCTTGTTGGGTTCTGTCCGGAATTGTGCCGAAGTGATTTTGAGCGGGCCGAGCTGATTTAGGCCGAGTTGAATTAGGTCCAATTATATATATTGGGTCTGATGCTTGGGCCAAATAGCTCGGACACATCCTATCAATTATACCATTGATTTTATCACATCAACTACAGTATATGATTATAGATTTAGCTGGAAAATGACATTATAAATTACTACCAGTAACACAAGCATTTAGTGGCATGAAATTTTGGGTGTAATAATTATATATACAATCTTCTTATCTTTTCCTTTATCTTCGCCGAACTTTTACGCTTTAAATAATTACATCCACTGGTAGCCATTAATTAGGCAGTAGTATAGCACTACAAATATCTCTCCATCTCAAATTTTATTATTGTAAATGCACTAAAAAGGACGAGATTAACTAGTACTCCTATGTGCAATTTTGACACTATTTTTTTTTTAATTTTTTTTAATTTTTGAACCATTAAAGACACAAGGATGTTAAAATTGCAAAAACATTAAATGATATAGAAAACAACATCTTGGTCTTGGATAAAAACATTGTTATTTCAACAGTTAACAAATACACCAAATCATAGCATTACTAAAAACAATTAAGGTAAACTAATGTTATCATAATAAGTAGAGTTTGGACATATATATAATAAAATAAAGTTGGTAGTAGTTGGTGTGGAAGTTTGTTGATATGGTCAATATTTTCAACACATATTCAATGATACCTTCATTAATTCTGCTACTTGCTTATTTAGTTTGTTTACCGAACTTTTTTTTTTGGCATCACAAATCACAATTATAGTATTAGATATATATTGATTTTTAAAATCTTAATTAACGTGATTCAATAAACAAATGGATAACATAGGGATTATAAAATTAGTAACATGCAAGATTATTGAAATCTTTGTCCGTATGTGTAAATATATACAGTATTATACATATACATATATACTATATAATTTATAAAGAACTAAGTTATGGTATAATAATCTGCAGCAAACTCGTCGTTAACGAAAAAACCAAATCCTCGAAATGAATATCTATAATGCCATAAACTCAACTTAATAATAAAACGTGTGCTTATCTTTCCTTTTTATCACAATAAATACATACATAAATAATTAAATCATATTTTTTGGAATATAATATATACACATGCATCACATATCTCTAACCAGATTATTGCCTTCACCCAATTTCGATACGACAAGTGTGCATACGTGTAAGTAGGGCTGACAATTTTCGACACGACACGAACACGCACGATATTAATGTGTTTGTGTTTAGGCTTATTGTGTTCGTGTCGTTATCGTGTTGACACGACAATGACATGTAATTTGCATGTCGTGTTCGTGTAACACGTTAAGATAAATATATTATTTTGTATTTATTTATTAATATATTATTTTAATCACATGATTCCAATTTAATCATATAACCACATAATTCCAATATCGTGTTCGTGCCGATACGAATTAAATCGTGTCAATATCGTGTTCGTGTCGTGTTCGTGTTTGATTCAAGTGTGTCGTGTTTGTGTTGAGCATATACTTAATAGATCGTTTTCGTGTTTGAGCTTATCGTGTCGTGTCGTTATCATGTCGACACGATAACGACAAGACACGCACGAATTGACAGCCCTACGTGTAAGAAAAATATGTCAGTCTCTTAACAACCGATCATCATAGTATATTTTAGTGGTTGTATTTACGAAGATAATTTTTTAGAAATGCTCGAATGCTATATTTAAAAAAAAAATTATAAATATAAATAAAGTTTAAACATTTTAAAATTATTTTAAAAAATCATACTAAAAAGCAAAACCTTTAAAAGTAAAAACTGCAAACGTGACATTATCACATTTCCTTCATTTAATACTCGAGTAAATATTATTCACTCTCGGTATCTTATCATTATGTAATTAATTGGAAAAAAAATTAATCAACATATGTAGCAAAGAATCAAGTCAAAAAAATACACTAAATTTGTACTACGGAATCATATGTTTAAGTAACAACTGATTAGGACATAAAGCACACATGATTGAAGATTAAAGAAGATTGAGATCTTTACTTAAGGAATCTCATTCTCAACTAAATAGTCTCAATAATAGACAAAATTATCAAGTATATATTTTAATTGATAATTTATTTAATCCAAATTATTACCATATCGTTCAAAGATTCTTGGTTTCTAATAACATTTTACTCCTCATAACCTTACATTATTTTCGTGATTTCAAATATAATCTCGAATCTCATAATTGATAGATCACACATAATTACTTGGTTAATATTGAAGAAATATTCAAGTGCTGCCATAGTTTACATGTCGTGGTTTTCCATACCAATAGCAGATAGAAATATAAATTTACTAGCAAATTGATATTATAAATGTGATTTTCTAAAAGGAAAAATAACTTCTGCTTCCCCTTGAATGTAATTAAAATGAATTTTATTGTAATTATTAAATTCCCAATTCATAGGTCCTAGTGCTACTCTCTCCCCCATGTTACAAACCACTAAGACAAGCCTATACCTTTGCAAATTAATTAATAAACCGACAAATTAATATTCTTGATTCTAATTATTTATCACTTTATCTCTTTATACCGTATTTCAAATCAACAAAAAATATATTAATCATAAAAAAAGCCAGTCATCGTGAAATCAACTTACCAAGCTAAGAATTTAATCATAAGAAAGTGTGACTTTTGTATTAGTGAAGAATACTTCTAATGATAATTGATGGACATGATTGAGGATAAAAGCTCACTAATTCTTTACTTGAGGAATCTCCATTATAAACAAAACATTTTTTAGTTAATAATAATCATAAATAAAAAATACACCAATGTATCATTCGGGAGTTAATAAATATATACATATTTAAATACTCATGTAATAAATGAAATACTACTATTTTACATAATTAGTGTGCCTGTTGAAATTCGACGGATCACTTTATATTACAATTTTTAAATAAAATTTAAAAGATAATCCAATTATTTATTTTAAATTGATGAAAGTGCAAAAATTCATTTTTGAATATTAATATGTAATTATGTCTAAAGAAAAAGATAAATGAGAGACTATTTTTTGCATTTAGCAATATCAAATCATCCATTGTACGGTAACAAAAAATTAGATTAATAAAAGTTTTCAAGTAGTCACATTTATTCAAATTTTACAAAACTATCCCGTTGTTCGGGTCAACTGTTTTGAATGATAACATTTGTTGTGTACTCGAGTAGCTATATTTATTTTGAATATGAAGTCGAATGTTGTTTGAATTATCCTGATGCTGCCCGTTGTTTGGATTATCTGTTGAAGATATAATATTTCTCGGGTAATTGTATTCATATTGAAATTAAGTCACCCGTTGTTTGGTTCAACCATTTGAGGGTAACATTTGTTCGAGTAATTATATTTATTTTAAATATGAAGACATTTGTTTGAGTAATTCATTTTGAATATGGAGTCTCCCGTTGTTTAGATTATATATTCAATGACAATATAATATTTCTCGGGTATTATATTCATTTTGAATGTCAAGCCGCCTGTTTATTTGGTTCAACCATTCGAGAGTAACATTTGTTGGCAGCTGTATTCATTTTTATTATGATATTTTTTGAAAACTACATCGCCTATTATTTGTGTCAACGGTTTTGAGGGATAACCTTTGTTGGGTTCTATTTTTCAAGTCGAGTAGTTATATTCACTTTGAATATGAAGCCGCCTATTTCCCTTGTCTCACATTGAAAATCAACACTAAACATATATATTAAGTTGGATATAAAAGAAGAGTTCGAAAATTTAATCAAAAGATGACTAAATGAGTATTGGTTGCACTATGCATCTTAACTCAAACAACATAGTATTAATTCCCTCATACAATCTTTATCTTCTATATATTTATTAAATTACAATGTAAATCTGATTCTCCATTGTCGATTGCTAAGCGTACATCATACATGTATGTCATCATTATATAATATAATGAAATATAAAATTGATCATGATTATAAAATTTTAAAGATAGATATATAGATAGATAGATACAAAACCATTAGATAGAAATAAGATCATGAATTGTCTTGTGAGTTGATAATTATGATTATGGTTCGAATGGATATATTACTGAGTTGTTACAATTCTATAAATACACAACTTATATAAATCGTGATATATTATTTGAAATTTATCAAAAAAAAATTGAACTAATCGAAAATCATTCGATTTTCATTCTTTAAATCTAAAGTTAGAGATGAATAATTTTGAATATGCAGTGGCTTCTTTTATGAGTTCTCCATTGATAAAGTCTTATAAAAAATCGATGTAGGATAATAAGTTTTATTACTAATCCTAATGGAAATATAATATAATATGGAAATATGAGATATGCACAAATTTTCATTAATATATGGATATAAATTATAATACGGTATATAGATTGATAAAATTATTGCCTAATATAGCCAAAGCCACGAGAATTTAGGAACATTATCACAAAAAATCTACATAATTCCACGTAGGATGAAGATATGTTTTCATATTATATATATATATATATATATATATATATATATATATATATATATATATATATATACTAGAACAATATTGATATCACGTTCATAAATAGAAATATCATGGGTCCAAGATCCCATTGGTTTACTCAAGTTTGACGATATTTTAGATTAGGGGATAAATTAAATAAAAGACACCATACTTAATTTAGAAAAATGCTCTAATGCCTACTGTGGACATACTTAATGTATCCACCGGTGACGTGGCAATAAGATAAATAAGGAAATTAGTTTAAATATATACCATAATAACTAAAGTCTAAAAAAAAAACACTAAACCCTGTTAAAAAAACTCAATCCTAAATAAAAAAAATTAATGACGTGACACTGCTACATAAGCAGTGTGCATATTAAATGTGACCGCGGTGAGCGGTGAGTAGGTAGCGTTTTAGCTTAATAGAATGGTTAGATCTAAAGTTCATGTAAAACAAAAAAGTAAGCGAAAATTAAATGCAGTATTTGGAATGAATTGGAATGGTAGGACTCGGATTTGACAGGAGCTTCTAATCATCAAAATCAGATAAACTAAAATATTCAAAAATTCCATCCTTATAGTAAATAAAATTGAATAATTGATTTTGCCCAAGGAAATAAAATTGAATAATTGATTCTTCTCTGTTTCACCTATTCTTGTTGGCCATTAATAATTAGTAGGAGTAATAATTAATTCTGGATTCAAATAGTAAATTTTAATGAAATTAGCAAACATGAGTATATATATATATATATTAATAACTTCCACACGTATAAATTTGAAATTCAAATTCGGATTTCAAGGGAAAACATAACCAAAGTAAAATAGAAAAAAAGGAGTTACAATAAATATGCTAATCGTCTTGAAAATTAGACTTACTTTGTGTGTATGAAAGCGTGTGTTGTGTTTGCTTAATAAAAAAAAATAAAAAATAAAAAAAAGACTTCCTTTAAATATAATTCTGCTGATTTAATTAAGCAAAATCTACTCCTCCAAACCCAAACTCAATAATACTAATATGTACAAAAAAGAAAAAAAGAAAAAAGAAAAAGAAAAATCGATTGCTCTTGTAAATTTCTAACAGTAATAACTTCCATTTCGCAATCCCTAATTAAACAGTAGGATTCCAAAATCAAGGCAAAAACCTATTCACATGATCTTCGCTCGGCTCCGGCAGCGCTCCGCCGCCCACCGCCGCAGGCAAATTGCCGCATTTCTGGCACCGCGCCACCACCAGAATCTGGCGGCAGGACGGGCACGACGAGTGAGATCCTAGCCACGTGTCGATGCATCCGACGTGGAATCCGTGGCCGCACTGCGGCAGCACGCGGATTTCCTCGCCGGCGGCGAACTCCGCCAGGCAAATGGCGCAGTCGGAGAGCCTCCCGGCCAGCTCCGCGTCCTCGCCGTAGGTCAGCTTCGGCAGCGACTTGAGCACCTTCTTCTTCAGGCCTTTGTTGGCGGCCGACCGCCGCGGCGCCGCCGGCTGGGCGGGCGCCGAGGTCCTCCCCGAGAGGCGGCGGATCCAGGCGCAGCGCGCGACGGCGACGAGGCCGAGCACGCAGATTAGCGCGCAGAGGAGAGCGGCGAGGATTACTACGAAGTCGGAGTCGACAGTCTCGACCGGCGGCGAGGGGTTTTTGGACGGCGACGGCGGTGAGGTTACGCCGCCGAGCAACCGTGAACGAGCGGTCATGTAGATAGAGAAAGTGAGAGGTTTAGAGAGAGAGAGAGAGAGAGAGAGGGGGGTGAGTGTTTTGTTTGAGTAAATTTTAGTAAGCATAAGCTGAAACGTATGTGGGGTTTTTGTAGTTTATTTATCTTATGTTTTTTAGATAAATGGCTTCATCACAAATACCGTTAACGCAGGGTTCTTTCTGCAATTTTTTAAAAGAATGTTTGCTATGGATTATATTTATATATTTATATTACACTATAATTTTGGGAATTTCGTTCCTGAATTATTTCAAAATATTACTATATTATATATATGGCTTAGATCATATGAGAATCAATCATGTCGTGAGAATTGAAAATCGATATGAATCATTGATTTTCTCATGATTAAACGATTGTTGTAAAAGACAATGTTATTCCAATATATATATATATATTGATCACTATATGGTTTATGGGTCATATCAAAAGATATATTATGATTATATATACTGAGAATACATTATGATAAACGATGTATTATATTTGTTCACAAATTACTTATAATCAAGCATAAAATATAATCCTTTCATCCCTAAAATAGGTGAACACTTTTTCTTTTTTTGCCGTCTACCAAATACGCACAATTCATTTTTTAAGATGAGCACATATCCATAATTTTCTTTATACCATCAAAAGTCAACCAAAATTTATTTTAATATTCATTTTATATTAAAAATTCACTCACATTAAGTGGGCATCAAAAGCCACTTTAACATTCATCATTTGAAAAAGTTAAAACCCGTGCCGAAAGATTTTGTTCATTTATTTCGTGGACGAATGGAGTATGGAAATGTAAAAAAAAAAATATACTAGTGGCTAAAAATAAGCTTGTATGAAAATATAAAAAGAAAAAAAAAAGGAATAAATACAGTGAAGCATGTTACATCTGATGGTACCAAACTATGTATATCCATCTCAATCATTTAAGTTATTATGATGTTAGGAAGGAAGCTTTTCGTTCTCCAAGCCAATATCAATATTATTCACTTCATCAATTTCCACGACAATGTTCTAGAATTATTTATTTTGTACGAATTTTTGTTTTATTAGTGATGTGGATATATTATAGCACTTAAGAAAATGCGTGAGTGTGTGCGTAATATTTGTTTGCAATTTTGTATTTTCAGAAACATAATTTTGCTAAGGGAATGCGAATTAAATAGTCAAGAAATAAAACACAAGAAGGAACTTAGAGCAAATTCCAACACCTATGCTAGGAAGTAGCCTTAATTAGTACTACTTTTAAGCCGTAGTTGGGCATAAATCACATGATTAGTGGTCAAGAAAAATATGCTTCCTCCATAATTAATGTTTCATAACAAAAGCAGTTAATTTTATAAGCACTTTTGTAATACTCAAGTTTGACAACATACTCTTATTTTAGCAATTATTTTGCTAATTATCTTCCCTACTTGATTAATTTGAACCGAATTAGTAGGGATATAAACGGGTTGGGGCAGGGCCGAGTTTTGCTTTCCCATCCTCATACCCGCCCTAGAATATCCCCCCCGAACCCGACCCATACCCGTTTAAATTAAAGCGGACAGGGGCGGGGATTACCCGTCGAGGGAAGGATACCTGCTAAATTTATTTATTTAATTAAAAAATAATTCTTTAGAATAAAAAATATTTTTTTTGTTAAAAAATTAATTAAACACTAAAATTATAATAAAAAATAAAAGAAAACTAAGTTATTTATTAAATTTATGAAACAATAAAACTTAAATGCTACTACCTCCATCCCTTCTAATTAGTCCCATTTTATTTAGGCACACAAATAAATAAATAAAAGATGATATGTGGCTATAATCAATTCTAAGAAGATAAAGTTAATTGTAGCCACAGATTTTTTGTCATTTTAAGAAATGAGACTAATAAGTGAGACGGACCAAACTGACAAATACGACTAATGAAGTGGAATGAAGGTAGTACTAAATTTATTAAAAATTTAAACCCGCCCTGCCCCGAATTCGATCTGAGCATGTGATTTTATGCTAGAATCCGCTCCCACCCACCCCACCCCATTAGGGACGGGTACCCAAATCGGCAGGTAAAATTGCTATCCCTACGAATTAGACCATATACTATTTTGGCCCCATAATATTTGGACCCGACCCGAAAAATATATTCTTATTAGAAAATTAAACACAAAGGGAGAACAATAATTTCGAAAATATTTGTTTCAAACGTTTCATATATTTTCAAATTAAAAAAAGAATAAGTTGGGTTCCAAGTTCGGTATATCATGAAGTTTTCAAAGTGACACATAGACATAATTGTACAGTGAAACAAATTCAATGCATCCAAATACTAACACTTTCCCGATTTAAGATATTTTCACGTTCATATATAATATTATGGGTGTGTTGTAAGAGATTTTAAAATTTCGACTTCCCATTAATTTTTACTTCTTGTTAGATAGTAATGGGGCGTATAGTTAAAGCTTTTTATATACATATACATATACATATAATACCTACATGAAAATAGCCAAATAATTTTATAACATACTAGTACTCCTACTATCTATACAAGACTACAGGAGCAAAAGAAAATTAAACTTTCATACATTATGGTTATATGTACTAGTCTATATATTAAACGATATTAATTAATTTTGTCCATTGTCAAATACAAATTTAGTTGATATTAATCAACTCTATTTGGACCACTTTTTGAATGGTATAGTTTTTCCCAACCATATTGATCGTCACATTTTCCATGAAAGAGTAATAAATCACCATCAATATTATAACTGACAAAAGAAGATAAAGAAGAAAAAACACCTCATACCTTTTAGTCGCCCTCGTTATAATTATCATAAAAGAAAACAACATAGGAGTATATCAATATCACAAAAAAATACTAGTGGTATTATTTTTTTTTTTTTATCTAACTAAAGAAAAGAAATAGTACTCATTAATTTGCTCGCATACGTGTATAATAAAATTATCTTTTCGAGTACAAATTACCGTCTTGTTATTAATAGACATTTTTTATAATTTTGAGTATTCAACACGAATAAAAATGACTCATATTATCAAAACGTTGTTAATACGGAACAGTATTTTATTTAATTATGTCATTTTATGGGAAATGAGAAGTGAAATTCACATTGAAAATTTGAAATACATAATAGTACTAATATATGACAATGGTGTCATGATAAGTGGAGAGCGTTGATATTTTTTTTGGAAAATAAATAAATAAACTCTTAATAAAACACGAGATTAAATGCAAAGATTTATCCAAAAACGTGACATTCGACAACAGCCTACAAAATTAGGTACATGAATGAAAAGAAAAAGAAAAGGAGAAGAAAAAGGTTGCCAAAATCTCAACTGCAAATAGAATTATAAATCAGTTGTCTCAATACTTATCCTCACCACCTTTTCTTTCCTTTGTGTCTTATCCATTGAAATGTGAACATATTCACATGCACGCCCTTTTACATTTCTAGTAGTAGTTTTTTTTTTTCTTGTCCTTTTCCATGATATAATCATTATAATTATGTATAGCTTTTTATTTCCACATTTCCTCGAGATTATTGTATAGTATCTCCAAAAACTGTAATATTTTATGCACGTCAGATGCTCAAGATTTTTCTCCATCTCGGTATTTTGTACACGTCATATATTTCAACTAGTTTTATTTATTTTTATCGATGCATAATATGTAAATTCATGTTATATATTCTCCTTACCTCCCAAAAGTACAGTGTACTCTTAATTAATAAAGCGGGTTTTAATGAAATAGGTATATGAATTTATTTAAAAAAAGGTTAAGTTGTAAAGTGTTAGTTTTTTTAAATAATAAGAAAAGAAGGATTTAGAATACAAAGATGTGTGCAGGGTCATACACCAAATTAGGAACATGACACTTTTAATAAACGAATGAAAATGGCAAAAATCCCGTATTTTTCGGGGACGTATTATTGTACTATGCAAATGGGAAACAACTAATTTATGGAATTGAAAATGGTGTGCATGTCCCCTTTCCAGAAATTAATTAGTCCAAGAAAGTTTAGATATTCGATTAATTATGTAAAAAGGAGGAATAATAGATGGTGATTTCGTCGTAGATAAATAGTATGAGAATATAAAGTGGACCAGACCACCACATGGGAAAAAGATGCTTAAAAAATAATAACAAAACCTTGATCTAAGTCTCCTAAAGAGGGGACGAGAGAGTTGGTGTGAGAGTGAGATGACAGTGAGAGAATGCATCTTAAACTTTTTAAGACTTAAAATGTTAAGATTTCAATCTTGTGTGTATATATTTCTTCATAAATATATACACATTTATAATATACTCCAAATATATTTAAAAAATCCAAATCTTAGTATTGGCCATGGACAAAAATGCATTTTTTTTTCCTTTTATAGCAAGAGCTAATATATATAATTATTTGAAATTGGGTAGATATGATTATCATCCATCAAATTTCAAAATTACGTCTCACCTAAAATATTTTCGAAGTTTCTTTAATTTTTCTCTTTCCAATCACCATCACCCATAACAGAGTTAGATTTCGATGTTTTGGTAAAGTGACAACAACAATTGTTAACAATAATTGAAAAATCATAAATATCCGGTTTGTCAATTTATATATGTTTATATATTAATTCGACAAGACTTCAAATAAATTTCTCAAACCTAGCTTTACACTATTGTTGTTTTGGAGTGAATGGATAGATCTCAAATTATATTTACTCAAACTAGAGCTTATTTCAAATCCATGCACACCATAAAAAAAATATGATAAAATATAGTACTCCGTAGTGTATATATATATATATATATATATATATATTTAAAATTCAAATATTTATGAGATCATAAAATAACATTTTTAATGCGTCGATCAATTTTTTGTTGCTACGTATCCTAAACCTAAAAACATGCAATAAACACATCACATCATATGTCGGAAGTTTGATTAGTTTGTTAATCACACAATTTCAAACACCTAATTAAATTATCTCTCTCTCGCTCTGTGTGTGTGTGTGTGTGTGTGTGTGTGAAATTTGATTGTACATCATATCATATATATGTCATGAAAGAGATACTCATCCATGTGCAGACTGGAGACACGTTCTTTCACTATGATGCCAAAGAAATCTCTTTAAACCCAACCCCTCCAACTAAAGACACTATTCCATAAAGTTACTCCATATAGTAGTGGAACTATAAAGATGACCGATTGCAAAGTTGTTTTTAGAAGATCATTTTGTAATATTGTGAAGAAAAAATGTTCACTCCCACTAACTTTTACACCTGTCAAAATTATAGTAGTTATATGTTAAATCAGAGAATATCTAACCTAAAATACATTGAATATATACCGCTATATATAATATCTAATTATGGATCGAAGATAACAGTTGCAGGTTTGCACGAAAAGAAAGAAAAAGTTCATAGCATTTGTTTCAAGTATAGTAAATGGGGCCTATTTATAAATTTCAAATTGTTTTCTTGTTACATTTTTCTTTTTACAAGGAATGATTCAATCTTACTTGGTAGAGTATTTGGTAAAAATAATTAAATTTATTACCCAATACCTATAAACAAATAAAAAAGGGTACAATCTTAAAAAAACTATGTCTCTCTCTCATGTATTACTCACTCCGTCCTTTTTATATAGAAACATTTTTTATTTTAATAAATTCTATTGAATAAAAAAAAGAGGCTCTATATATATAAAAGGAACGAGGGAGTTGTATTTAAATTTTTAAATCTTGCTTTAAATCTTGCACGTTGGGAAGTCCAAATGCTTGACTTCGGCCTAAATGGATCCACACTCAATCTCACACCACACAACACATTGTGTGTCTCAAAATGAAAGAATAAACTAAAATTGGTTTTAGGGTACAAATATAATGCACTTTTCAACTCAAATTAGTGTTAGGCCCGTGCGTTGCATGGAAGATATAAATTACTTCTTCCATCCATAATTTTTAGACAATTTTTAGTTGATTTTGGAACTTTGTAATTATGAATTTTAAAATGGATTTTTGTAGTATAACTTTCTTAAAGAGGACTACTATACTCATTGTATCCTATAAAAAAATTATATTTAAAAAATCTACTTTAAAACCCATCATTACAAAATATTAAAATTAAAGTGAAAAAAATTTCGGTCTAAAGATCATGGACGGATGGAGTATAAAAGAGCAATGGAATAAACAAAAAATTTGAAACTATATATTTGTCTCTTGCATCATTATAAACAATGTAATACAATTAATATTACGTTGTTGTATCTTCACTAAAAAATTAAATCTCGTAATTTTGGAAACCTAAAATAATTTTAATAGAATATAAGTAAATGTAATTTTAAATATTTATGTGATAGAAACATAAGCTCTCTATAGGCTATTATTATAGTGAAACTACTATTGAAATTAAGATATTTAAATTAATAGTTTCTGGTATTTTATTTAGATTTATAATAATTATCTAAATAATTTATTACTATGTTCCTTTATTTAATACATGTCTTTGAAAAAAAAAATAATACATTAAGAAACTACGCAATAAGTCATGATTAGTGATTAAAATAATTTTATCAATCAATAGCTTTAAATCTAACTTGGTATTATTTCACCTAAGTTCAATTAATAATTACCTTTGTTTGTGATAATGTATCCAAATTTTGTAATGTCACAACAAAATTTTACAATAAAAATAGAATTGAAGAAGTAAACAAATAACATATAGATATAGCAAAATAAGAAAGTTAATAGAAATATAGTGCAAAAATAGATATATTAGCAACCAATGAAACAATATTTATAATTTAAAATACATTTAATATCTATATTGTATAGATGTCTTGCAATACATATATATAAAAATAAAAATACACAATACACGTGTCCACATATTAATGGAAAGCATTAGACCGACCCACTTAAAAAATTTGAAACCATCGAGGGTAGGTTAGGGGTTAAGCAACCCGACCCGCCCCTAACCCACTTTTTGGTCGAGCCATTCAACCTAATCCAAATTTAAGTATTCACAGTACTTTACTACTAATAATGCACATAAAGATCCATTTTTTTTTTCAATAATACTCTTAGTGCTCGTTTGGTTCAAGTTGGGTAACGGAAATGAAATGAAATCAAGTCAAGTAAGGGAATGGTAATAATAATAGTTAATTTTATTGAGTGTTTGGTTCAATAGTAGGAAGAGAATCCTTGTGAGAGGAGTTCTCTTTCTCCTTATTTCCCCCTCTTTCTTGAGGGGTAACAATATAATGGATTGAGTTACCCCAATTAAGGGAAATTGATAACCTATTAATCAAACCAAACAAAATGTAATGGAATCAATTACTTGATTCCCTTTCTATACCAAAAAAAAATTGAACCAAACATGGACTTAATGTTTTTGTAGCACGGTTACTGATAATAGAGCCCCAACAGGGCCATGCCCAGTAGCAACTAGCAAAAATGGCACAAATTTTATAATTTAATTGTCAAATTATTCAATTTTCCACTAATGAAATGACAATTGAATGTTCAGAACTTCATATTGTCATATACCGAATGTTGAGAAGTAGGTAAATATTTTGTCATATTTTTATTTTCTTTAATAACCAATTTAGTTTCGAGCTTGCCCACGAGTTTTTCTTCATCAAAAATTAAATTTCAAAATACAATTGCAAAACTGTTAACAACTTAAATATAATTACTATTTCATGTAAAATATGACACAATTATGAAAAGTTGAAACATTTAAACTATCAATTTAGATGCCGAAAATTGCTAAACTTTGAATCGGACTAATCCAGAAATATTCACAAAATCCAAATTTGTTTTAGATTTACGCATAAACAGTCGATTGCTATAGAGAGAGTGCGTGTGCGAAAGAAAGAAAGAAAGAAAAACACATTATATTATCAGTGACATGACACATTCAAAAATATGATCTCCATAGTAACGATTCAATAAAATCAAACCAAAAGCTTTTGCAGAAAAGTAACTTGAATAGGATATTTGTAATAGGTATACAAAAATGAATCCATGTTGGAATCTGTTCATACAATAACAAGATAACTTCTAAAGAATGGCATGATGTACACAGCTAAAGCATCCAAAGATAGCCTCAGAAGCTAAATCAATCGAAGGAACGATCCTCATGGGCATAGCTATCACATTCAGCCTCACAGTCTACAAAATCAAACCTATATCAAAGGTCGTACCTCACATTCCATCTCCAATTTTGATCAACGTTGAACGTCCAATTGTTTTCCCGAACTTGCATATATGGAATCTGCGAGCATGAAAATTTTAGCCACGAGAAAAACATATATATATTGATGAAAAGTTGCGGAGCAGAAGACATAAGAAAGTAAAAGATAGGCCCTCTTTTAGAAAAGATGTATTCATTCTTAATCAAGTTGATCACAAAAGAAAACGATGCACAAACAGCTTGAATTAATCTAAACCAAAAGTCCATTTCGTTTGGGTTATTACTGAAGACATGAGGGCCAAAAAAGGTTCTAAGAAAGATTTTATAGAGCATTAACATACCTTATCAATAACATCGTATCCCAACTTGATACGCAAATCTTGGTCCTTTTTAACATTGAAGATGCTCCAAACAAACTCAGTAGCAGCGGAGTAATCAACCTGTTTCGGACATAATTTTTAGCTATTACTTCTAAATCATCGAAATATAAATCATAGTAAGAACATCTAAACTGTAAGACTCAATAAGTGCAAGGTGAATGAAGATAAGACTAACCTTCTTCAATTCCTCATCGATATTACAACGACCCTTAATTTTAAAGTCAAATAATCCATCCGCAGTCACTGGAAATGTCTTCTTCCCACGTAAGTGATAGTGCACTTTATCACGTCTATTATACTGAACTCCCACACCAAGGCTAGCAGATAGCTAGGTAGGTAAGAAAACATGTCAAGTCTCAGTTGCCTCCTCGACGAATAAAGAATGTTATAACTCTTACAGAGAGTAAAACCAGTTCAGAGTAGAAGGAAAAAGAGTACACGTAGTCACTAGTTTGATATAGAGAACTGCAAATTATTATGAAAACACACAAAAGAAGATGTATATTCTCTTGTCTATCGATGACGCACCTCATTCTGTGCAGGTAAAAAGAACCTTCACCTTTAAAAATCATTGGTACAGATTTTCATGTATTACTGTATTTACTATGGTGCTCCTTTGCTATCTATTAGATGGAGAGGTGATTACCTCAGGATGGAAGAATCTAATCATTCCATTCAGGAAAGTAGGAGCTCCAAGCTTTGTGTCCAGTTCTCCTTGAAGCTGCAATCAGAAGAAACACAAACAAGCCAACAGTTTAAAGCCATGCTAGCACGAATAAACAAAAACCAAGAATGTAGTAACTAAGGGGGAAGTAAGCAACCATAACAAAACTCATCCATAAACAAACTTGAGATGATATAAATTATTTATAATCTAAAGTATAGCTCCTAAACATGTTAATAAAACAATAAGTTCTCAACATACATAAACTACATCTTTGTTAAATGACACCCAAATAAGTTAAATAGTATAACCTGTGCTCGTAAGAACAAAGAAGAATTTAATCAAACAGGTGAAAGTAAGCAACCTTCAGAAGACTCATCAACCAGAAAAACTAGAGATGAAATCAAAAACCAGCATCACTCCTAAACACATAACTGAAAACAAGAGTTCCCAACAAGTAAAACAACATTAATTAATTATGAGACATGCAAATGAGCTAATAATAGATTAAGCCACGCTCATACAAACAAAGGAAAAATCAGAAGAATCTAATCAGACCTTTAGCAAATTCATTAATCGACAAGCTCAATATAACATCAAAAAAAAAAAAAAAAAAAAAAAGCCAGCATCACTCCTCAAATATAACTGGAAACAAGAATTATCAACATTGCATAACAGCATTATTCGATTTCAACAAGTAATCCCCTTCACTTCCACCTTATCCGTTATTCCCCAATTTAACAAAACATTCACAAAAACCATTCAATTTCCAAAATATTTCTAATATTGCACACGCAAGACAACATTTTACTACACTCGAACCCAGTTAATCCACAGTACTAGCACCAGCATCATCAACATATAGTATTATTATTATTATTATTTTTAAAATTAACTCAACAATTAACAAATCTATGGCACAAATAATATAATGGACGAAAGTACGCAGCCAAACACCACTAAAAAAAAAAATTATACTGCAAAAAAAGAGAAGAATCTTCAACCTGGCAGATGGAATTGGATGAAATGGGGAACTTTTCCTTGGCGTGAATTCGAAGAGACTTGGAATCTCCACCATACCTAAGCGAAGTTTCCATTTCTCAGTCAACTCTGGTCTGTGTGAAACGAATTAGGGCTTTGGTTGCAGCTACCAAACCCCAGAAGAAGATGCTAATGGATATGGCGGAAAGGAAAACGCAATTTCAGAGTTTTGGATTGTTATATTTTAAGCCAAAATTCGTTACACTAAACACGACTCATCCAAATATATTGTAATTTCCTCCATAAAAGAATTACATTTAAGAAAATTATATTATGTGGTTTCTTGAATTACAATACATTTACGAAAATTTATATTATTAGGGTTAAGGAGGTGTATCAAGTTGTATTTGTTAAAAATGTTAAACCGTCGACTGTTTGTAATAATAAAAAAAATCAGTTAAGGAAAGGAACAACATTTTTCCGGTTATTGACTAATTTGAGTGTCAAGTCACATATTGTTCGTTATAGTAGAATATTACTCAAATAGTCGCACATATTTTAAATGTCATGTCGCTCATTGTTCGAATTGCTGCAATGAAAAGTTGAAAAATTCATTTAAATAGTCATGGCTGTTATGCAGGAATGATTCAGTAATGAAATGACCATTCCGGCTTCCATTTCTAATCTTATGGTTGATATTGCTTTCCAGTTGGGAATGACCATTCCCGTAGGAATCACTAATCCTATCAATATAGGATTAGCCATTCCTCACACTCTCATAGGTTTTAGCTAATCTTCACTATCAAGAATGATATTTATTCGATTTTTTAAAAAAATTAATTTTACTTATGAGTTATGATATTGATATAACTTTATTAAATTTTATCAGGAACTTGTTCGGGTTAGGTCGAGTCGGGTTTGGCCGGGCCGGATTGGGGCGATGTTGGCCCATTAGGCCAAAATCTAACCTATATGATTTTTGTGTTGCTTTTTTGGACTGCAAGCGGATCGGGGTGGCAAAGAGACGGGCTGCCCCGGCCAGCTCCGAGCTTGATGGGCTTTTTAGAAAAAAAAAAAAAATTAAATTTGATCGGGCCAATCCGAAATTTTGTCGAACTAAAATTAATTATAGCACATTTCTATCCAAATTAATGTCATATTGTGAAATGATTGGGTCGGGCTAGCCTTGGGCCCGCCCGAATTTTACTTAATTTTGGGCAGATCGACAAGCCCGGTCCAAGTTTGGCCCGCTACAACAATGGACCTAGGCTGAGTTAGGCCTATAAACTCGACGAGCTTGAGCCAGTCTGATACTTTGTATTATAATATAATTTAATTAAAAAAATGATCATTCAATTCCTTGTGGATAACAATCGCATGAATTGAATCACTTGATTCATTCCTTTCTCTTCCTCATTTCATTCCTAAGTTCATTCCGTTCTTATTAAATTACATTACATTCCAGCATACCAGCCATCACCTAAAGTTATTACTCAAAATTCACAATTGTCCGTAAGCATTGTACATCCGTCCAAGGCATAATGCTCATATTCCCGTTAAAACTAATTTTTAATATTTCCAATTCATAGTTCGGACGATGAGAATCACATTAAAATTTTCAAAAAGAGGTTCAAGATGTAACTAATCAATGTACTTTTAAGCTTTTTGAATGAATCATAATAAATATAATATTCAATTCAATCTAAAATTAGTTTATTATTTATTTGAGTTTTGTATAATGTATATTTGGAGATAATAATTAATAAAATTTTGATCACAATCAAAATATTCATGTGACATTACTTTTAAATAATATCACATCAATTGCTCCACAAATTAAATACTAGTATAAATTTAAATTGAGAATATACATAAATTTATATAGATTCTCCACTTGTAGAATTTTTATAATAAATAATAATAATAAATCCACGTGAGGTGGACGATTAAAAAATGTATGAATAGATATGTTTTATCTTCTAGTCTGGAAGCTAATAAACATTTCCACGTCGAAGAAAAATAATCGCAAGAATAAAAGATGGATTAGATTAAACTTATTTGTTATCCTTAGTTTTGGAATTGTGGTTTAGAATAATTTTTTTTCCTTATGTCTTTTCTTTTGAAAATAATGGACGATTAAAAAATATATGAATGGATATGTTTTTGTCTTTTAATCTGGAAGCTAATAAACATTTCCACGTCAAAGAAATATAATCGCAAGAATAAAAGATGAATTGGATTAAACTTATTTGTTATCCTTAGTTTGGAATTGTGGTTTAGAATAATTTTTTTTCCTTGTCTTTTCTTTTGAAATTAACACGTTCTTTTTCTTCTTTTTTTTGAAAATATTTTGGTTACTTTTTGACTATTGGGTTTGGACCAATAGGCAAATTTTCGTGTATATATATCCAACCTAATTTACATGCTTAGTTATGAATTTTCAATATGAGATAAAAAAAATAAAAATAAAATAAATATGAAAAAAAATCTATATACCTATATAAAAAGCGCATTGTTTTATAAAATATGCTTTGTCAATAATACCCTTGTTATTTAAATTAGGTCCAATAATGTAATGTATGATAATTTATACGGAATTAAATTCATATTTGACCTATATTTTGGAGATGATGATGGACTCATGTGCACAGTAAACTTTTCTCATCTATCATATTGTGATTTTTCTTTCACATAATAATGTTCCAATTTCTGAAATACGATATTATCAATTTAAAATTTGACATGGACTTTATAGATGGTGATGAACTCTTGTTGATGACGAAGCCTACGATTCATCGTAAGCGTTTCTATCTTTCATAGTATTTCTTTTAGCAGGTACTATGATTATTCTTAAAATTCGAGCAAAGATTTTATAAATGATGATGCACTTTCATTTATGAGTTTCCTTCATCAATATCCATTTGGAATTGGAGGTAGTAATTATAGTCATCAGGCTGATTTATACATTGGAGGCAAACACCATATACCTTGGAGGATTATTCTATAGAGCCATAATATATGGCTAGCCATAATACCTTTTATTTATCCTAAAATAGATTATTATTTAAAAGGTAGGTGATCGATCTTATTTTCGCAAGGTAATTAACGCACGTAGACAAGGAATTAATGAACACTAACACAAACGGAACACAAAGGGATTTACGTGGTTCGATCTATTGGAATAGATCTACGTCCACGGGCGGAAAGAGTATGGATCTTTATTGCTTGTATGAGTCGTGATTACAAGATTGTTCTCCCCCTTTCAATCTATTCTAAACCCCTATTTATAGGCCTTTACATATGGAATCCGACTAGGATTATAAGTCTTTTCCTATTAGGACTCTTTGCCTTGATCTCCTCCTTTATTGGATAAACACCGAGCTTCTATATCTCTTGTGGAGCTTGAATTGTAGTCGATGTAGGAGTTGCCTTGGTGTAGAGGTTCCTTTGAGGTGGACCAAAGTGGACTCGGCCTAGGTAGGTTGTTTGGGCCGAGCCAAGTAAGGCTCTTAAGTGGGCCGAGCTGCAATAGGCCGAGCTTGACAGTCGGAGCCCAATTATATTGGGCTCGATGCTTGGGCCTAGTAGCTAGGCCATATCCTATCACATCCCCCCCCCAAAAAGATATAGAAGTGAGGGTGCGACTTGGGGTAGAAAGTTGAAGTAGGAGTATTGAAAGTGCATTGCCCCGTCAAAAATTAGATTTCGATGAAGTCGGAATGTCGCCACCTCGTTAAGACGAGGTGGAATTGGACTTCACATTGCCCCTTCGGAAATTGAACTTCGACGAGGTCGGAATGTTGCCACCTCGTTAAGACGAGGTGGAATTGGACTTCACATTGCCCCTTCGGAAATTGAACTTCGACGAGGTCGGAATGTGAAGCGTCTCATTGGGATGAGGGCGAACACGTGATGTGTCAGTTACATTTAATGCACCGTTTGGGGTCCCGATAAAGTAGGCGGAAAGTTACTAAAACTTCTTGCAGACGCCACAATCAACATTTTTGAAATTTGGAACCCTAAAATTTTCGGCGATTCATCTTCTTCCCCCACACTCGCAGTGCTGCCGTCGGTGTTACACCAAAATCCAGTGACCCATTCGTTGTCATCACGGTGTTTCATTGCTTAATAAGTAAGTCAATGTCTTCCTCTTCTATTATACGCGATTCTAGCGGTAGTGGTAGTCAGAATTCGGGCGACAGGTCTATGTCGCCGCCGGTATTTCATGCGCCGGAAAATATAGAGGTAGATGTATATACTGTAGAGTCGGACATTCCGTCGAATTGTAGGGTAGTTTTTGCTCCTCCCCGTGATTCGGTCGGAACAGTGTCAAAAATTTCTTCAACCCTAGATTCCTCTGCAATTTTGAAAATTGCAAGAAATTATTTATTTCCTGATTGGATAGAGATGTTAGCACCCCGGCCGGAGGATAGGGCGTCCAACCCTCCGGTTGGCTTCGTAACGATCTACGAAGACTGCTTATGCCATGGTCTTCGTCTCCCCCTCCCCGCTGTTTTTGCCGATCTGCTTCGGAAGTTCGGCATTCCTCTAGCGCAAATAACACCGAATTCGTTTAGGCAGCTTACTACCTTAGGCGTACTTAGTAGTCGTCACGGGGTCAGCCTGTCAGTAGAGCTGATCCTGAAATATTTCCAATTTAATTCCTACAATGGGTGGTATTATCTGTCACCCCGTCTTGGCTTTCGAGTGAAGACGAGGTCAAAAATTCCGAACTGGCAGTCGAAGTTCTTCTTCTGTCGGTTCGGTGAGGTCCCACATTTCATCTGGAATGTGGGTAAATTGAAGAACCAAGGCACCGAAGAAAAGTTCGGTGTGCTTGATGAAGTGTTGACTAGCCTAGTTGATGAAGAATTCACTGAGGCTGATCTTGCTATGGCGGGGCTGAGCCCTTATGATCCAGACTCCATGGTTGAGCCGGTGAAGGGTGAGGCTCCACTTGGTCCGTTTCTTTGTTTTGTATATGTTCTTCTTCATTATACTGAAGCTCTAACTGTTTTTCTACAGTGAAACTACTTGGTAAGAAGAGGGCAAGGCCGGCCGCTACTGAAAAGTCACCATCCGAGGCTTCTTCGAACCGAACAGAGAGCGGACCAGGTGCCTCACCAATGGGGTCCCCTCCGGAGCGACCTCTCGTGCGAAAAACAAAACAGCAGAAGTCGGTTGTTGCTGTTTCTGCTGGAGAGGAGGATTGTACAGTTACTGCAGTCCGGTTATCTGGCGGTGTTGGACGCCAGGGTTTTGGAGAACTGGTGAATCAGCCTCGGCCATTTCCCGAGGTAGTATCACACTTACAGACGTACTTCCGCATTTCATTATATATTTTTGCAATGCTAATGTACGTTTATATAGGGTGCCGAGGACATGGTGGCGAGGCTTAGCGACCTTACCTCGGAGTTCAGCAATTTCCTGACCGCTGGGGTCGACCGCTTCAACAAAGTGGTCTGAGCTCAGCGAGATCTAGAGAATGAGAAGGGTAGCCTCGTCAACCGACTGGCATTGGCCGAAGCGAGGGTGTCGGCAGAACGGGCTGCAGTGGAATCGGCAAAGGACGCTGCTGAGTCCGCGAAGAGAGAGGCGGCCATGTGGAAGGCCGAGGCAGAGGCGGCAAGGCGACAAGAGGCCGAGGCTGTAGCCATGCAGGGTTCACTGCTTCGGTCTTATACGGAGAGGCTCTTCCACTCTGAAAGATTCTCGGAGCTAGCCGGGCAGGTCGCCACCATCTTAAACATTCGTGCAGTTAGCGACGTGATCGACAACATCGCTTCTGATATCCCGGACTTGGACAAGGCCAAGTACGGATATCAGGAGATGTCAGATGCGGCTGTCAATCGTGCGTATGCTGAGGCGCTGTTGGAAGGCCTCAAAAGCATTCCCGTACTGGACAGCTTAGCCTCGTCGTCTACTGTATTGACTGCCGAGGTGGTGGCGGGATGGCCAGTTGATAGGGATGAGGAGTTGGAAGAGCTAATTGCCGACCTCAACCGTACTGCCGAGCCCGGAGTGGAGGCTGCTGGCCGAGGCAGAGGGGAGGCCGAGGAGGAAGGCGATGCTGACGGCGGCAAATCTTCTAGTCAGAACGAGGAGGAGAATGCCGAAGTGGTCAGCTGATCACCTGTGTACATTCTCTTTTTTTTTTTTTTTTTTTTTTTTTTTTTTTTGTAAGGCTTTTGTACTGCGGCATCAGTAATATGTCGCTTGACTTTCGCCTTTGTGGCTTAATAAAATTTCAACATTTAATTGAAATTCTTATCCTTTGCATTGTAGTCTTCCCCCACAATTTTTGATGCATCCCCGTACATAGCTCAAATCAACAACTTATTACGGGCTCTTGAAGCTAAGGATGTCGAAGCCCTTCGTTTGAGAGATCAAGCTAAGTATATCCAGGATGAGGCCGACGTGAGACTTAGAGCCGCTCAAATAAAAAATGACGAGCTTCAAGCTCGGCTCTTAGAGCTTAAAGATAAGTATGATGCCGTGAAGGACAAATCTATAAGGATCGCTGAGGAGCATGCCGAATACGAGGCCATTGTCCGCCGAAACGGCGGGAAAACCATTGCTGAGGTTGATGCAAAGGTAACCGAAATCGCAGCCCGGTGTAAGGATTGCCATGAAAGATACGGGTCGGACTCCTGGCAACTCAAAGATCAGATGGTTGAGCTGAAGCGAATAGCTAGTATGTATGATGTGATCCTAGCTCGGCGTCCGAGGTTGGCTGCTCGACTGGGAAAGGACTCTCATCCATCGAGCTCATCCACTCACACTGATCCTTCGAGATCGTCGACTTCCGCGGATCGATCAGACATGAGATATGCGCGGCATTCTAAGGAGATATACGAACAGGAACGGCAAAGATTGGCTCGACGAGGTCGAGGTCGGGGCGTTCAACCGAGTACTGGTCGGAGTCGCGGACGAGGTGGTGGTGAACGTGGTCGAGGCTGCTTTAATATAGATGATGTTTTAAATTTCAATTCCGACGGTGATTTTCCTTCGAGATGGCTTAGTTTTAGCAAACCCAAGCCTTCTAGCTCGTCTTAATCACCATGTATTGTACTCTTCCATTTTTAAAATAAAGACGGAATTTTCTGTACTCATATTAGCCTTTTACCTTGTTTTAACATAGATGTATTTCCTTGTATTATACAAAGGTAGGCCATGATGAGTATTACCTTGTCAAAAGACGAGGTTTATTAGGCTTGAATTAGCACAACCTCGTCATCCGACTTGGGTTAGGCTTAGTTCAGCACGACTTCGTCATTCGCCGAGGTTTAGGCTATGGTTAGCTCTACCTCGTCATTCGTCGAGGTGTAGGCTTTATTTAGCACGACCTCGTCAGTCGACGAGGTCTAGGCTTTGGTCAGCACGACCTCGTCGTCGACGAGGTTTAGGCTTTGAATAGCACGACCTCGTCATCAGACGAGGTTTAGGCTTTTATTAGCTCTACCTCGTCATTCGACGAGGTTTAGGCTTTGTTTAGCACGACCTCGTCATCAGACGAGGTTTAGGCTTTGGTTAGCTCTACCTCGTTATCGACGAGGTTTAAGCTTTGTTTAGCACGACCTCGTCATCAGACGAGGTTTAGGCTTTGAGTTAGCTCTACCTCGTCATTCGACGAGGTTTAGGCTTTGTTTAGCACGACCTCGTCATCAGACGAGGTTTAGGCTTTGAGTAGCACGACTTCGTCAAAGGCAAAGTTTAGGCCTTAAGTAGCACGACCTCGTCGTCTGACGAGGTTTAGGCTCTTCTCTGTTTTAAACAAAGGCCGTATCTTTGTTTTTAACCGAGGTGGCGCCTCTTTGTTTTAAACAAAAGTACTTCTTCCTAGCTTTTAACAAAGGTGATTCCCTCGTTTTAAGCCTAGGCAGTTTGAACTTCTATTTTTGACAAGGTTAGGTCGTTACGCGCGCGTTTAGCATTTACTCCTAATATGGAGTTTATTAAATTACCCTCGTCAGGGTTTCAAAATACTAAGCATAAGTGGAATAGAGAGATGCAAAATATGATATGCAAGTATTTAAACGCATAATGAAGGAAAAAATAAATTTTTATTGAAAGAAAAACTTAAAGAAGAAAAACAGCTGACAAGACGAACTGACTCTTGACACCTACGACTTTAAATGAACTGATCCTAGACATTATTCTCCTCCACTTATACAAAGTATTTTTTTAAATGATTGATGTGCCATGTACGGGGTAAGGACTCACCGGATAGATGGGCAAGCTTGTACGACCCTTTGCCGAGGACTTCTTCAACTCGGTATGGTCCTTCCCATGTGGCTTCAAGCTTGCCGAGCCTTTCTGCTTTACTGACCTCGTTATTCCGAAGTACGAGGTCGCCCACTTGGAACTGTTGGTACTTCACCCTTTGGTTGTAGTACCGAGCTACTTGTTGCTTGTACTTAGCTTCTCTTATGTAGGCGAGCTCTCGTTTTTCTTCCAACAGATCCAGTTCGGTTCGGAGGTCTTCCTCGTTGGCTTCGGCTGTGAAGTTGATAGTGCGTGGGCTCGGCAGGCCTATCTCTACCGGGATCACTGCTTCGGTTCCGTACACCAAACTATAGGGTGTTTCACCGTTCGAGGTCCGGGGAGTTGTTCGGTACGACCATAGGACCTGGGGTAAATTTGCGGCCCAATCTCCTTTGGCTTTATCGAGGCGGGTTTTGAGTCCCTTGACAATCGTTCTGTTTGTCACTTCGGTTTGGCCGTTCGCTTGAGGATGAGCTACCGAAGTGAACTTTTGGTGAATGTGAAGCCCTTCACACCATTCTCTGAACGTCCGATCGGTAAATTGTGTTCCATTATCCGAAACCAGGATGCGAGGTATACCGAAGCGGCAAACTACATTCTTCCATACGAAGTTGAGAGCGTTCTTGCTTGTGATCTTTGCCAAGGGCTCAGCTTCGACCCACTTAGTGAAGTAGTCGATGGCTACGATGAGGAACTGGAGTTGTCCGGGAGTTTTATCGAATGGTCCGACGATGTCAATTCCCCACTGCACAAACGGCCACGGGCTTTGCATGCTTATTAGGTCGTTCTGAGGTAGTCTCGGTACCGTCCCATGGATTTGACATTTTGGGCATTTTTTAACTAGTTCGACTGCGTCTTGAAACATTGTAGGCCAGTAATAGCCCCAGCGCATGACCTTCTTTGACAGTGCTCGAGCTCCAATGTGGCTTCCACATGATCCTTCGTGAACTTCGTTTAACGCATAGTTTGCTGCCTTCGGCCCGACACATCTTAGGAGAGGTTGAATATATGACTTTCTGTACAGAACTCCTTCTTGTAGAACGTACTTTGGTGACTTGCTTAAGATCTTTCTTGCTTCAAGCTTGTCACTGGGCAGTTCGCCCTTCTCCAAATAATTCCAAAGGGGAGTCATCCAATTTGGGGCTTCATCATCAATTACGAGGCTGACCTCGGCTTCTTCTATGCTTCGGTGTTTGACTTCTTCCACTGGAGAGTTGGTTGACGAGGACGCCAACTTGCTCAAAGCATCAGCTCGGGTATTTGCTCCTCTTGGGATTCGTACCAACTCGAAGTAGGTGAAGCTTTCTTGCAGACTCCTAGCTTTTTGTAGATACTTCCTCATTCTGTCGCCCTTTGCCTCGTATATGCCGAGCATATGGCTAACTATGACTTGGGAGTCACAGTAAACTTGTACAGCTTGTACTTGAAGACTTTGAGCGAGGCGAAGTCCTGCAATTAGGGCTTCGTACTCCACCTCATTATTTGTGGTAGGGAAGTCGAACCGAAGTGCATATGTTATCTCCTTTCCATCCGGGCTAATTAGCATGACTCCCGCTCCACTGCCTGTACGACCTGAAGCGCCATCTACGTAAACTTTCCAGCAGTCATGTGGGGGCTCCTTAGGATGCTCGGCTTTGACTTTGTTTCGCGGGAGTTCGTCCTGCTTTGGTGCTTCAGAGAGCTTAGCCTCTACCAGGAAATCCGCTAGGGCTTGTCCCTTTATCGCCTGCCGAGGACAGAAATTTATGTCGTGCTCGCCGAGTTCGACAGCCCACTTTGCAATTCTACCCGATGCTTCAGGTTTTGTCAGGACTTGGCGAAGTGGCAGGTCGGTTAGAACTCATATGGTGTGTGCGTAGAAATACGGTCTCAACCTTCTAGCGGCATTTACTAGTGCAAAGGCGACTTTTTCCAATGGTGGGTACCTCGTCTCCGGTCCTTTCAAGGCTCGGCTAATGAAATAAACAGGAAGCTGCCGTCGTCCTTCCTCCCGAACTAGTACAACACTTATAGCTTCATCCGAGGCTGCGAGGTATAGGGAGAGGACCTCTCCATCTTTCGGAACAGACAAAGTTGGGAGTCTGGCCAGGTATTTCTTCAGCTCTTCAAACGCCGCTTTGTGCTCGTCCTTCCATTCGAAGTCGGGTGCCTTCTTGAGAATTTTGAAGAAAAGGAGCTGCTTTTCGGCGGCCTTAGATAAAAACCGACTTAACGCTGCCAAACAGCCAGTCAGTTGATGCACATCGTGAATGGTTTTCGGGACCTTCATCTCTTGGACAGCTCGAACTTTAGAGGGGTCTGCCTTTATACCTTCTTGCGAAATCCAGCACCCCAGGAATTTCCCTGATCGTACCATAAAAGTACATTTCGCTGGGTTTAGCTTCAGATTCACTTTCCGAAGTAGATCAAAGACAACCTTTAGGTCGTTAACACAGTCGCTGGTTCTCTGCTTTTGACGACGATGTCGTCGACATAGACTTCAACACTCTTTCCAATATGGTGTTCGAATATCTTGTCGACCATCCTTTGATAGGTTGCTCCCACGTTTTTTAGCCCGAATGGCATCTTCTTATAGGCAAACACGCCGAAGTCCGTGATGAACACTGTCTTCGGTGCATCTTCTTCACTTATTAGTACTTGGTGATACCCCTTATATAGATCTAGAAAATTGAAGACCTTGTGACCGACTAGGGCTTCTACTTTGTTATCTATGTTGGGCAAGGGATAGCAATCCTTTGGACAATATTTGTTGAGGTCGGTATAGTCAATGCACATCCGCCAACCTCCTTGTTATTTTTTGACCATGACGGGGTTGGCTATCCACGTCGGATATTTGACCTCGAATAAAATGTCGGCTTTTTGAAGCTGTTGCACTTCGTCATGAATGACCTGCCTTCGTTCTGCCGCGAAAACTCGTTGCTTCTGTTTCACCGGCTTCACTTCGGGGTTAATATTTAGCCGATGAGTGATGATGCTGGGTGCTACTCCGGTCATGTCAAGGGGAGTCCATGCAAAAACATCTCTGTATTCCCGAAGAAGTTGGACGATCTGCCGGTGGAGTTCGGCACCTCCTGCGAAGCCTACCTTGACGACCTTAGTTAGGTCGTCTTCGTAGAGGACTATGCTTTTCACCGGCTCATCTGAGGCGGATTCTTGCTCCTGCCTTAACTCTTCGGGTAACTGTAATTGCTATGCTTGAGAGTGTTGGGGTGCCCCGGCACCTCGAAGTGCAATCTGCATACACTCTTTTGCCCTTTTTTGGTCACCTCGAACTATGATAACCCCATTTTTTGATGGGATTTTGATCGTTAAGTGGTATGGCGAACAGATCGCCTTGACCCCCACCAGCCAATCCCTTCCGAGTATAACATTATATGGAGAATCCGCTTTAACAACGAAGAAATTGATGACCTTAGTGGTTGATGAAGGTTGAATCCCCACTGTGACGGGTAGCTGTACGACCCCCTCCGTTTGCGTCTCCTGTTGGACGAAGCTCTTTAGCGGGACTGGTGCTGGTGCGAGCTGCGTCCTCTCCACTCCGAGCTGATCGAAGCAACTCTTGAAGAGGATGCTGACCGAGGCTCCGGTATCGACGAAAATTCATCGTACGAGCTTATTGGCCACCCCGGCTTCGATCACTATCGCATCCTGATGGGGCATGATAGGTGGCACTGGATCTTGGTCCGAAAAAGTAACCACTTCGTCCTTCTTGAACCTTTTTTGGGAAGGTTCGCCTTGTTGCGGACTTCGAGCCTCGGCTTTCAATGACGACTTCGTAGCTCCCTGTGGGAGTCCAGTAATAGCTTGTACGACCCCATCATACTGAGGCTGGTCCTCGCCTTCGCCATCCTCTCGCTTCGGCTTTTTGTCGGCCTGGGGGCCGCAGTTATTCCCCCCCCTATTTTGTCTAGTTCTTTTGTTGTTCTGAGGTCGGCCTTCGTTCTGGTTGCGATTTTGGTACCTTTTAAGCATACCATCGCGCACCAAGTTCTCAATATCTTCGGCTAAGTTCCAGCACTCTTCTGTATCATGGCCATAGTCTTCATGGAATCGGCAGTACTTACCCCTGGATCGGCGGTTTGCTTTTGATTTTGACATTGGCTGAGGCTTTTCGAACATGTTGGTATGTAGCTCGTAAATTTCCGTCCTCGGCTTGGTCAGTGGTGTAAATTGGGTCTTCTCCAGAGTTTGCCGAGGCCCAAGTCGGGATTTAATGGGGCCTCGTTGCAGTCTATCCAAGGCACTTCGGCGACTTTGACTTCGGTCATTGCGCTCCTCTTTCCTCCGGTCAGATGGTTCGGGCTTATCAGCCTCGCGCTTTTTCCTATCCGCCTCATCTGCTCGTGCGAAACGATCCGCGATGCTCCACAGCTGCTTCGATGTCCGTGGCTCTTCCCTTATGATCTCCTTATAGAGAGCACCAGATTGAATGGCATTCTGGAAGGCTGAGATAAGGACTTCGTCAGTCAAGCGATCGACCTTCAGGCTTTCTTCGTTAAACCTAGTCATAAAGTCGCTTATTGATTCTCCTCGTCTCTGCCTAATGGAAAGAAGCTGGGCCGGGGTAGTTTTTTGCCTCGGCTTTCTGGAAAAACCTGCGTTCGAAAGCTTCGAGCAGGTCTGCGTACGATCCGATACTGCATGGAGGCAGACTATCGAACCAACTATGAGCATTGTCGACAAGCAGTTCGGGAAATACCTTACACATGTAGGTATCCTCACTGAGACCTTGATTCATCATATTATATTGGTATTGGGACAGGAAATTGCTCGGATCGCATAAGCCGTTGTAAGGCTTGATAGGGGGTACTCGATACTTCTCTGGGAGAGGGGTGTAAAGTATGTAATTGGTGAAGGGAGTAGAGATCTTACTGTAAACAGTAAATCTCCCTCCTCGGTGATCGTCGTCAAGCCGAGGTGAAACAGTATGACGACGAGGTGGGGTGATGGTATGGCGAGGTGTATGTCTGGGGTCTCCCCGGCGTTTATCATCAAACCTTCTTTGACGAGTCTGCCCTTCTCGTGCGCCCACAATCTGGATGCTTTGAGAATCGTGTTGTTGGTGGGAACGGGGTGTAGCTTCACGTTCTCCATGATGTCCAGCTCTTTGTTGGTTGACGAATTGCAAGAATTCTGTGCCTTTATATGCAAGGAAACTCCTTACTGCATCCTCAAGGTCATGCGGCTGGAGCTTTGGTGCCTCCTCTCCGTCACGACCATTGCTGTGATCTTCTTGGCTGGGGTTGAGCGGTCTGCCGTATTGATCCACCGGAATATTTCCGATATGCCCTTCCGGAGTCAGCGCACGCTCCTTCCCGGGGCGTCTTTGATTAGGGCTGGGTGGATGGCTAGAGGCCTCGGTTGATTCATGAGCAGTTTGTTGGGCATCCGTTTCCTTAGCAGCGGTGGCGGCGGCAGCGGCGGACTTATTAGCGGCAGCAGTAGATTATAGCAAACTTCCAAAAATTTGATCAAGATTCACAAATTTCGATTTCCCACAGACGGCGCCAGTGATCGATCTTATTTTCGCAAGGTAATTAACGCACGTAGACAAGGAATTAATGAACACTAACACAAACGGAACACAAAGGGATTTACGTGGTTCGATCTATTGGAATAGATCTACGTCCACGGGCGGAAAGAGTATGGATCTTTATTGCTTGTATGAGTCGTGATTACAAGATTGTTCTCCCCCTTTCAATCTATTCTAAACCCCTATTTATAGGCCTTTACATATGGAATCCGACTAGGATTATAAGTCTTTTCCTATTAGGACTCTTTGCCTTGATCTCCTCCTTTATTGGATAAACACCGAGCTTCTATATCTCTTATGGAGCTTGAATTGTAGTCGATGTAGGAGTTGCCTTGGTGTAGAGGTTCCTTTGAGGTGGACCAAAGTGGACTCGGCCTAGGTAGGTTGTTTGGGCCGAGCCAAGTAAGGCTCTTAAGTGGGCCGAGCTGCAATAGGCCGAGCTTGACAGTCGGAGCCCAATTATATTGGGCTCGATGCTTGGGCCTAGTAGCTAGGCCATATCCTATCAGTAGGTTGCGTGAGTTTTGTGGACTTTTATATCCCTAATGTAAATATGGTAGAATAACTAACATACTAATTAATGAGATTTAGATCTTCACGGTTTCCAATCTTATTTCCTTTTCTATGAATGATTATAAACTTAATTAAGTTCATATAAATTTAATCCCAAATCATGCAAAAATTATTTGAATTCAACTAAACACAAATTTGACTAGGGGTGTATAAATGGGATTGGGTATTACAGGTGTGTTCAGAAATACTCGACCCGAACGGGTATTTTGGATACCCAAACTCGCCCTAATCGGGTATCGGGGAGGGTTACAGATGAATTTTTAAATTCTTTTCGGGTATTCGGGTACCCGATTACCCGATCGTATATCCGATTAATTTCGAATAATAATTAATATTTTTTTATATCCTAAATGTTACACATGATAAGGAATAAAAAATTAAAAATATTAGTGAGATTGAGAAATAAACTGTACATCAAACAACAAATATAACAATAACCGTATAACATATACAATCATTGACTTCATTTTATTTCTTATTAAAGTTATAAGGAGTATTTGAGACTAGAATATTTTTTGTCATAATAAGTTGATTTTGCAATGTTTTTTAATATATTTAATTCTGTAAATTGAGAAACTGGATACCCGGATTCCGGGTATTGGGTACCCGAATTACCCATTTGGGATGAGAGACGGAATAATTTTTTTGTTTATTTGAGATTGGGTACCCGACAAAGATGGGGCGGTAGTAGAGGTGTCCACCGGAACCGGAACCGAACCGGAACCGTCGGTTTTTAACCGGAACCGGGTGGTTCCGGAACCGACCCGAGGAACCAGTGGAACCGACGGTTCGGTTTCGGTTCCGAAAGTTTGGAACCGGGAACCGGCAGTTCGGTTCGGTTCGGAACCGAAAAGAACCATTTTTTTTCTAATTTTATTTAATGTTTCAATATTATACTTATATTTGTATACTTATTTGATATAACATTTGATTACCGATTAGTGTGTTACACTTTTTTATATGGAAATATTTATATTTGTAAAGTTAAATAGTTTTATCATTTAATTTATAATTCACAATTTAATAATCTAAAATAAATAAGACTAATACAAAAAATATCTTTAAATTAATAATAAACAATGCCACATGATGATGAAGAATTGAAGACGACAATTTACATAAAAGATGTCATATTGTCATCAAAGTGAAATTAATTGTAAATGTTTTTAAATCCAAAAAATATTATGAAAAAAGATATTAAGTATAAATAAAATTTATACACATAATAATAATTATTAAGTATGATATTAGTAATGAGAAATGCAAAAAAAAAATATATTTTTTGATAAATATTAAAATGCTTAGACGAGTACTCTTTTTCCTCACGGAGGTTTTAACGAGGCTCAACCCTTGGAATCGACATGTGATATCCAAGGGTTTAGGATTAATAAATAAAATTTTTTTAAACAATCTCACTCTCAAGTATTTTTTTACATTTTATAATTTGAATTGTCTTACAATTAAAATTAGATCAATAAACAACGAAGCATTGAATTATAATCGAACGAAAAAAAAATTAAAAAATAAAAAATAAAAAAGTCGGTTCCTATCCTGTTCCGGAACCGAACCAGAACCGTCGGTTCCAGGAACCGGAACCTGAACCGTTACTGTTCCGGTTCGGTTTCGGTTCCGGCCATCTTGAAACCGGAACCGCTGGTTCGGTTCCGGTTTCAGAACTGTGGGCACCTCTATGGGGCGGGTATCCCGTCCCGACCCGTTTAGAACGGTTAATATTTGCCAATCAATTATTTTTTAAAATTTATGATAAGAATAAGTTTCTTATTGATTTCATCATTAAATATAATAAATTATCGATAAAGAAAAATAGACTCTAAATTATACCAATGCAAATTTCAATTATAATAATTTGTGTTTAAGTAGGTATACTTTGTTGAATGCTACTTAGTAATATTAGTAAAACATATATTATACTCATTCCTTCCCTAATATTTGTGTGGAATTTCAATCGACACAAATATTAAAGAAAAACTATTAAACTAGGTGTTAATTGATGATAAAATAGGCTCATGTTTTTTTAGTAAATAAAGTGTAATTTCAAAGTTTAGAATATAAAAGGGTATAAGAGAATAATTTCCATATTAATAAATAACATCTATTTTGGAGATGTTATTGAAAAAAATTAAACACAAATATTGGGGACGGAGTGTCATAACAATTCGAAAGTAAATATCGTTTTGACTTATTTTTATTAGTAAGAAAAGACAAGGAAATTAAAATTTAGATTATTTTATTATTA
Source organism: Mentha longifolia (assembly GCA_001642375.2). Lineage (NCBI taxonomy): Eukaryota > Viridiplantae > Streptophyta > Magnoliopsida > Lamiales > Lamiaceae > Mentha > Mentha longifolia. The sequence continues at coordinate 30,304,806 of CM038114.1, forward strand.
TTATTATTATTTGAATTTCTAATATTTTTTAATTGTGAAATAGATTTCATACTTATATATGACTATTTATTATGCATATTATGCTTACAAAATTGTACTACTATAAAACTATGAACATATATGCGGTAACAGTTCAGGATTTTTAACCTTACAATTTCGGTTTGATTGAGTTCGGCTTTCTCATTGTTTAGTTCAACTAGTATTGTTGCCCGTGCGATGTATGGGATATGATCTACATTAATTACTCCCTCCGTTATTTTCGACTTGGCTCATTCTTTTTGGACACACAAATTAAAAAATATAATAAAAAAAATTTAATATGTGGTACCCACATATTATAATGAGTGTGGATGAATTAGAGATAAATATAAAATTAGGGATAAAGACGGTGTTGTTTGGCTAAAAAAGGAAATGAGACAAGTAAAAAAAAAACAACCTAAAATAGAAAGTGAGCCAAGTCGAAAATAACGGAGGGAGTATTAGTATAAGAAAAAGAATAAGCAAATATAAAGATGATCGAATTTAACTAATGATAGTAATTTTTTTCACCTAGAGAATTTTTGATTAAAAATAAAATTATCGATATTAAATGAATGTGTGAATATAGCTGTTACTCATTTAATCGTAATTGAATCATTCAAAAATATTTATAAATTAAATTTATTTTTGATAACAAAGCGCAGCTCTGTTGGTAAGACGTTTTCCCTCCAACCAAAAGGCCGGGGGTTCGAGTCATCTCGGGTGCGTGTGTGTGAGAGTGTGTTGTGTTTGCTTGTTAAAAAAAATTCATTTAAATTAATATTGGATGGTATCTTCAGGCCCAACTTTGGTATCCAAAATAATTTTTATTAGTTTTAGAATGTTTATCATAAAAATGCTACTATGTTGATTTATAATTATCATTTATAACTAAAAATGAGGATTTTTAAAAATTACTATACCTTAATTTTAAATTTATTAACTGTATTTTAATAAATAAAAATAAATATTAAAAAATAATTAAAAATTATAATTGGATTGGTGAACCCAAATAATTGCAAACCTAAACTAAATCTTGGTATATAAACTGAAACTGAAGCTTAAAAATTAAAACTTAAAAAAAATTATATGACACACTAATATACTAAAATTGAGACAGAGTATTCCAATTGAATTAATATTATTGTTAGATTATAATATTCAACATTAACAAATTGAAAAGATAACAATCACAAATATCTAATTTGTTTACAAATTGACATTTGAATATAATATACATTTATTGAAGAAAAATACAATAATGCTTGATTTATATTTACGTCGATAGCACAATCTATTCGATAAATTAATTTATAAACTAACAAACAAATGTATATCATTTTAATTAATCAATGTGTATTAACCATTAGTTAGATCTCATTCACCTTTAAACACTTGTGCAATAAGTATTTGTCTATAAGATTTTTGGATGTATGTTTTGGAGGGAAAGTTGCAATATTGTTAATTTTTGCAACAATTCTTCTTTTAGATATTGTAATAGATTTCAGTTTGTTATGACAGGAATTTCAGTTAATTTATTTAAAACAATTTAACTTGGTTCAATAAACCTTTCTCACTACTAAATGTATATAGTACATTGCTTAATTATAGTTCGAATCTTTCAATTATTAAATCAGTTAGTTTATTTTTTTTCTCTAAAAAAATCTAGCTTAATATTAATGGGATTTGTGTATAATTATTTTGGTCTCCATAATGTTGGGAACCCCACTCGGTTTGCGAGTTTTGATGATGTTTATCGAAATTACACTTAGATTGTTTTTACTCTTTTCTAGAGTTAGGTTGCTAGATCAAACTGTCATGTATAGCTCAGTTTGATGATCTTTGTAGGTAGATCTTAGTCAACCAGATTGAATGAGTTCAACACTTGCCTTGAAGAGTTCAAGACTCGCAGATTGAAAGAAATTTGCTGAGACTCCTGTATTAAAGAGGTAGCCTCAACATGCCTAAACGGGAAGAAAGTACAATGTGCCAGAGTGCCGTTTTGACACATCCAACGGCTAGAATTTGATTTCTAGCCTATAAATGCTGCTTCCCTCAACTAGAATTTCCACAGGAAATTTAACATTTAAAGCCAAAACTATAATATCCCGCACTTTTAGTAATAAATTTAGTAAAGTTAAGTAAGTCTTATTGGAAATTAACGTCTTATTAGGATTAACAAAAATATAATTTACACCCTAGAGAATATACTTTCAATTCCAACAAATAAAACTTAAAATAGTTATTTAGTGTATATTTTATTTTGTGAGATGAAAATGAATTCATGATTTAATGTATGTATACGTATATCAATATATATATAGTTAATATGTATATTACGTATATGAATCTACATATTCATATATATATATATATATATATATATATATATTAGCAAATGCATACATTAATAATTTATTTTTCTTACGTATAACTATTATATAAATATATAGGAATATGAGGTGTAAGAATTAACTAAGGTACATGATAGGATACGGCCTAACTCCTAGGCCCAAGCATCAGACCCAATATAATTGAGCCCCGACAGTTAAGTTCGGCCCACGCAGCTCAACCCAACTAAAGAAACTTCTTCACCAAGGCAACTCCTACATCGACTACAATTCAAGCTCCAAGAGAGATATAGAAGCTCGGTGTTTATCCACAAAGGAGAAGATCAAGCCAAATGAGTCCTAATAGGAAAAGACTTGTAATCCTAGTCGGATTCCATATGTAAATACCTATATTAGGGGTTTAGAATAGATTGAAGGGGGGAGAACAATCTTATAATCACTACTCATACAAGCAATAAAGATCCATACTCTTTCCGCCCGTGGACGTAGATCTATTCTGATAGATCGAACCACGTAAATCCCTTTGTGTTTAGTTTACTTTCGTGTTCATTAATTCCTTGTCTACGTGCTTTAATTACCTTACGAAAATAAGTTCGATCACTGGCGCCGTCCGTGGGAAATGAAAATTTGTGATTTTCGATCAAAAATTTTCTAGGTAATCTACAGCCATGACAGGAAGACTAACGCGATCCCCCCTAAACGCGAAATCACGATTTGTTCGGAGCAGCTTCTGTTATTCGCCAATTCCGGGCTGAAATCACCGCCAAATTGGACGAAACCACCCAGAAACATGTTCTACTCGTCAAGAGGATTCCAATGGTAGGTTTCCCGTCAAAAACCGATCACCGGTGCGGCGGGAATCACGTCTGGAAGTTCGTGCTGCTGCACGACTCGCAAAATCAAGATTCGTTCGGAGCAGCTTCTGTTATTCGCCAATTCTGGGCTGAAATCACCACCAAATTGGATGAAACCACCCGGAAACATGTTCTACTCGTCGAGAGGATTCCAACGGTAGGTTGCCCGTTGAAAACCGATCACCGATGTGGCAGGAATCGCGTCTGGAAGTTCATGCTGCTGCATGACTCGCGAAATCACGATTCGTTCGGAGCAGCTTCTGTTATTTGCCAATTCCGGATTGAAATCACCACCAAATCGGACGAAACCACCCGGAAACATGCTCTACTCATCGAGAGGATTCCAACACGATCAATTGCTGCCGCTACTGCCACCGCTGCCGCTGCCGCCGCCAACAAGGAAAAGGATATTCAGCAAACCGGATAAGGTCCGACAGCAAATCCACCGGTTCAGGAAGCCGAAATCCACAAAGGCGAGGCAAGCCAGGCGCAAGATCTACACCCGGCAACATACCGGCTATCTAGGAAGGAACACGCCAAAGGCCAGACTCCGGACGGACACGTTGAGCATGTTGGATAAGCATAGCAAGATTTTCTCCAGCTCGCCAAAAACAATACAAAGCTCAGCCATGAAAAAGGACAACCCTCACGCAAAGATGGTGGAGAGCACAAAGCTACCTCCGGATCGCGGCATCGGCAAAAGTCCCAAAGCGTCCAAATCATCGATGCACGGGACGCAACACCAAGTCTAAGGAGGTTCGATGATGAACGTCGGGAAGATTCCAATCGACTCTCACCCCAGTGTAACATCACCCCACCTCGTCGCGATGCCGTGCCACCTCGGCGCGATACCATCTCACCTCGGCGCGACACCGTCTTACCTCGGCACGTTGAGGACAATTACCTAGCACTTTGGAGCCATGATGGATCATAGCAGATCGGTTCGCAAGAGCCGACGAAGCTGACAGGCACAAGCGTGAAGCCGACAAGGCCGAACCTTCAGATCGGAAGAAGGATCGGAATGACCGAGGCCAAAGTCGGCGAATTGCCTTCGATAGGCTCCAGCATACACCCCTGGAATCCAGGCTCGGACCTCGGCAAAACCAGGAACGAAGCCAACTCACTCCATTGACGAGGCCGAAGCCAACTCACACCGATATGTTCGAGAAGCCTCGGTCCATGTCAAGTGGACAGGAGAAGCGCCGATCCAAGGAGTACTGTCGCTTCCATGAGGATTACGGGCGCGATATCGAGGAATGCAGAAAGCTTGTTGCGGTCATAGAACAATTGGTGCGCGACAACACCCTCAAGAAGTACCAAAGTCGCGGCTGACGTTCTGACCAGTACGAAGCCCACACTCGAGGCAAAGCGCAATAAAGGCGACGTCCTCTCAAGGCCGGCGCGACGAAGTCCTCTTAAGGCCTAGGCGACGTCTTCTCAAGGCCGAGGCCGACCGAAGTCCCTCGAAGTCAAACTCCTAAGTAGTGACGAAGCCGAGGAGACAAGTCCACTCTCAAAGCTGAGGCCCGAAGTCCTCAAACGGACAAGCCCTCACATACACGAAGTCCACTCTCAAAGCTGAGGCCCGAAGTCCTAAAACGGACGAGCCCTCACATAAGAGCCCCAAAAAGGACGTGGCCATCACCTTTTACGACAAGGTGAGCACGCTATCAAAGGCCAAGACCTAGCATACTTCCTAGTAGAATCCAAATTCACGGAAACACCGAAGCCATTTGAGCCCCGCTTCCCGAAAGGCACCGAAGCCGAACCCGCAAAAGAACCACCTAAAGATGGTTGAAGAGTATACGTGGATGCGGCTTCGAGGAAATCGGGAAGCGGGGCAGGCATCATACTCCTCAGCCCAGACGGACAGGAGACAACCTATACACTTCGGTTCGACTTCCCTACAACAAACAACGAAGTGGAGTACGAAGCTTTAATCGTCAAACTTTGCCTAGCTCAAGGCGACAAGATACCTCCACAAAGCCAAAAACCTACAACAATACTTCTCGTATTTTGAGTTGGTTCACATCCCAAGGGGGCAGAATAGCGAAGCAGATGCACTAAGCAAATTAGCCTCGTCATCCACAAGCCCTCCCGTGGAAGAAGTCAAACACCGAAGTATTGACGAAGCCGAAGCAAGCCTAGTAACTCCATTAGGCAAAGCTCTTAGCCAACTCCAGTTCCCATCATAGCCATCGATTACATCAAATGGCTGGAAGCCGAACCCTTGGCAGAAATCACGAGCAAGAACGCCCTTAACTTCATCTGGAAGAACATAGTATGCCGCTTCGGCATACCCCATATCCTCTACTGCACAATGGGACCAGAAGCTGGGCCAAGGCGCTGTTAATCACGCTCTGGACCGGCAGCCGTGTGTCATTAACCAAACCTGGTTTTCTGTCTCCTTAAAACTCAAGGATACCGAGGTACGAGCCTATAGAACATTCAGAGAATGGAGTGAAGGGCTTCATATCCAGCAGAAGTTCACTTCAGTAGCTCATCCTCAAGCGAACGGCCAAACCGAAGTTACGAACAGAACGATCGTCAAGGGACTCAAAACCCGCCTCGACAAAGCCAAAGGAGATTAGGCAGCAAATTTACCCCAAGTCCTATGGTCGTACCGAACAACTCCCCGGACCTCGAACGGTGAAACACCTTATAGTTTGGTGTATAAATCCGAAGCAGTGATCCCGGTAGAGATCGGCCTGCCGAGCCCGCGCACTCTCAACTTCACAGCCGAAGTTAACGAGGAAGACCTCCGAACCGAACTGGATCTGTTGGAAGAGAAACGAGAGCTCGCCTAGATAAGAGAATCCAAGTACAAACAACAAGTTGCTCGGTACTACAACCAAAGAGTGAAGTACCAACAATTCCAAGCAGGTGACCTCGTACTTCGGAACAACGAGGTCAATAAAGCGGAAATGCTTGGCAAGCTTGAAGCCACATGGGAAGGACCGTACCGAGTTGAAGGAGTCCTCAGCACAGGGTCGTACAAGCTCGCCCACTTATCCGGTAAGCCAATACCCCGTGCACGGCACATTACTCATTTAAAGAGATACCTTGCACAAGTGGTTGAGAGTAATGTCCAAGTTCATATAGTTCATTTAGGTTGTCTTTTTAGGGTCTTGCATACATCTTGCATTTGCATACATCTTGCACATCTCTCTCTACTCCACTTATGCATATTATCTCGACAAATAAGGAATGTAAAGCCATATTTAAAGCCAAACTTCGTAGAAATCCAATTTCCGAAGTGAGCTATTTAAAGCCAAATTTCATAGAAATCCAATTTCCGAAGTGAGCTATTTAAAGCCAAACTTCGTCGAAATCCAATTTCCGAAGTGAGCTATTTAAAGCCAAACTTCGTCGAAATCTAATTTCCGAAGTGAGCTATTTAAAGCCAAACTTCGTCGAAATCTAATTTCCGAAGTGAGCTATTTAAAGCCAAACTTCGTAGAAATCCAATTTCCGAAGTGAGCTATTTAAAGCCAAACTTCGTAGAAATCCAATTTCCGAAGTGAGCTATTTAAAGCCAAACTTCGTCGAAATCCAATTTCCGAAGTGAGATATTTAAAGAAAAACTTCGTCGAAATCCAATTTCCGAAGTGAGCTATTTAAAGCCAAACTTCGTCGAAATCCAATTTCTGAAGTGAGCTATTTAAAGAAAAACTTCGTCGAAATCCAATTTCCGAAGTGAGCTATTTAAAGCCAAACTTCCTAGAAATCCAATTTCTGAAGTGAGCTATTTAAAGCCACACTTTGTCAAAAGACGAAGTGAGCTAGTAAAACCCTAACGAGGGTACTTAATAAACTCCATAATAGGAGTAAAATTAAACGCGCGTATTGACCTACCTTGTTAAAAATAAAGGTACGAACTGCCTCTGCTAAAAACGAAGGCATCACCTTTGTTACAAGCAAGGAGAGATACTTTGGTTTAAAACAAGGAGGCACACCTCGGTTAAAAACAAAGATACGGCCTTTGTTTAAAACGGAGAAGAGCCTAAACCTCGTCTGAAGACGAGGTCGTGCTAATTAAAGCCTAAACTTCGTCTTTGACGAAGTCGTGCTATTCAAAGCCTAAACCTCGTCTGAAGATGAGGTCGTGCTATTCAAAGCCTAAACCTCGTCTGAAGACGAGGTCGTGCTAATTAAAGCCTAAACTTTGTCTTTGACGAAGTCGTGCTATTCAACACATTCCGACTTCGTCAAAATCTAATTTCCGAAGGGGCAATGCGAAATTAACCTTCACCTCGTCCTAACGAGGCGGTACACATTCCGACTTCATCGAAATCTAATTTCCGAAGGGGCAATGCGAAATTAACCTTCACCTCATCCTAACGAGGCGGTACGCATTCCGACTTCGTCGAAATCTAATTTCCGAAGGGGCAGTGTGAATTTTAATTCAACCTCGTATTAACGAGGTGGCAAGCATTCCGACTTCGTCGAAATCTAATTTCCGAGGGGGCAATGCAAAATTTATACCCACCTCGTCTTAACGAGGTGGCAAGCATTCCGACTTCGTTGAAATCTAATTTCCGAAGGGGCAATGCAAATTTTATACCCACCTCATCTTAACGAGGTGGCAAGCATTCCGACTTCGTCGAAATCCAATTTCCGAAGGGGCAATGCAGGCAATGCAAATTTCTTACCGACTTTATCTTAACAACACGGTATTATTTCTCCCTCGTCTTAACGAGGCGGTATTACTTCTCCCTCGTCTTAACGAGGCGGTATTACTTCTCCCTCATCTTAACGAGGCGGTATTACTTCTTCCTCGTCTTAACGAGGTGGTACACGATTGACTTCGTCAATTTATTTTTCGACGGGGCAATGTACTTTTCTTCGACCTCGTCTTAACGAGGCGGCACGCGATTGACTTCATCAATTCTACTTTTGACGGGGCAACGTACTTTAGACCACTTCTACCTCAACTATTTCCCCTACGTCACACCCTCGCTTCTACATCTTTTTTGGGGGGGGGATGTGATAGGATACGGCCTAGCTCCTAGGCCCAAGCATCAGGCCCAATATAATTGGGCCCCGACAGTTAAGCTCGGCCCACGCAGCTCGGCCCAACTAAAGAAACTTCTTCACCAAGGCAACTCCTACATCGACTACAATTCAAGCTCCAAGAGAGATATAGAAGCTCGGTGTTTATCCACAAAGGAGAAGATCAAGCCAAAGGAGTCCTAATAGGAAAAGACTTGTAATCCTAGTCGGATTCCATATGTAAATACCTATATTAGGGGTTTAGAATAGATTGAAGGGAGGAGAACAATCTTGTAATCACTACTCATACAAGCAATAAAGATCCATACTCTTTCCGCCCGTGGACGTAGATCTATTCCGATAGATCGAACCACGTAAATCCCTTTGTGTTTAGTTTACTTTCGTGTTCATTAATTCCTTGTCTACGTGCTTTAATTACCTTACGAAAATAAGTTCGATCAGTACACTATGATATGTATTGAGATTATACATACGTGCATGTAAGAAGAATGCATGAATCAAGGATAAAGATAAGGAATAGTAAATATTTTTATTACTACCTTAAAATACGTATATGTATATATATATATGTAGGTGCATGTATGCATTGTGAGGATAACGAGTCTAATAGATAAAATACACAGTGATTTAGATTAATATAGATGAGTATATCCTGTAGTTTGAGGGAACTTTGTATATATTGGATAGGTATTAAGTGGGAGCCGCCATTCTTTTTTTAACATGCATTAAAATAATATATCTAGGCCTATGACTATTAAAGGCTATAGTGGTGACTAATGGAAGCTATATTTACTGAATAAGCAACTTAATATTCTCTATAAATACCTAACGCCAGCTTCACTACTTTTCATTCTCAAAGCTTCTACCTCTTACTCCCAATATTTCTATCGATATATTTTAGCTTTCAAAATAAGTTTCAAAAAAGAAGAAGAAATAGTCTTTTCTTAAAGGCTATAGAGAAGAAGGATTGTGGTATATCAGTTTAGAGTTAGTCTCGAGGTTGCTCAAGGTTACAGGCGGGTCCAAAATGTTTTCAATCCATATGCAAAGTTTTAAATACCGTTTTTATGTTAAAAATACAATTATCCATAAAAATGTTTTGTGTGTATGTTCCAAGAAATGACTCTATGGATCGATCGAGATTCATTGTTAGTATCAGATATACTAACTTTGAATTGTGCGCACCCCGGTTACATGCGATGCCTTGATCACCATTGTATGTTAACTAATGGCGAATTCCTTGAGTTTCGACTCTGGTTTTCTGCAAGTACTGGGATTATTTAGGGTTACGGCCCTGAACCCAATCTAGATGAACCAAAGGTGATTTGTAGCCTTGGTTGAGTCCAAGAATGAATATCACCCATCCCAAAATGATATTTGTATTTTCAAGAGTTGTTTTCTGCAAGTCTCTTGATATACCATGTATGGATAAATTGCTAGTTTTCAAAATGCTTGCCAAAGGGGCATGATCCACTGAGTACTCAAGTACTCAGCCCAAAACTCTTTCAAATGTTTTCAGGTCTGGAAGCAGGTGATGCGCAGCAAAGCTGAGGCAGAGGGTTGTTGCAGGGCCTTACAAAGTTTCCGCTATGTTATTTTGCTTATAACTCTGATAACAAGACTACTAGTTTTTTTTTTTATAATAAATAAGTCGAGGGCATCATCTTCCAACCCTCTAGTTATATAATATGGTTTCTTTGTTTTCTAAACTTATTTCTCTCTTCCCATTTTACTTATTGTTGGATCGAGAGTGCCGTGTATTAGTTCCTTTTGGAAGCTCGAATTCCCACTCAATTATGGTTATTTCATTTTTCGAAGTGGATATCGATTGACAAACATGGTTTTTACTCATCAAAATAGGATAGAAATTATGGATTTTAGGTGAATTTATCGAATGTGTATACCTTGTTTCATGTGATTTTCTTTCTTTGTCGATTTTATTGCTTCTCTAGTTTTTCTTGCAATTTTTTTGTAGGAAAAGGAGCATAATTTTGGCAAAAGGAAGGAATATCAAGGTTCGAGGCGGAACGAGGTTGCACGGGTCGAAGAATCGGAGTCGGGACCAGGAGCGCGACCCGGCGCGCACCCGCTTCAGAGAGGGTGCTGGGTCGCGCGCACAAGAAGGAAGTTTCTACTGGCGCGCGCGACCCAGCGCGCGGTCGCGCCGCCCTCTTCCTGCTTCCCGGTTTTCGCGTTTTCACCCCATTTCTTCCAGTTTATTGCTATTTCACCCCATTCTCTTCTTTCCTAAATTACAATATTTACCCCATTCTTGTAGAACATATAAATAGCTAGTGTGGCACAAATCTCTAGGGCAAGAACCTCCCTTCACACACACTACACCTAGAACACACACTAAATCTCTACCCACTTTCTTTCCATCACATTCCACCATCTTTCATCCATTTTTGAGAAGGGATTCATCCACACTTGGAATTCTTGGAGAGGAAGCATCAAGGATCAAGAATCAAGGCTTGGAAATAGGATTTGATTCCTCAATTCCTCTTTTCTCTAGTTTTTATTCTATGATTTCTTTGTATTTGGAGATTATGCTAGCAATGAACATGTGTAGCTAATTTCCTTTATTCTAGAGATTTGGCTAAGTGATTTTGTAATGGATTGTGATTAATCATGCTATTATATGATTGGGTTTTTGCTTATTCTTATTAATCATGTTTTAAATGCTTGTTTAATTGATTAGCTACCTTTTAAACATGATTAATTGATATTGGATCAAAATTCGGGAGATGAGATTCAATATAGAATTGTGATTAATAGGCACTTTAATTCAATAAACCGGGAGGTTGAGAGTTGAGTGAGGGTAATTGATCCTAAGCACTTTTTGGAGTTATATGCTAGCATACGGTTGGGGACAACGTTTCTAGCTAGTAATCTACGGAATTGGTCGACCGGGAGGGAGCCAAATCTAATTTGTGATCGCCTTATTAAGTAATTTCCAATCATAGGATTAGTGTGGTTATGATCAATTCACTTGCAAAATCATTGATGCCAAGTCTCTAGGATAGCTTTCCTCCCTTGATTTCTAATCACTTTGTTTACTTGCATGTTTTCATTTACTTAGTATCTTTTGCTTTAAGTAGTTAATTCTAAAACTAAACCAAAAATATTCGTTAGCTTAGATAAACCCAAGCAATTTAGTAATGGTACTTGCACTTCTATCGATCTAGTCTCCGAGGATCGACCTTGATTTCCATTGTACTACAATCGAACCCATACACTTGTGGGAGTCTATTTAGTAGGCGATCAAGTTTTTGGCGCCGTTGCCGGGGACTAGTAGAGTTAGAAAGTGTGATATTGTGAAAAATTAGGAGGGTTTACTTTAAGCATTTTTATTTACGTATTTTACTTATTTTTGTTTGGTTCTTGTGTTGATTTTATCTTGGTGTTGGTTGATAGGTAGTGCATGAGAACAAGGTCTAAGGGGAATCCAACTAATCCCATAAACCTTGAGATCGAGGCACATTGTCGACACAACAACGCAAGAAGAAGGAATACAAGAACTAGTGAAGAAATGGCAAATCCGGGTGATGGTGCTCTTATTCGCCAAATGCAACAACAACTTGAAGCTATGCAAGCGCAATTGCAAGCTCAAGAGGCCGAGAGGAATAGGCCACGACCTCCTCCCATTAGTGAAGTCTTTCATCCAATGGTGCATCAAGGCATGATGAACGGCCCAAGAGTTGAAGCCAACAATTATGAATTCAAGCCCGCTCTTATCTCTATGATAAAGCAAAATCAATATGGAGGGAGAGCTCATGAGGATCCAAATGCTCACTTATCTCAATTTCTAGAGATTTGTAGCACCATCAAGATGAATGGAGTGCCCGAAGATGCAATCAAGTTGAGGCTCTTTCCATTCTCCCTTCATGATAAGGCAAAACTATGGTACAACTCGTTGGAAGCCGGAAGTATCGACAAATGGGATGACATGGTACAAAAGTTTCTTTTGAATTTCTTTCCTCCCGGAATGACTATGAAACTCAAGTCTCAAATCACCCAATTCCAACAATTAGACGGAGAATCTTTTTATGAGGCTTGGGAAAGGTTCAAGGAGATGTTGAGGAGATGCCCAAATCATGGGTTTGACCAAGAGTCGAAAATATGTTTCTTCTATCATGGGTGTAGTGTTGAAATGAAAAGACTATTGGATGCCGCGGCTAATGGAGCTTTGATGAGGAAAAGTCATGAAGAAGCTTTGGAAATCATAGAAAACATGGCCATGAATAGCTATCAATGGCCAATGGAGAGAACCATAATGAAGAGGGTTGCATCTACTACTACTCCAACGGATCCTATGGAGTTATTGGCGGCCCAATTGTCTACCATGAATAGCAAAATTGATGCTATGGCCAAGCAAAGGATGGAGCCTACACCTACTATGGAAGAGCAAACTCAATATGAAGATGTCAACTATCTTCACAACAATAGGAGCTATGGAAATTATAGACCTCAACAAGGAGGCTATCAAGGAGGCAACCAAGGAGGTAACCAATATCATCAAGGTTACCAAGGTATGCCTAGACACCCTAATCTCTCATATGGGAATCCAAACAATGCATTGCAACCTCCTCCGGGGTTCTCGGTATCTCATGGAGTTATTAATGAAGAGAAGAAACCTAGTACGGAGGAATCAATTTTGAAAGTGCTTACGTCAATGCAAGCCAAACTTGATAGTGGAGATGCTAGAATGAGTAAAGCCGAATCAAGCATAGAGGCTCAAGGAACCCAATTGAAGATGATTGAGAAGCAATTGGGGCAACTAGCTACGGTTCTTAGTAATCAACACAATGAAGGGAAATTTCCAAGTGCTACAATAGTGAATCCAAAGGAGCATTGCAAATCGATTGAATTGAGAAGTGGGAAGGCTTATGAGGGACCAAAGATGCCTACTCATGAGGATGAGCATGAGAAGTTTGAGAGAGGCAATGGTGCTACATTCAAAGAAAAGGAGGGTGAAAAAGAAGGCTCCAAGAAGCAAAATGAAGATCTCATTCCTCCACCTTATGTGGCACCTCCGGCCTACAAACCTCCTCTTCCATTCCCACAATGATTCCAAAAGAAGAATGTTGAGGAACAATTCTCCAAGTTCCTTGATATTTTTAGGAAGGTGCAAATTAATATTCCACTTGTTGAAGCCCGTCAACAAATGCCAAGCTATGCAAAGTTTCTTAAGGAGGTCGTTTCCAAGAAGAGAAGATTGGACGAGATGGAAACGGTTAAGTTAACCGAAGAGTGTAGTGCCATTCTCCAAAGAAAATTACCAACGAAGGCCAAAGATCCCGGAAGCTTCACCATCCCTTGTGACATTGGAAATGATAGATTTGAAAAGGCTTTGTGTGATTTAGGAGCAAGCATAAATTTGATGCCCTTGTCGATTTTCAAGAAGTTGGAGATTGGAACGATTAAGCCTACCTCAATTGCCTTGCAAATGGCGGATCGTTCAATTTCCTATTCTAGAGGAGTCGTAGAGGATGTACTAGTCAAGGTTAATGACTTTATTTTTCCGGTGGACTTCGTGGTATTAGACATGGATGAGGACAAGGATGTCCCATTGATACTAGGACGTCCATTTCTAGCCACTGGAAGGGCATTGATTGATGTGTCAAAGGGGGAGCTCACTCTTCGAGTCAATGATGAGAGCCATACCTTCTCGATCTATAATGCTCTAAAATTTCATGAAGATGAGGAAGATAAGCGAGTGGAAGAGTGTAAAGTTTTGAGCATAGTTGACTATTGTGTTCAAATGGAGGCCCCACATAAAACCAAGGACCCTTTGGAGAATATCCTTCTCAACTCTTCTCCATTTTTTTCATGCCATGATGATCTTTTCAACTTGGATATGATAGAAATTACCAATGCTTTGAATGATGTGCAGGAAATTCCACGAAAGATGAGAGAAAGTTTCATTGATCCAAGAAATGGAGTGGCAAAAGAAGAGGAAAAGCAAGAAGGGGACGACAACAAGACTCCCAAGTTGGATTTGAAGCCGCTTCCCCCACATTTGAAGTATGCTTTCCTTGGAGAAGGAGAATCATATCCGGTGATCGTATCTTCTTCCTTAACTCCTATTGAAATTGAAAAATTGCTTAAGGTGTTAAGAGAACATAGGTCGGCCATAGGATGGACTATCTCGGATTTGAAAGGGATTAGTCCTTCTATTTGCATGCATAGGATTTTAATGGAGGATAACTATAAACCTAAAAGGCAAAATCAAAGAAGATTAAATCCTATGATGCAAGAAGTTGTTAGAAAAGAGGTCCTTAAGTTGCTTGATGCGGGTATTATCTTCCCTATTTCGGATAGTGAGTGGGTTAGCCCGACTCAAGTGGTAGCTAAAAAGGGGGGTATGACCGTAGTAAAAGGTGAGAATGATGAAATGATTGCTACTAGGGTAGTAAATGGTTGGAGAGTTTGCATTGACTATAGGATGCTAAATGCCGCCACTAGAAAAGATCACTTTCCTCTTCCATTTATAGATCAAATGCTTGATAGGTTAGCCGGATTTGAGTATTATTGTTTTCTTGATGGTTATTCGGGTTACAATCAAATCATGATTGCACCCGAAGACCAAGAGAAAACCGCCTTTACTTGTCCTTATGGTGTCTATGCTTATAGGCGTATGTCTTTTGGGCTTTGTAATGCCCCGGCTACCTTTCAAAGATGCATGATGTCTATTTTTCATGATTTGATTGAAAGAATAATGGAAGTTTTCATGGATGACTTTTCGGTGTTTGGATCTTCTTTTGATAATTGTTTGGATAATCTTACTTTGGTATTGAAACGTTGTGAGGATACTAACTTGGTCTTAAATTGGGAAAAATGCCATTTTATGGTCCGAGAAGGTATTGTTCTTGGGCACAAAGTGTCTTCTACAGGTTTGGAGGTTGATCGTGCGAAGATAGTTGCCATTGAAAAGCTTCCGCCTCCACGTAATGAACGGGGCGTGAGAAGTTTCTTGGGGCATGCGGGATTCTATAGAAGATTCATCAAGGATTTCTCAAAGATTGCAAGACCTCTTTGCCACTTGCTTGAAAAGGAGGCCACTTTTGAGTTCAACAAAGAGTGTGAAATCGCTTTTGAAACATTAAAGAGGGCATTAGTGAGTGCACCAATTTTGATAACTCCAAATTGGAGCGAACCATTTGAGGTGATGTGCGATGCTAGTGATATAGCCGTGGGGGCCGCCTTGGGGCAAAAGAGGGACAAAATATTTAGGGTCATCTACTATGCTAGTAGGACCCTAGATAAAGCTCAAGTTAATTACACCACAACGGAGAAGGAGTTGTTAGCGGTGGTTTATGCCTTCGATAAATTCCGTTCCTACCTCATTGGAGCCAAATGTACGATTCACACCGATCATGCCGCTCTTCGGTACTTATTTGAGAAGAAGGATGCTAAGCCAAGGTTGATAAGGTGGATTCTTCTACTTCAAGAGTTTGATATTGAGATCCGGGATCGGAAGGGTTGTGAGAATGTGGTGGCGGATCATCTTTCAAGGATAGAGAATCCGGTGGAAGGAGAAAATCATGATGTGCCAATCAAAGAGGAGTTTCCGGATGAACAACTTTTTGGGCTACAAGAGCTTTTCAATCTTCGACTCTCAACACCTTGGTATGCCGACTTTACAAACTTTCTTGTTGCAAGAGAGCCTCCTCCCGACATGTCCTCTTCTCAAAAGAAGAGATTCTTCCATGATGTGAAATTTTACATGTGGGAAGAGCCTTACCTTTATAGGAGGTGTGCCGACATGGTGGTTCGAAGATGTGTACCTCAAGAGGAATGGTCTTCTATCATGAGCCAATGCCACTCTTCATTGAGTGGTGGGCATTTTGGAGCACATAGGACGGCTATGAAGGTGCTTCAAAGTGGTTTCTATTGGCCCTCGCTCTACAAAGATTGTTATGAGTTCGTGTCTCGATGTGATAGGTGCCAAAGGACGGGGAACATTTCCAAGAAGCATGAGATGCCATTGACAAATATCGTTGAGGTAGAACTTTTTGATGTGTGGGGCATTGATTTTATGGGCCCATTCCCTACTTCATTTGCTTATCAATACATCTTGTTAGCGATTGATTATGTCTCAAGATGGGTGGAGGCCATTCCTACCCAAACTAATGATGCCAAGATTGTTTTGAAGTTTGTTCAAAGGAATATTTTGTCAAGGTTTGGAGCTCCAAGGGCCATTATTAGTGATGGGGGGAGTCATTTTTGCAATAGGTGGGTGGCTACTCTTCTAACCAAGTTTGGAATCAAGCACAAGGTCACCACCGCCTATCATCCTCAAGCTAATGGTCAAACGGAGTTAGCAAATCGAGAAATCAAGAGGATTTTGGAGAAAACGGTTAATGGAACAAGGAAGGATTGGTCTAACTTGCTCGATGACGCTCTTTGGGCGTATAGGACGGCATACAAGACCCCTTTAGGTATGTCTCCCTATCAACTTGTCTTTGGAAAATCGTGTCATTTGCCGGTTGAGCTTGAACATAAGGCGTATTGGGCAATTAAGAAGTTGAATCTCGATTTCTCCAAAGCCGGACAAACTAGAATGCTTCAACTCAATGAGCTTGATGAATTTCGTTGTGAGGCATTTGAGAATTCTAGCATCTACAAGGAAAGAGTAAAGAGGTTCCATGACAAGTTGATCAAAAAGAGAGAGTTTGCTCCGGGGGATGAGGTACTTCTCTACAATTCTCGTCTCTCTCTTTTTCCGGGCAAATTAAAGTCGAGATGGTCGGGTCCTTTCATCATCTCTAGAGTTTTCAAAAGTGGAGCTATTGAGTTGAAGGCAAATGATGGAAGGGTTTTTCTTGTTAATGGTCAAAGAGTGAAGGCTTATTATCGAAGTGAGCAAAAGGAGGAAGCCTCAACCATTTTCCTCATCGATTCTTGATCCACCTCACCAAAGGAAAGTCGAGCTAACGACGTAAAACAAAGCGCTCGTTGGGAGGCACCCCAACAAGGTATCTTTTAATTTTTGCATATTAAAATAATTATCTTTTATTTTTAGTAATAGAAATTTTGTCTCAATTAGTTTAATTAGGTTTTGTTACTTAATTTTCAAGTTATTATGTGTGTATATATATTCCATATATATACATTATAAATTTGAAAATTAAATAATACATAAAAATAGTAAAAAAAAAAAAAAAAAAAAAAAAAAAATCGGAAATGGCTTGCGCGCGACCCGGCCTAGCTGCTGAAGCGGGCGCGCGGGGTGGTCGCGCGATAAAGAAGGATTTTCCTTCTATCGCGCGCGACCTGACCCTCCCTCTGAAGCGGGCGCGCGCGAGCCACTTCTTAAACCGGTTTTTCTTTTTTTCTCTTCCATTTTTCACACACTCTCCACCATTTTCTCTCTTCCCTCTTCACTACACTCGAACCCTACCTCAAATCCACCAAGGTATGTCGTTCTTTACTTTAATTCTTGTTATATTCTTGTTCTTGGGTGGATTTAACAAGGTTCTATGGATTAATTCTTCCAAAAATTCAAGATTTGAACATTTTTTGAATTTGGGGCTCTTCCAAACTCGAAAATTGTTATGTGTTTTAATGGATGGATTGATGCTTGGGTTGTTGTTTCTACATGTCTAGGAGCTTGAACTCATGTGTTAATCTTGTTGGGCATGGTTGAAACTTGAGGAAATTTGGAAATTTCATTGTAGTAGAAGCTAGGGTTCTTCAATGGTGAAATTTTCAAATGTGATGAATATTCAATTTGATGCTTGGGATGGTGTTCTTACATGTTTAGAAACTTAATTCCATGCTTGATTTTGAATGGGTATGATTCCAAGTAGTGAAATTAGGAAGAATCCCAATGTAGAAATTTTGGTGTTCTTCATTTTGGGGGATTTTTCCTATATTTGTTTAATTGCTTGAATTGGTGCTTGATTCATATTTATGAGTTATATAAGCGATTTGCTATGAGGTTATTCATGATTTTGTGCTTGAAGTTCTCGATCTTATGATGTTTCTATTGATAAGTTCTTCATAAATCATGAATGAATGTTTGTTGTTTTGGGTTTGAATTGAATACATGCTCTTATGTGAAGAAGGGTCGAGAATGAGGATTCTTTCCATGCTTCTTTTGCTTAGAATTAAGCAATTCTTTATCGAAATATGGTGGTCACCAAGTTTGGGGGATTGTTGAGTGGGAAATTGAAAGGTTGGAGTTTGTTCATCATGATCTAAACTCCGTTGTTCTTTGTGTTTTAGGTATAATGGCTGGAGGAAAGAGAAGTCGCCCAAGCACTTCCCAATCCATTGAGAGGACTTATGCTGAAAATGAGCCCGGTCATTATGGCATTCATCTTCCGGATTCCGAGGCTCAAAGGAGATGGAACGAGCTTTATGAGATACCAATGAAGCCAACTAAGTATCCAGATGATCATTGCCTACAAAGAATGGGCATTTATGATGATGTGTGGGATCTATTTGCAAGAGTTGGATGGACACACATCATGAGGGCGAAGTGGGCAACTTACAAGATATTGGTGCTCGAATTCCTAAGCACCTTCGCCTTCGACAAGCGATCGAACATGATGTTCTTCCAACTCGGAAATGAGCCAAGACAACTCACCATAGAAGACTTCAATGTCATTCTTCAAGTTCCTTTGGGTGGGCTTGTCACTCCTCCACAAAACTTCGACCACATGCACCTATGGTCGCAACTTGTCATCAACAATGAGCGTTATGTCTCCAATGCCTCCAAAGCGACTTCAATCCGAAATCCCGTGTTCCGATATATCCAAAGGGTGATGGCTCACCATATATTCGGAAGAGAGAACAACTCGGGGGTCACGGTTAAAGAACTTTTTGCTTTCCATTGCTTGATCACTAGCACAAATCTTGATGTGGGCCACACTTTGAGGGAACATTTCCAATCTTTAACCACCACCAAGACGAATGCTATTCACATTGGTGGATTCATCACTCCAATTGCCGAGCACTTCAATGTCCATCATTCCTACACGGCGGTCGTTGGGTCAAAGGAAATCGGCCTTAACACCCTTTCCAACATGCGGATGATTGAAGGCTTAGGAGATATCCATTTGATATTCAAGGATCGTCAACTCTTTCCACTACCTAATCCGGCACTCACCACCGTTCGTGACACTTCATCACGAGCCAATTGGAGGATGGATTCACCGGCTCGCCTTGCTTGGCAAAGAGGTGACGCCCAAGGTTCACATGGAGAGAGTTCGAGTGGAGTGCATCGGAGAGCAAGAGAAGGAATGTCGAGTGAAAGGCCTAGAGCACAAAGCTTCGAGGAGGCAATGGAAGCTAGGATGCAAGCGATGGAAGAGAGGGCTACGGAGAGACACACCATCTATGCTCATGAACTCCACACAATCCGAGAGGATCAAACGAGGATGATGGATAATCAAGCTCGGATGATGGAGATGATGAACAAATTCCATAACTACATGTGGCCTCGACATCCCCCACCTCCATGATTTTGTGAGCTTCGATAAGTAAACCATCCTTTCTTCTTCAAACTTATTTTTCACACTTTGTGTATAAATAAGTTTGGGGGGATTGACGGAATGCGGTTTACTTATCTTACTATCTTTTAATTGTTTTCCGTATGTTTAATTTATTTTCATTGAATTAGTTTAATTGGTGTGAATTGTATGGAGTGATGATAAAATTGTGTTTTGTCGGCATTTCAAACTTGAATTTTTGATGGTGCTTAAGGAACAAGAGTGAGCATTGAGAATTTTATAAGCATGTGTGCATGAGTTTGATGTGGCCGATGATGACATAGAAAATTGTTTTGTTCATTTGGGATGGGAGCATTTGATCTATGCATACATGATAAGTTGATCAAAAATGAATAGTTGATGCATTTTGACACTTTTTGAAATCTTGAATCAAAATTTATACCTTGTGAGGAGTTGAGCCTAATTTTTCTTGATGTGTGATAATTTGAACATGCTTGATGCCCTCTAGAACTTGCCATCATTCTACCTCGAAATGTGAGTAGATGTGTTTTGAGTTTAGAAATGATTTAAGGCCATCCTTGTTAGCCATTTTACCCAAAAAGAAATTGACCAAATTTTCATAATAATCCTAGTCAACCCTTTTGAGCCTTAGCCTTTCTTTGATTAGACAAGCATAAAAAGGGGTAGAACTTGGGTTTAGTGAAGATCTTTGATGAAAAATGAGTGAAGTCGATAAATAAGAATGAAAAAAAAAAAAAAAAAAAAAGAAAAAAAGAAAAGAGCATAAAAGGGTATGGTTAGCATAACATCTTGGAAAAGAGTCCATAGTAAGGGATGTGAAGATTTTTTATTTTGGTTGTTGAAAAGGGGAATTAAGAGAAAACCAAATTTGTTTCACACAAAATGTGGAATAAGTTGGTGGGTTTGAAGAGTTGTTGGGTGATGGTTCATTGGTTTTGTTCATTCTCATAACATTTTAGTCACGTAGCCAAAAACCTCCTACCTAACCAAAGAGCCCTCATTACAACCAAATATAAAGTCCTTTTTGATCTTCTCTTAAAACACATTGAATGAAAGAGAGGTCAGAATAATGGCAAGCTTATGGTAGGATTCTTGTATTGTTTCAAATTTGAGTGAAATACCTCCCTTGAATATACACTTAAAGAGTGGAGTGCACATTTGATAAAAATCCATTTGGAGGATTCAAGTTTTCAAGAAGGTTCAAATGTTGAGACTTGTCATTCTTTGTGAAGCATTGAGTGTATGCTAAAACATGTGTTCCCATTCTTCTTTTAAAATTTCTGAGGCCTAAGTACATCCTTGATTCATAAAATCCATGTTTTGTAATCTTCTCTTTCTTCTCTCTTTGTTGTTTGGGGACAATCAACAGTTTAAGTTTGGGGGGTTGACAAACATGATTTTTACTCATCAAAATAGGATAGAAATTATGGATTTTAGGTGAATTTATCGAATGTGTATACCTTGTTTCATGTGATTTTCTTTCTTTGTCGATTTTATTGCTTCTCTAGTTTTTCTTGCAATTTTTTTGTAGGAAAAGGAGCATAATTTTGGCAAAAGGAAGGAATATCAAGATTCGAGGCGGAATGAGGTCGCACGGGTCGAAGAATCGGAGTCGGGACCAGGCGCGCGACCCGGCGCGCACCCGCTTCAGAGAGGGTGCTGGGTCGCGCGCACAAGAAGGAAGTTTCTACTGGCGCGCGCGACCCAGCGCGCGGTCGCGCCGCCCTCCTCCTGCTTCCCGGTTTTCGCGTTTTCACCCCATTTCTTCCGGTTTATTGCTATTTCACCCCATTCTCTTCTTTCCTAAATTACAATATTTACCCCATTCTTGTAGAACATATAAATAGCTAGTGTGGCACAAATCTCTAGGGCAAGAACCTCCCTTCACACACACTACACCTAGAACACACACTAAATCTCTACCCACTTTCTTTCCATCACATTCCACCATCTTTCATCCATTTTTGAGAAGGGATTCATCCACACTTGGAATTCTTGGAGAGGAAGCATCAAGGATCAAGAATCAAGGCTTGGAAATAGGATTTGATTCCTCAATTCCTCTTTTCTCTAGTTTTTATTCTATGATTTCTTTGTATTTGGAGATTATGCTAGCAATGAACATGTGTAGCTAATTTCCTTTATTCTAGAGATTTGGCTAAGTGATTTTGTAATGGATTGTGATTAATCATGCTATTATATGATTGGGTTTTTGCTTATTCTTATTAATCATGTTTTAAATGCTTGTTTAATTGATTAGCTACCTTTTAAACATGATTAATTGATATTGGATCAAAATTCGGGAGATGAGATTCAATATAGAATTGTGATTAATAGGCACTTTAATTCAATAAACCGGGAGGTTGAGAGTTGAGTGAGGGTAATTGATCCTAAGCACTTTTTGGAGTTATATGCTAGCATACGGTTGAGGACAACGTTTCTAGCTAGTAATCTACGGAATTGGTCGACCGGGAGGGAGCCAAATCTAATTTGTGATCGCCTTATTAAGTAATTTCCAATCATAGGATTAGTGTGGTTATGATCAATTCACTTGCAAAATCATTGATGCCAAGTCTCTAGGATAGCTTTCCTCCCTTGATTTCTAATCACTTTGTTTACTTGCATGTTTTCATTTACTTAGTATCTTTTGCTTTAAGTAGTTAATTCTAAAACTAAACCAAAAATATTCGTTAGCTTAGATAAACCCAAGCAATTTAGTAATGGTACTTGCACTTCTATTGATCTAGTCTCCGAGGATCGACCTTGATTTCCATTGTACTACAATCGAACCCATACACTTGTGGGAGTCTATTTAGTAGGCGATCATCGACTCCTCTAGTTTACTGAAAGCCGGTTTACCCCATCTTTTACTTTATGCAAGGTGGAGAGTGTCATGCAATGGTTCCACTTGGACGCTCGATTTCCTACTCACTCTTGGTAATTCCAATGTGTCGTAGTAGATGGTCGACTCCACTTGGCAACTTGACACTGGTTTACCCCACCATTTTCTTTATAGTCTCATTTTACGTTTTAAAGATACTCGTAAAATGGTCATAAATTAATATTATCCCCTTTCTTTCCCGCTTCTTTAATCCAACCCCTGTCACACCCTGGTTCACAGGAATCGGGGCGTGACAAAAACTCTGCCGAATTCTCAAGCATTTCAAGCCTTCAACTCAACGCTCGAAATCAAGATAATTTCCCAAGTGTTGAGTGCTTAGTGAGAGTTCTATATTCTGGTTCTAAAATTACTTAAGCGTTTACTGCTGCTCATGCGATTATTAGAGAGTTTCTATTATTTCATTGGTTCATTTCTCTTGTAGAAGCTCGCACCTATAATTTCTTTCTACAAAGTTAGAATAGACTTTGAGTTAGAATAAGATAACAATCTTTTACTTTATTGTAAGTTGTAAAGAAAGGTTGTAAGGGTCACGACCCATAACTCGTGCTCGGTTTTTATCGAGGAACTGATGTAGATTAAGGCTGGTTCTCAACCAGTATAAAGAAGAGAGAAGTAAATCCAAAGTAAGGGATTTCAGATCGCAAGATCTGACGTGGATGTTGGAGGGTTATCTCCGAACCACGATAAACTCTCGTGTCTCGATCTCTCTCTCTTTATTCTCTCTTTACAGCATATCTATTCTTAAACTGTCATACTAACAAGCATATCAATCTGCATTCATATCACAATCTGTTGGTTTAAGTTAAAAGAATTTTCTCAAAAGTTTTCCAACACTAGCCACCAACTTCTGCACTCCAGTTCAGTTTAACAAACATAGTTATTCACAGTCTGAGTTGGTTAAACTGAACTCACACTCTGATCAAACTACCTGACTCAGTTCACCTTTAGTCAGTTCGTGTTTGCCAAATCGCACAAAATGCAAAACTGTTGGAAATTGGTGATTCTCCTCCCCGTACACCAATGAACTATTTCCGGGACCAACAATAATGTATTTTAAAACATATTTACATATAAAGTTTGTGATTTGAAAACATATTATAAAAGGCTATTGGATCTTCTCCTCCAAACACTATAATTATGTTTGATTTATATACATATTAAAGTTACGTCTGAAAAAAAACTGTCGACTATTTAGGAGCCCCAGTGAGCACACTCCACTCCCTTGATATCAGAAAAACACAGGTGGGATTGCTAATAAGTGGAACGACTTGTGAGCTAAGAAACGGATATAGGATCTAGATATATTATTTACATGAGCTTTATTTAATCCATTATTATTATTTATTTGAACTACTTAATTTAAACCATTCTAATTGTAAGCTTATGTTTTTAAAATATTTTTTATTAATAGTATCTTAATGTAATTCTTGTATAGAAAATGTTCTGACCAAGTAATGTGATATATCTAAACCTATTTACGCAATATAGTAAATATGTTATGTGTTATTTATAGAAATAAAAACCCTTATTAATGTGGATAGATATGACTTGTATTTGGAAACTACTTTAGATACATCTCTTTATGTAAATAAGTATAAGAATATACATGTAAACTTATAATTTAAGAATTACGTAATGATAATAAAGCCCTCTTATGGCCAACCATATTATGGTCATTTAGCAAAACCCTACATTGGAGCCACAACCACTTGCTATGCTTTAAAGGTAGTTGCTAAGATATTTAATGTGATTTATTAAAAAACAAAACAACCTATGTTTCTTTTTGAAATCTTAATTTTAGGTTTTTATATGAATGGAATTTTTACAGTATAACCTCTATAAATTAATACACTTAGGACCGAAAAAATATTAATTTTAGAGAGGTATTAATTAATCGATAAATTAATTATTTATTAATTAAAAGAGGTATTCTATATTCATTTAATTTAAATTAATTACATCAAAATTCATGAATTTAAATTCAATTATATAGCGATATTAATGAGTATTAAATGTTAGGAACTTGAATCATCTAATTATTTAATGTTTAAGATTCATATTATTGAATTAATGTTTAAGATTCATACGTATGTTCAATAAGAACTTGAATCATCTAATTATTTAATGTTTAAAATTTATATGTATGTTAAATTATAAATACTTATAAAAGAATTACTATATATATAGCAAAAAAAAATTGTAAAAACATACCAAAAAATACAATGACTTCTCATTTAAAAGGTGTTGAAAAAAAAATCCATGACCTATCAAATACGCAAGTCACTATGTGAGTACAAGAAAGATCATCCCACCCTCACCCAAAAAGACTTGCAACACTGGCTCGATCAGAATTTTCATTTGAAAGTTAGTCAAGGTACTGTGTCAAACACTCTCAAGAAGTCATCTGAGTATCTTGATGTTAACTTAGAAAAAAGAGGAGAAACAAAGAGGCACAAACCATCAAAGTTTCCAGATATGGAAAATGTTGTTTATGGAAAAGTTTCCAAATAGAAAGCAATCAACACTGAAGTCATATTTTACTAAGTTGTCTTAGTTATCTTTATAATTTTATGAGATTAATAATTCATAATGTTGATGGGACCCTTGTATATTATATATGGGTCTTAAAATAAATTATTATCTTATTAATTTATCAAAATTATTAATTTACGCTTGGGGCCCAAGTCGGGACCAGAGAAAAATATTATTTTACAGAGATTATTAATTTATCAAGTATTAATTTATAGAGACTATACTGTAATTAAGATTGATATCTTAGGTGCACAAAAGGTATTCCAACTCAAAAGGTGTCGATAGTGCTTTTCTTTTCGGGTACATTTAATGAATACTCTTTTGCTACTTGGACCAAAGTCTATATGCTATACGTGCAGAAGTGTGGCTCTAGATATATTTTCCTTTAATTTGAGATGCTTGTGCGTTCAGACTAATGCAAAGTCGGTTAGCTTGAGCTTACTGACTAAGATATTTTTGAGTGTATGTTGATTTCAAATACTTGTATGATGACATGTATAGAACAATACATAAAAGTAGCAAATATACACAAAATTTATAGTGGTGTTGTCAATTAGCCTACGTCCACCTCATGACGGAGATAAATACACTCACTTACTATTCCTTGGTTTATACTTCGTACTTTGAAAGGGAAATGACTTGACTTCTCACAATCACGAGAGCTAAAGTCAAAAGTTTTACAATTTAGAGCCTAATCCCCAACTCCTGATTCTTGAAAGATATAGACAATCTTACAAGTATCAAAAACTAATCCCTACTTTAAACACAAACTAACACTCAACTAGACTTAGTTTTGAGTTTGGATAATATTTTTCAATTAGAGTAATCCTTTACAATGTAGAACAATGATAAATGATAAGATTACTCGAACTAAGGCTTGGATATGAAAGATAAGCATATTCCGGATTGATGGAGTTAGTCTCGGGGGATTGAAAAGCACTTGAAATAATGTTTTAAATGTTGGATTGTTCTTGCTTGAAAGCTTTGAGACTTAGAGGTTTTCTACTTGAAAGCTTAGATCACTCGAATTTTGGTTGTGGTTGTAATCTCTTGTGTTGTGGTACTCCATTTATTTATAGATGAAGATTCAAACGATATGTTGGAGTAAGAGTTTAAAATTGGCTCTAACTTTGGTGGTTGAACGTTCACTGTACAACATTAAATGTTGTTTTCTTATTTGTGCATGCAATTTAGCTTGTCAGTTTCTATTTTTCTAATTTTACCAAAAATGGCAAGTCTTAGTCGCACTCTTACAGAGATCCCTTTTATAGTTTGAATTAACTTTGCTTGATTGGGACTGTTGTACTTTGGTCCTCTTTGACTTCTGCCATGTCAGATATCTCTTGATTCTCATTCGTTGATCACGTCCAACAAATTTAACTATCCCAATTTGTCAAAGGTATATGTGTCAGCAACTCGCAACTCCAGATGATGACTTGTATATGACTGACTTGCCATAGTCTTCTTCATGAACGGCAAATAAGCAACGAAGTTCTTCTCAATGAACTTTATCGATCAAACAATTCATATGTAAAATCAAAATGATCTCAATGAGTTTCCCCTTAACATATATCCTTATAATAATTAATAATATTTACATTTAATCTTTATATGAGGAGTAAAAAAATCGCTTTAGTTATGCTTTTATGGTCAAATTATATATTCAACCTAACAGAATAAGAAAAATAACAAACTTAGAGTTCACAACTTGAGAGTGGGAGAAAATATAATAATTTTGAAGTATTAATACGAACAATCGAACATATTAACTATTTTGTATTTTCTTTTGTTAATATAGTCATTGGTAGCCACTACATATTTGGTAACAATTCTCTCACTTTATACTTTACACTCAAAGATTACGTGCTTCTAGCGCGAATCAACACACACTCACTCTAGAGGTTTCTTCTCCAAGAAACCTCAATATTTTTTCCAGTACTTGATACTGACTTGGGCGTCGGAGGTTCTTCCCGGAGGACCCCCACCCGCTCCTCTGGCTTTGTTTTGCAGGAATTCTTCAAGGATCCCGGCGATACGAGCTGGGGTTGAAGGCAATTCACTAGGATTTAGAGGACTCGATCCTCCTCCCCTCAATTTTTATATTCACCTTAAGGATTCGATCCTTCACGAACTCGATTTGTATTTCTATTGTGGTAGATTTCAACCCAGATCTAACAGTCATATATAAAAATTTGGAAAACATTAAAAAAATAGAAAACATAAATATTAGAATAGATTGTGAAAATTCCTTTATTAAATCATTTGTTTAACTTGTGCATACATGTTATATTAGCAAAAAATCATTGTTTAACGTGCGCGAATGCACGTTATATTTGCTGGTAAAATAAAGGATGGACGTGTTGCTTCGACTCCACCATTGATCCTTGGGTCTTAATTATTTTT
Organism: Mentha longifolia; assembly: GCA_001642375.2. NCBI lineage: Eukaryota > Viridiplantae > Streptophyta > Magnoliopsida > Lamiales > Lamiaceae > Mentha > Mentha longifolia. The sequence continues at coordinate 30,332,359 of CM038114.1, forward strand.
TCTAATTAGTTTGCCATGGATAATGAGATAACACATTAAGGATGCTACCTGTGAGCATTAACAAACGCACATCTTATTCATTACCTCCACCTATTGCAATATCATCAAATATTAGTACTAGTACTTTGGAGCATCTTCTGCTTTTGACATGAATATCAAATATCAGTACTAGTACTTCGGAGCATCTCCTAATTTTGACATGAATATGGATATATAAGTAGTAGTAGCATCTTCTATTTTTGACGTGAATATCAAATATCAAGCGCTGAAACTTTTTGAACATCTTTATATTTTTGGCATGAATCACATTACTTACTCTTTAAGTGACAACACTTTTATTGTCATATTGCCAAGCACTACATCTTCCAAAAATTGGTGAAGTTTACATGTGTATAAATGCGTGTTCTAGCATGCATATTCACATCACTACTTCTCACTCTCATTGATTACATCCGATAATTAATTACTGGAAAATAAATTATTTATGATTTTAAATTTATTTAATGAACAAAGAAATTAAATATTAAATTTATTCATAAACATTTATCTACTTTACTTAACAACTACATTATATTCCTTCGTCTCGCTATATTTGACACTTTTCTTTTCGGCATGGGAATTAAGACGGAAGTGATTAGTTTGTAAAGTGTAATGTGTGTAGGGATATGGTGTTGTTTATGTATTTATACATATTTTAAAATAAGAGCATCATAGATGCATAAAAATATATTCATGTTTGATCTTAAATGAAGATCGTATCGAGACCTTTAATTGGTATAAAAATAATAAAAATCCGAGAACAAACGATCAAGTTATGACAATATAAAGTTTTAGAATTTAAATTATGTTGGGATATGTGCTGAAAAGTGAAAAGTGAGTGGATGATGAGATTTAATTATAAAAAGTTAAGTATAATAAGGGAGTGTTAATTATTTCTCAAAAAGAAAATGTGTCAAACATAGTGAGACGGCCTAAAAAGAAAAAAGTGTCAAAGATAGCGAGACGGAGGGAGTACATCACTCCCTCCTTAATCTCCGTGCCGAAAAGAAACAAGACCAAATGGATGTGACATATGGAGTATTTAGAACTTAGAAGCTTTTAATAGTCGTAATTCTGACGACAACGAGTCAACGGATGATGTGAAGAATTTAGATCGTCTACTTAGAACATCCCCAATTTGGACGAAAACCGTCCGAGTCGACAAAAGCCTTAAGAGACCGACCCAAAGCTATGAGAAGATCTTTGCATACAAGCCCATCGATTATTATATATGCTACTTTTCCAAATTCCTCTCACCACAAAAAAAAAGCGCCAAAATACATACGTATTTACCAACGGATAAAAAATGGGTTGACAAATACCAATGGATTACCGACGGACTATAATAGATTTACATACCTACCGTTAACCCAAGGGAACAATGACTACACGTGGCACGCATGTTTTCATGCCAAATTTGCCTACTGTTTTACCGGCAAAATTGTTTTACATCTTTATTTTTATTATTTTCAAAGAGCAAAACATTTTAGTAATATACCTAAGTCATAAGGAGTATAAGGACAAACTTAAATAACAATTATATAAACTTTAAGCATACAATGGAACATTCACAAATGTGAGATCTTCCAAACTACGATACATAACAAGCAAACAGTTCTAACATATAAAATTGAAAAACACAACATCCCGAAAGTGGGACATCCTCAAACTTCCGTGAAAATGCTTAGCAGGCCCCGACATGTATTTCATGTTGGAACCTTAGCAAATGGTCAGTAAAAAAATACATGATAGTCATCTCCAGTTCTGCTTCTGAGTGGGGGGTGGAAGATGCTGAACAGAGAGATTAAGGGATTAAAATTCAAACATAAATTATGATATGGTTAGTGATATGCACCACCATATCTTTTGCAAAGTTTATTGCCATATATTTCAAATTTGTACGAGCAAAATGAGGATTGATCGTGCACACAAACACGAGTAACCATGAATTCGTGCAATCAATTTAATGCATTAGGGCAAATTCAAAAAATGGCTAGAATTAGACCATTTACTTATTGGTGGCAAAAAAAAACTTTTGTCTTATGAGAATGACTACTTATGGGTATTCGCTCTAGTTTTTATTATTATAGATTTATAGTACATTACGAAAAAAACAAACAAAAAGAAAAAAAAATCTTGATAATTGTGCAATGCATCACCAAAACTATAATAAAATATACCGATTGAGAAGAAAATATGAGTAGCCAAACAATTACTGTCACGCTCCAGTTCCCGAGAGAAGGCATGTATGTCAGGACATGACAAGGGGTTAGAATTAAGAAGCGGGGATAAAAAGGGGCTCATGGCTTGGGATAATGTACCTTATTATTAGAAATTTTAATATGGGATCGGGACGCACAACACGAACTACGGGATAGGTAAACCATACTGCCCGTACCGGCCGCCTATGTCTGAATACCCATAGACATAAAATAATAAATATTCAAATACGAGATCGGGACATACAACTCAAACTATGAGGTTGGCTAAGCCGAACAACCCATGCTGGCCGACTTGTCTGAGTACCCGTAGTATATATCTATATATAATTTGTGGTGTAAGAAGAACGTTGTAACGCCCCGTATTTTTACCTAATTAGTTTAAGTTAACTAATCTCGATTAGTGAGTTATATTATTAACTTCTACATTCAAGAATCCTAGAATAAGTTGCTTAGAAAGCAATAATAAAATCAAGTAGCGACTCAACTTTTATAAAGTTATCATAGACTATTCATCGAGCAAACACTCGATTAAATAGTGAAGAATTAATAACCTTTTTATAGCTCAGTGTCGATCGAGTGAGAATATTTTGATTAAAAATATTAGATTAAAAGTAGCAGCACGTTATTACTTGCTCAACTGATCTATTTAGTCATTTTGATTTTAGTAAATTTCTCGGTTACTATTATTTAGCAATTTGGGCCAAGGCCCAATCAATTATAAGATGGGCCGAGCCCGCTAGCAGATTAATCGGGTTGAACCCGTCTAATTGTTTATTGGGCCAAGCCCGATAAATAGACCTCTAGGGACGAGCTCAATATAAGAGGAAAATAGTTTATATATATATATATATACTCTCATGAATTAGAATATATATATATATATATATATATATTTCTATATATATACTCTCATGAACTTAGAATATAATTAAAATAAAATCTACAATAACCTCAAATTTCAACATCTGGTCGAGATGAACAGATGATAGAAGCCATCTCAAACAAATCTCTTTTACAGCTTATAGCAGGTGGTACAACACAGTAAATAAAACAAGTGTAAACAAGGGACAAAACTTCTTAAAAGCATCTAGCTCTAAAAACAGAAAAGAAATCAGCCCTCTTAGGGGCGCCTATTTCCAGCAGTAAATATTAGCATTTTACAGGCAACCTGCAAACAGGAAAGACAAGAGCAGGATCAGCCTATGTAACAACAAAGTAAGAAAAGTATTAGTAAAGCTGCAGGGGAACCTCACACCTAAGACAGGGGTAGCACCAAACTAGCAAGTGTGGAGGCAACACGTCAGTCCACAATATCAACCTTCCCTCTTTAGTTACTCAAAACAGCCCTATAAACGTCCCAACAGCTGCATGCGAAAGGAGAGAGGGAGGGGTTAGCTACTAAGAAACAAAAGAATTAGAGAGAGAGATGAAAAGTCTTCTAATGAAAACAAAACTACGTCTGCAGAAAATCTGCCCAAGGAATCAGATTTTACACGAAAGAATGCAACTTTGAAACACTACAACACCATACCCAAGTCAACTTTGCCCTTCTAGTCCTAGATTCCCAACTCATCATCTATATACTCACCTCTCTTTCCCCAAACTCAGCCACACTTGTCTCAAACATTCAAAACACATAGGGAAGGTAGAGGGAGAACCGAGAGAGAAGAAAAGAAGAGCTAGGAAGAGAGGAGGGAGAAGCAAGCCACTACAGCTCTCTTCTACAAGGTAATAACAAATTCCAAATTTCTAAGCTAAGAAAGCATGCTATTATTTCAGCCTAAGTTTTTTTCAACCTCAGTTTTTTTTTTCAACCCACATAATCCAGAATCAATAAGCATGCTATCATTTTCATCTCTCAGTTTCTGAACTAAGATATACATAGCAAGTTTTCAACAAATAAGCTAAAACCAAGCATGTAACTAAGACCGTTTGTATACAACCATAAATAAGCTTTTAACTATGTTGTAGTAGTTAATATGTTTACAAGAACCAAACAAGTTACACCCCACAAACCCCTACAGTTCATAGATGAGACAGCCCTAAAACCAAAATCTAGCTAAGGTCTAAATACAGTAAACAAATACACTTTCTTAAATTCAGAAAATGCGAAACAAAAAAGGGGAGGAAGAGGGTCCGAATCAAACCTCCGTCGAGGCATGAGGCCTCGACGGTATAAAAACAGAGCAGCAGCAGTGGCAGCCAACCCGGAGCTCCGATGACGGAGCCGAGCAATACACAAGTCAACAGTAGCGAACTCGATCGTCGTCGTTCGCCGGAAACTGTAACGAGAAACAGGGGTTGAGAGTCCGCGAGTGTAAAAAAAAAAAAAAAAGAGGAGAATCGAACTTCATTAATCAAAATTTAACCCCATGCTAAGAAGCAAGTGAAATCGAGAGGGATAATGTCCCCTAATCTGGGAGATTAGGGATTTTAATGTAGGCAACTGGAGAAGCTTGTCGGAGGCGCGGGAGTTGCGCCGGAGAAAACACCGAGCCAAGAAGGTCGCGTCGCCAGAACCGAACCCGATGGAGCCGGACTTGGTTGTTGATCGACGCATCGGGACCGGCACCGTCTCACCGCACTGGCGACGCCTCCAAACGACGGAAAGCTCGCCGGAAATCGGCTGAGGAAAGGTCCTCCCCAATTTCGAAATTAGGGTCCCCAATTTGGGCAGCCACCACAGGATACGATATGGTTAGAGTGGGACGAGAGAAGGGAGGAAAGGCCGCAGCAGAATACGACGACTCATTAATGGAGGCGCCGACCGGAGAAGACGGCCGGAGGAAAATGAAGAAGAAGAAGGGTGACAGGAATCGAGAGGGAAAGAGATGAGTTCTCCAAAATCAAATGAAAGAAGAAAGGAAACCAGTCAACCAGGGCTCCTCTCTTAATTTCGGGCTGGGTATTAACAACCGGGCCGGGTGAGAGGTTGTGCTGGACTGCTCATTGGGCCGAATCCATTATTAATTGGGTCAGAGTTCATTTAATCAATCTACGAGCCCGGTCTCTAATTTATTATGGACCGAGACGCCATTAATTAAATCATACTCTACCCCTAATTAGCTCTCGTTAATTCATAAGGAATTATTTTTGCAATCTCAATAATTAACATTAGATAAGTTAATTAACCAATAATTAATAATTTAGATTAATTGATTTAGCTAATCAATTACATAATTTCAAGCAGAAATTAGCTCAGTTTAACGATAAACCAAGATGCTTTATTAAAGGGTTAAGACTTGGAAAATTCTTAAGCGAATTATTAACTTATGGTATTAAGTTAATTAACTACGAGTTAATAATTAATCATAATTGATTAAGCAAATCAACTACGCAGTAGAAATTAATCTAGATTAAACAATAAATCAAAGATGGATTTATTGATAAAAATCTTATGAACCGTTCACGCAGCGGGATTCATAATTCGAGCTTAGATAACAGTAACCACGTTACTGGAATTAGAATAACCTCCGATCAGCATTAAAACTAAAATCTTAGATAAGATTTTATTCGTTAGAATACGAATCTTACCTTGATTTTTAATCGAAGGGTACACGAAGGAGGAACAGTAGCTGAGGCAGAGATCAAGCCTCATAACAGTTGAGAAGAACAGTGAGGTGGGCTTTCTATAAAACAAAGCATGTTTTATTAGATTAATAGCTCTTTTAAAGTATTGTCATGCCATAAATGTTTTCAGTTTTTGTATGATGCCTATCTGTTAAATGGAGCAAGGCCAATTCATAAATCGAATTCGGGTCCTTGAATGATCAGCTATTATTCTTGGACTAGTGTACACATCGATCGTGTCATTCCAGATAGTGACCGATCACGTGACCGAGTGAGGTGGCCACCTCCTCGGACACAACAAACTCAGATATGGTAGAATACTACAGAACTTAGTCTGCAGACGCTTTTAAGATAACTCAGTTTTTCGTGAACATAGGCCTTTCAATAAAACCCTATGCTTCACTATGAATGGCTTGACAATAAAAATATTTTGGGCATGTGTCCACTGAGTACTCTGTACTCACGCCCTGTATATTATTTCCGATGTGCAGGTTGAGCAGGATGAATGGAGAGTGACCGGCGAGGCTTTTGTCAAAGTTAGCAAGTAGTCTTAGTTGAAGATTTCTCTTGGTAATACATGTCTCCATACATGTATTCTTAAACACATTTCCGCTGCGTACACTCTGATACTTCTAATCCTTCGATATGGTTGTAATTCAAGTCAGAATTATGACAAGTGGTGTCGTACTTACTTCGTCTACTATGTCCATCTATCGGTGTTTGTTCTATAATATGTTCGTATCAAATTCCCGAATTTTCCATCTTTGTAAATTATTCGTTAATTTCTACCATAGTCACGAATCACCGAGCTTAGCTATCAATTAGCAAAGTGCGGTCGTGACAAACGTAGAGATTTTATTACAAAATCTAAAGTTGGCTTAGGAAAATATACATGATGGGATAAACTTTATTTATAGGCGTAGCAGAAGTTTTTCTTTTCTTTTTACACTGCATCAACAACAACAGTCCTCCCAATCTTCGTCTGTTCCACCAGCTCCTTACTCTGCAAAACATTTGGAAAGGAATTGCAGGCTGAGTACTAATGTACCCAGTGGGCTTGTGCCGAAAACATTTTATCATAAAAAGAATATTCATGATAATAAAGTATACATAGAAGGGTTTTGAAATTATTTACTTCCATGTACACAAAATCTCATTTTTCATGATTGTGCGCACATGCGTATTACCATGTTACTCTTATATTGATCCCAGGACATTACCACCGTCGGATCCCTTTTCATGATGGAGCCATAGTTTGGAGACAATGGAATATTTCATCCAGAGGTTCTCCCCTCAAGTTAGAATCAATTGGTGATCAACCCAACGATTTTTAACTGTGCGCACAGCCTCCCAATTAGTGTGTTAGACCAACCGAAAGACCCGATCACATAGATAAGAACATTAAATAAGTAATAACACATTAAAATATTTTCATGAATAATCTCATTTTATCAGAGCTTACTAACTCATATAATACTTTGTAAGTATAGAGCCTCACCTGATAACTTAAGATACCAAATAACTTAAATCATTATCCCCTCGCCGGATGCTACCTATGCTCCTTAATAATCCTTTGAAAGTTACAACCTTGTCGAAACTCTTGATTAAAAGCCCTTAGTATTCAATATAATGACAGACGATCTACGTATGTATATGCTCTAGAAGAGGGAAATGCTTCGGGATGGATGAATCATAGATGATGGTCCATCAACTTGGTATTTATAAGGGAATAAAGTTGAATAGGATTGGTGTGTCAACACTAGCTTGTATTACTCATCATGCTACATAAACGACATATGTAATTCCTAGCTAGAATGCTCGGTAGCTATTTATACTTATCATAGTAAATATATATAAATATATAGGCATATGTAGAATGAATGCCAAGGTTTTGATGAAATATTTTCTATTACACATATATTTACATCATATATACAATACAAGTACAAATCATCCTACCTTTGGTCGACTGCCACGTATATAGGGGATGGTAAATCATAAATTGTGGTACAATGTATAGTTATGTTCTCATGCATGCAGTCAATTTGAATGTACACGTATATATACTAATATAATCCATATATATCGTATAACTATATTTATATATATAACATGCTAACTAAAATATGTGCATATTTACTAAATACATAGACGTAATCCATGTAGGAACTGCATGGCATATATTTACATAGATAATGTATTCATAATATAATATATCTAATACATTATTATTATTATTATTATTATTATTATTATTATTATTACCATTATTATCCTTCTATCCTTAAACATATAATTATCAAAATTAAAAGAATTATTCTTAATAGAGTATATCATCTTATTCTAAATCTGTAATAGCCGTAAATATCTGTATTTAGAAAAATTGGAATTTCGAAGGAGGAAATAAAATATTTCCGAGTATTTGAGATCGAGCACGGATGAAAATGAGCTTATGAGAATTTTTTATAATATGTTGGAATTATTCCAATGAAATCTCGAGAATTTTGAGAATGAAGGAATTATGGCAAGACAAGAAATTACCCGGAATGATTTCCGGAGAATGTTATTTTGTAAATATTTTACGGAAATAAAATGAGATGTGTGTAGAGATATTCCACTAGAAGAAATACTATTAGATACAAGTGTGTGTGGTGCATGTGTGTGCCATATCTTGAGAGAAAGAGAGAGTGGTGTTTCATCTCACCACCACTCAACAAGTTTATGCAAGCCACACACCCACATCACCCTCCTCATAGCTCACCACCCCAAACTTAGTGAGAGAGAGATAAGCTCTCCCTTCTCTCTTCATCACCATTCCCGCAGGCCACTATTGCCGTCACTTTCGAGCCGCTGCCGGTGACTCCTCGGGTCTCTGATCACTCCCAAAGTTCGCCCTCCCCCATATTTCGACCCATAGAACAAGAATCCGAGGTCGAAATCATGATCAAGAAGCTCTAAGTTTGACTTTCAAGGTTCGAAAGTTGGGTGATCAAACAAGTGTTCGAATTTCATCAAGCTTGAGGTAGTTCTTGTTTCCTCTTGTTGGTTTGAACTTGATTTCGTGTTGTATGATATGATTCGAACTTCCCTCATCATGATTAAGATTCGGGCCTTCTCAAGAAAAGTTCATGAATGATGATAATTCTTTCATATTTGTGTTCCTCTCATCATTTGAAGATCATCTATGTATGTATTGTTGAAGCCCCCTTCGATTTCCTTCATAACCAAATGAGTATAGCTATTATATAAACTTCCTTTATGATGTTCTTGACAAATCCTTGCTAAATTGATAGCTCAATGAGTGATAGAGTCGAATTCCTAAACATTGATCACGTTTTTTAACTAGACATTTTATCGAACAGTTGGCGTGCACGTTTTGTTCAGCATTTTCGAACCCTTTCCCGACTCTATCTCATTTCGGGTCCTAAATGAAAGTTGTAGCTCATGTTCTCAGCTATCTGTAGCCAAAATTTCGTCTCGATCCGAGTTCATATGCATCTGTTATGATAAATTGAAATTCACATCTGATGTCTTTTGAAATCTGGAAAACAGCCCACTTGCGGGCTAAACTGAGAACAACTCGTTTGAAATTCGACATTTATTCTTCTTCCATGTTGAAGTACGTTCCATTAGCGTTCTATACATATTTCGTTCACTCAAAACGGAGTTCGTATGAATTTACTATGATTTTTCAAAGTTTATATCTCCAATCTGGAAATTCCGACGAACAACTTCTGCCCCGTTTTTCCAACCACGTTTTGACCACTTTCCTTTGGTCGAATGAAGAAAAGTATAACTAGAAAGTTATTCCTTGTTTTCTGAACTTCAGTTTTTATAGCTCATTCATTCGAATCCATCAAGAAACGAGTGAGAAATCCTCACGTAAATTTGGTACCCAGAATCTGTCAAATTCCCAATTTTCAGATTCCGAGTTCTGGGAATAAATGCTTCAAAAAATTCTGAAATTTAAACATGTCATAGCCCTAAGCGTTATCTTTCCAAAACAATATCATCTGCTCTGTTTCGATTTATAATGAGTGAGAAACAATTATTTTCCTAAAGGGTCGCAGAATTTCTAAATTCTCTTAGAATGTTGAACTTGTGTTTTTCATATGACGGACCTTCTACTGCTTTGTTTAGGGAAAAGTCTTGTTTCAGAAGATATTCTAGTTATAGAGAAATAATATGTTATTCTTAGAATTCTCGTTCTAGTATTATATCTCATTCGAGTTATAGAAAATCATAACCGCTTCTAATTCGTATCGCATCTTAGAAATTATATTATTAATCGAGAGGATAGAAAAGTCCACCCGGAAAATTCGACATGCCCTCGACGTTCGATAAGTCTACTCGATAATTCTAAATTATCTAAAATCAGCTAAAGTCGACTAATTCAAATGAGAACTCAATTTCTCCATTCGAACTCGTCGCAAGACTCGATCAAGACGCTTAACAAAGCAGTAGAAGGTCCGTCATATGAAAAACACAAGTTCAACATTCGAAGAGAATTTAGAAATTCTGCGACCCTTTAGGAAAATAATTATTTCTCACTCATTATAAATCGAAACAGAGCAGATGATATTGTTTTGGAAAGATAACGCTTAGGGCTATGACATGTTTAAATTTCAGAATTTTTTGAAGCATTTATTCCCAGAACTCGGAATCTGAAAATTGGGAATTTGACAGATTCTGGGTACCAAATTTACGTGAGGATTTCTCACTCGTTTCTTGATGGATTCGAATGAATGAGCTATAAAAACTGAAGTTCAGAAAACAAGGAACAACTTTCTAGTTATACTTTTCTTCATTCGACCAAAGGAAAGTGGTCAAAACGTGGTTGGAAAAACGGGGCAGAAGTTGTTCGTCGGAATTTCCAGATTGGAGATATAAACTTTGAAAATCATAGTAAATTCATACGAACTCCGTTTTGAGTGAACGAAATATGTATAGAACGCTAATGGAACGTACTTCAACATGGAAGAAGAATAAATGTCAAATTTCAAACGAGTTGTTCTCAGTTTAGCCCGCAAGTGGGCTGTTTTCCAGATTTCAAAAGACATCAGATGTGAATTTCAATTTATCATAACAGATGTATATGAACTCGCAAGGGACGAGAGTCGAGGAACGTGAAGAAGAAATCAGGAACCGATCTATCACTTTGCAATCAGGTGGACGTTCTAACAAAGAAAATTATATTGTTGCTATAATGAAGCATGTTTTGAAAATAAAGCAAGTTGACTCAAAACCCTTTCATGCATAAAATGTTTTTGGTTTTATGTGTGATGCCTATCTGTGTTGGATTGCCAACGTTATATCGATCGAGCCTGAGTTAGACAAAGGTCGCTAGCCAGATGATGTGTACACGAAGTCATGACTGTGTGCTCCAGAGGTGGGCCGGTTATGCATGGAAACGTCTGGTGAGGTAGCCACCTTGCTGGCGTACTTACAGATATGGATAATACAGACGTGGAAGAAAATGGGGAGTGCACTCCAATTGTTTATGGAAATAAAGTATTTTGTTACACAAGTATTTTTGATAAAACCTTGTGATAACGGTGAAATGCATGATTGGTGATTATTTTACTAAAATTATTTTTGGGCATTACCTCACGGAGTACATCAAGTACTCAGCCCTGCTCGTGTTTTCAAAAACTTGCAGGTTGAGCGAGGTGGCAAGGGCGGCAGTGTTGAGAGGAGATTCGTTCATCTTTTGAATTTGGTTCAGAAAGAGATACATATCTTCATATATGTATCTATTTGGTTAAAGACTTCCACTGTATGCTTCTATTATCTTATTTAGATAATTATGTTTAACTGGCTCCATGAACCAGTAAATCGAGAACTACTCTACTCGTATTCCTTCATGAAATTGGATTATGTTCAACCGGTTTCTTCTCATGGATAACTATATTATATTTGAGCCGTGGCTTTTTCATATCTTCATTTGCCTTCTGTTTATCCATTGATCGAGTCTATTCAATTGTTCATTTTGCTAATTACTAAGTTACAAGTCGTTTCCCCTTTCTTTCCCGCTTCTTATATCCAACCCTTATTCACGGTTTCCCGTCTTAGCTATCCTTAGCAAAGTGCGGTCGTGACAAAATCCCCAAGAGAATTGGAAAAAAAATTCTAAATTTATATATAAAACTTATTTTAACTAATTATAGTATTTAATAAGAAAATTCGAGATATTACAAATACTCTCTCCGTCCCAGTTCACTGATTTTCACTACAACAAAAAAGGCCTTTAACAACAGGAAACTCCCGTTGTCTTTTATTATTTCCAGGCGTGGTTGTAGCCACTGTTGTTGTAAATGCTCTCATAGACAACGGTGATTCACCATTGTTGAAGATTGTTTCGACAATGCAGACACGCTCATAGACAACGGTGATTCACTCATAGACAATGGTGATTCACCGTTGTTGAAGATTGTTTCGACAACACGGACACGCTCATAGACAACGGTGATTCACCGTTGTTGAAGATTATTTCGACAACGCGGACACGCTCATAGACAACGATGTTCTGCCGAAGTTATATATAAAATCAACAACGGTATGATACCGTTGTTGTTTACATTTTTTTTTTTATCATTTTTATATTTTTATATTTTTTTTCGAAATATTTTTTGTAATAAAATAAAATTAAAATTACACGTCAAATATATCTAAAAATTACTGAATCACTAATTTCATAGTTTTAAACAACACAAATTCACTACAAAAGTTTCTTGAAACTATTACTAAAGTTGCAAATGTAACATTCAACCTACAATTCGAAATTAATACATATCATCATTCTAACTACAAAAAAAAGGGTTCTTCATCCCTAATACAGATTCTCCATTCAAATTTGCCATGCTTCGTCCGACAAAACATCTGCGTGATAGAAGTTGCAACTGATGACAAATGAGAATCCACTTTTTCTACAAACTTATATAATTATTTCAACACTACAAGAACTTTATAAATTAATTAATTACCTTCTACTTGTAAATATATTCTTGTACGCATCCTGCCCACTCAGTTCGCACCTCGTCAATATTATGAATCGAGTACTTTTTACCTTTAAACTGTTGAAGTGGAAAATATATAACCATAACTAAATATCTCACAAGTAAACAAATCTAGGAAAAACCACTAATAAGAAACTGCAAACATAAACATTGTTTACCCATTTTTGCAGCGAACTAATTGTCGAGATAGAGTCAGATTCGATTATATCCTTCATATATCTCATCACATAAAACCCGCATTGTACGTGGTCTGGTTGCTTGGGACACTATAATTATAATGTAGAAAATTACACATAAATTAACAGAAAAGTACACAACATATAGTAGTTTCATAAATAGTCTTACCGGAATTGAAGTCCAAATTGGACTCTTTATTTCCTTTGTGGTTTCAAGTGTAGAAAGGAAAGTCTTCAATCCTCTACACATAATTCAGCAGAAATGACTAATTTTGATCATATATTATTAAAAAAAAACAAACAAACATAAATTTAATAACTATACTTAAAGACTTACGCTTCAACAATTTGTTTCCAATCACCTTTGCCACCACGATTTCCTACATACAAAGGGTCCAGAACTCCAATCTCTTCATTGTGAGGGTCAATGACTGTAAGAATCCAATGAAAACTAAAAAAGAACAAAAATTAAAAAATTAGATTTTTTACCCTATCTTAAAATAATGTATATAAGTTTGTACTTACCCCACATTACATGTAATTTTAGGAGAGTTTGTTTGGGGATAAAGTATAGTGTTTAGTATTTTAATTCAAATTTCATTATTTTAAAACTAGAGCATTATAGATGTATCAAGACCTTTCATTTAGTATAAAAATTATAAAGTCGGAGAATAAACGAGCAAGTTATGTTAATTTAAACTTTTACAATTTAAATTATTTGGATACATGCTGAAAGGTGAGTGGATGATGAGATGATTAGTGGTGGATAATTCTTTTCATTTTAGGAAACGAGACTACTGAACTGGGACAACTCAATATAGTTTACATGACTACTTAAGTGGGACGGGGGAGTACTAAAAATATATTTAAAAAAAATCATCAATGCAAGAAAATGAATGGATTATAAAAAAGATAGAAAATTTTATTCCTTAATGAAAGTTTTTATTTATTTTATCATATTTTTTAGGTGAAAAAATATTATCACATAAATGGAGTTTGATGTTCATAAAATGTTAGTACGGAGTAGAAAATATTGCATAGAGCAAAACCCTTGAGTATATTGCTTTGATATCAACTATTGACCTCATTCAAATTCAAGCCTGCTCATTTTTTTAACAAATTAATACATCATAGACAAATCCATTTGTAATTTGTGACAAGAAAACTTTATCCATCCTCATAAGTTGGTTGTGTTTATTATACCAAGATAAATTTCATTTAAAATCTGAACTAGACCGACCGTTTGGACCAGTCCGATCGGAAACCAGATTGGGTATGGGTTCTATTTGATATATTCATATCGTGCATCCGAATAAATTTTTTAATCACTCATGTGCAAAATCCACGAATCTCATTTGACACATATTGAAGGCTCACTTTTGGGTGATTTAGATGTGTAGGAGAGATAAAGAGATTAAATCGAACACAAAAGGAATTGCACCCACATAGTCAATGAATTTGCACCTAAATCTAGAATGCAAGATCATTCTTTCATTTCTATCTTCAATTTCAGATGGACAAAAGTTTTTGTGATGCATAGAAATGAGTCTCGTTTGAGAAACATGGAGATCTTCGTATCTCCCGATTATAAGAGAGCCATCCTCCAGTAATCCTTCTCAAGTTTCATCATTGTAGATGTAGTTTACAGGAATGGATCTATTAACTCAAGCCATGAAAAAGTAAATGGAGCAAAGAAGAAGAGAAGTGGACAAGGAAAGATGGTTGGGTGCAGAGAGAAAAAGGAGGGCTGCAGAGAATGAGAAAGAGATAAAAAAGAGAGAACATAGAAGGAAGATGAAGATGACTACATATCTGCCGCATAAATTAAGTTTTCTCCTTTGGGCTTTCGCTCCATTTCCATTTCCATTTCTGTAACCCTGTGATGCTTTAGTTTCACGTCAGGCGAATCAAGAGAAATGTTGCATAGAAACAGAAAGATATTGATGTAGCGCATCGTTCAAACTAGGATTTGAATCCCCTATGCTCTGTACCCAATAAACAGTGTGCAACTATTTTTTATTTATTTTAACGTTTTGACTTGATTTCTTCTTCTTTTTGTTTTTTTTTGTACACGTTTTAGTTTTATTTCAATTCCTTATTTTGCGGAAGCTCGGATCACGTTCAATTGTTTGTATGTTTTCAAAACGGCCAATCAATACTTCAAGAGCATGTAGTCAGAAACTATATAACATCAGACTATATATAACAGAAAGTGAAAAAAAATCAGAAACTGAAAAAACTAAAAATAAAGATAAAAAAGAATAGATAGAAGTATATAACATGTGATCATAGTTTTTCAAGCACTCAATAATGTCCAAGAAATCAGGAGGAGCTTGATTAGCAGTATAAACAAAAGTTGTTTGAAATACAACTGCTAACATTTGAAAATCTCTTTTTCTTTGAATCATCAATGTTCACCTTAGTAAAATCTAGGGATGTAACTATGAGTTTGTGATTAAAAACAAAGAAATTTGAAATATCTAAACAATTGAGTGACATTCATATCGTGCATGCGAATAAATTGTTATAACACTCCCCTACAAAATCCATGAAGCTCATTAGACACGTATAGAAGGACCCACATATTGGTGATCCAGATCCGTATAGAAGGCCCACGTATTGCCTACGCTCGTAGAGGCTTACTGGGATGATTCTAGAATTTACTTGATGAGTCTAATGTTGAGAATGCATGACTTCCCATGCGCCAAGATCATTCGTTACACAATATATTATGAGTTGTATACTTTAAGTGACTTCAATGATTTCAATATTGATAAACTTTTGATTTACATCTTTATTTATATTGTTTTCAAAGAGTAACACATTTTAGTAATGTATCCAAGTCATAAGGAGTATAAAGACAAACTTAAATAGCAATTATATAAACTTTAAACATACAATGCAACATCCCCAAAACTGAGATCTTCCGAACAACTATACATAACAAACAAACAATTTTAACATATAAAATTGAAAAACACAACATCCCCAAAAAAGGGACATCCTCAAACTTTTGTGAAAATGCTTAGCATGCCCCAACATGTATTTCGTGTTGGAACCTAGCAAATGGTTAGTAAAGAAATACATGATAGTCATGTCTAGTTCTAAATTTGTGTAGGGGGTGGAATATGCTAAACAGAGAGATTAAGGGATTAAAATTCAAAGATAAATTATAAAACCATCATATCTCTTCCAAATCTTATTGTCGTGAATTTTAAATTGATAGGATCTTGCCTGTCAGTTCTAGAAATGTAGTAGACCAATTACCTGTCGCCTCGTTGAGTATGTTGGTAGTAATTATTTGTCTCGTCAAACTCTGGGTTCATCCACCCACGAAAAATAGTTGTCCAATCGTCGCAATTCATATTGCTGAAAAATATATCTTTGTAATCACGCCTTGTTAATTTGTTATGCTTCTTACGAAAACCCCGAATCGTGTTCAATCGTTTATATTTTTTCAACATAGCCAAATGATACTTCAAGAGCATGAAGTCCCTCGACTATATAACCCGTGATCATAGTTTTTCAAGGACTCAATAAGATCTAAGAAATCGGGAGGAGCTTGATTAGCAATATAAACAAAAGTTGTTCGAAATACAGCTGCTCACATTTGAAAATCTCTTTTTTTCGAATCATCAGTGCTCACCTCAATGAAATCTAGGAATGTAACTATGAGTTTGTGATTAATAACAAAAAGATTTGAAATTAATATCGAAACTATAGAGTGACATATTCACATCGTGCATGTGAATAAATTTTTTTATCACTCCCCTGCAAAATCCACGAAACTCATTAGACACGTATCGAAGGCCCACATGTTGGTGACCCGAATTTGTATGCGAGATATAAAAATCGAGGGCAAAAGGAACCTAAACCACATAGTTAATGATTTGCACCCCAGTGTGACGTCCCGCCATGCGATACGCCTACGCTTTTGGAGGCTTATCGGGATGATTCTAGAATTTACTTGATGAGTCCGATGTTGGGGATGCCTGACTCCCCATGCGCCAAGATCATTCGGTTACACAATATATTATGAGTTGCATACTTTAAGCCACTTCAATAATTTCAATTTTGATAAACTTTTGATTTACATCTTTATTTATATTATTTTCAACTAGTAAGACATTTTAATAATATATCCAATTCATAAGGAGTACAAAGACAAACTTAAATAACAATTATAATACAACATCCCCAAAAGTGGGATCTTCCAAACTACATTACATAACAAACAAACAGTTCTAACATATAAAATTGAAAAACACAACATCCTCAAAAGTCGGACTGGTTTCCTGTCACCTGGATGAGTATGTTGGTAGAAATTATTTGCCTCGCCAAACTCTGGGTTCATCCACAAACAAAAAAGTATCGTCCAATCGTTATCACAATTCATATTGCTAAAGATATCTTTGTAATCACACTTGATTAATTTGTTGGGCTTTTCGCAGAAGCCAAGATCATGTTCAATCGTTTGTATGTTTTCAACACGGCCAAATGATACTTCAAGAGCATGTAGTCCCCACGACTATATATAACAGAAAATGAGAAAAAATCAGAAACAGAAAAAAGAAATGAATATAGAAAAAAAAATAGGTAGAATAATATAATTTGTGATCATAGTTTTTCAAGCACTCAATAATATCCAAGAAATCAGGAGGAGCTCGATTAGCAGTACAATTGCTAACATTTGAAAATCTCTTTTTTTCGAATCATCAGTGCTAAACTCAGTGAAATCTAGGAATGTAACTATGAGCTTGTGAATTAAAAATAAAAAATTTGAAATATCTAAACAATAGAGTGACATATTCATATCGTGCATACTAATAAATTTTTATATCACTCACCTATAAAATCCACAGATCTGCATGAGTGATATAAAAATTGAGGACAAAAAGAACATGAACCATATTGTCAATGAATTTGCATCCCAGTGTAACGTCCCGCCATGCGATATGCCTATGCCTGTGGGGGCTTACCGGGATGATTCTAGAATTTAATTGATGAGTCATCTAGCTGAGCACTACAACTTTAAGAAATTCATGGAGTATATATATGTATAAAAAAAAAAAAATCTTCTTAGGATGACGAAGACAGTGAAAATAGAGAGGCTATGGAAATAGCTAGAAAAAATCCCGAAAATGACGAAAGCACGTCACTTGGTCGTAAGTTCAGATAAAGGTTAGAAAAGGCTAACGAACTAAATGAAATCATATTTAAGCACCATGGATGATGCAAAGAATTTAGATCACCTACGTAGAACATCCTTAAATTGGACGGGAACCGTCCGAGTCAACAAAAGTCTTAAAGAGTCCGACCCAAAGTTATGGGAAGATCTTTGCATACAGCCCATCGATGCACATACTACTCTTTCAAAGCCCTCTCACCACCAAAAAAAAAAAGAAAAAAGAAAAAAAAAAACAAAATACTTACGGCTAAAACACGGATCGACAAATACTGAGGGATTACCGACGGACTGAAGATTTTGCATACATACCATTTTCCCACGGGAATATCGACTGCCCGCGACACGCATGTTGCCAAATTTGCCGACTGTTTTACTGACAGATTTGTTTGGTAGGAAACTAGTTCTAATATCCGTAGGTATATATATTCAATTTCTTTTATATTAATTTTATATATTGTCGATGAATATACCCGTAGGTATGTTATTTTTATGTTAAAAATAATTAACTTATTTCTGAAAATATTTAGCAAAGGACAAGTATGTAGGGGATTCGTCACTAAAAGGGGTTGATAGGCAATAGTCCGCATGCAAACTTTTACCAACGTTGAGTTTACCTACGAAAATTAATCATTGATAATCCGTCGGCATCACACCATACCGACAGAAATCTCCCTTATATCAACATAATTTTCCGTCGGTAAACAACTTTAATTTTGTAGCGTCGCAAGACGGATTATTAAGGATAAGTGATATTCTACAAGTTTAAGTGCTTTTATACTCGGGCTTTTATTTGTTGAAGTATATTATATTGATTTTTTGGTCTGTTTGGAATTATATTGGATCCATCCTTATCCTAAGTTTACTTGAATGTGACGACTAAATAAATATTTAAAGATAAGTCACTAGCATTCAATTGGCAAACTATATATACCAGTTCATATCATAATATTAACAAAAATCATGAGCTAGACTTAGAATAATGAAAATAAATTAAATTAATTATCCAGCTAAATAATTAATAATTTTTTTTGCGTGCACGAGCTAGTGCCTCTCCTCCTATCGTGTCGTTTAAAGCACGAGACACCACAATCGATTTCTCAAGAGATGTTACATTTTCGATCACCTCTAAAGCCAATCTCCATTCACGAAGATACGATACCTATATATTCTCTTTCTTCATCTTTGTGTAAGATAGCTCATAACTGCAAAGAGAAATTGACCCAATACAAAAGACTGAATCACTACCTGTGTAACGAGGTCGGACTCCCTCTATCCCGTTCTAATAGAACTATTTTCTATTAAAATTAAGTCTATTATAATATATATTTAAGTAGCTCTATTAGGAGGGAGTATGCCCGGCATGATTAAATATACGTATCTTAATTATAAGTTTTTGTAATGAAGCACATGCTACAATCAAACGATAGAGATGATGTAAATATAATAGGAGGAGGGGTGGTCATGCATCTCAAACACCAGCTATAATTGTTTTACATTCACAAGTTCAACCGACATCTCCACCAACAAGTTAGGATTAACCTGCAACTCAAATAACCTAAGGAAACGAGGCTCATCACATCGTGAATCTCAAGGAATTCAAGTCTCCAAACATAACACAGATTGAAATGCTTCAGTTTGGAATGCCCAACAATAGACACATTTACCAAGTTGAAAGGGATTTCGATAGACAAACTTTCACAAGAACAAGGAAGCTGTTGACCAAGAGGTCAAAATCTTGATCGTTCAATCCAATCATAGACAGAGATAGTTTTGTTTAATGTATTTGAGTCCGTGTAATAAAATCTTGAAAGTTGATCAAAGTGACCTTCTATTGTATGATCCATATTCATCTTCATGTGAATAATTTGGGCTTCCTTAGTCAATGCAAACTCGAACCACTTCTTGTAAAATCTTTCCCCGCTCGAACTATACGTTTCCACCTTCAACTAGGGCCGTCCCTGAGGAGGGTGGAGACCGCCCAGAGCCCACAATTTTTGGGGCCTAAAAATATATGTTTTTACTATATATTTTTTTATTATATTTATTTCAATCAACATGAGGGATAAGTGTGTAAGTGGGTAATTATATACTACCTCCATCCCATTTATTTAGACTTATTTACTATTTGACACGTATTTCTACCGAAATCTAGTACGGGTTTTAAAATATAATTTTGTAGTATCGTTTTTTTTTCGGGATACTATGACACTCATAGTATCCCGTAAAAAAAACGATACTACAAAATTATGTTTTAAAACTCGTATTAGGTTTCGGTGGAAATACGTGCATAAAGCAAATAGGTCTAAATAAATGGGATGGAGGTAGTATTTGTCACAACAGCTATGAAGCTGCCGCGATTATTGGAATTTTACAGGAAATGAAGTATACGATACATAGCATTCTATTAATGAATATTGGATCACAACAGAAATGCTCCACCGCCCCCACTGTGGGCATATTTAATGTGTTCACCGCTAATGTGGTAGTGCCACGTTGGCAATTTTTCCATTGGAGTTTAATTTTTTAAGTTAGAGTTTAGTTATTACAGTAAGGTTTAATTATTTTTGGTAAATTTTTTATTAATTTCTTTATTTATACTATTGTCACGTCATCCGTGAGCATATTAAGCATTGTCACAATGGGTATTGAATCATTAATCTGGATCACAATATTGTTAAAGTTATATATGCTTATTTTTCATTTGCTTAGTTACGTATTTGCTATATACTACCTCCATCCCATGAGCTTAGTCCTATTTGCTTTATGCACGTATTTCCACCGAAACCTAGTACGGGTTTTAAAATATAATTTTGTAGTATCGTTTTTTTTACGGGATACTATGAGTGTCATAGTATCCCGTAAAAAAAACGATACTATAAAATTATATTTTAAAACTTGTACTAAGTTTCGATGGAAATACGTGTCAAATAGTAAATAGGACTAAACTCATGGGAAGGAGGTAGTATAATCTTGCTTTCTCCTATGTAGACTTTCTTTTAATAGTTGCAAAAAGTAGCTATTTGTGGACTTTCAAGAGGACGAAAATGGCATATGTTATAAAATTGTCGTTCGCTTATATTCCCTCCGTCTCTTCCTAAATGATCACGTTTTTTTTTGGGGCAGTCTCATCATAAATGATCCATTTCTATATAAGGAAATAATTAGCCACATAAGGATATAATTAGTAATCCCTTATTACACTTAACATTCACTAATTAAATCTCATCATTCACTCACCTCTTAACACGTATCTTAATATAATTTAAATTCTAAAATTTTAAATTTTCATAACTTGGTCGTTTGATCTTCGTTTTTTATAATTTTTATATTAAATTAAAGGTCTTAATACGATCTTTTATTTAAGATTAAACATCAATATGTTTTTATATATCTATGATGTTCTACTTTTAAAATATGTCTAAATACATTAATCACACACTCTCCTCAAACACAATATACTTTATACCTTAAATACTTTCTCCTTAAAACTCATGCCGAAAGAAAAGGGGTCATTTAGGAAGAGACGGAGGGAGTATAATGCTTATATAATATTTTATGATGCTTAAAAATTGGGTCATTACAATGCATGCAATATATATATAATGCATCCTCTTACAATAATTTACATCTACTTTTAATTTTGTACACCAAATACTTAAAATTGCCGGACACAGAAATTGCTTATATATATCTTTTTTGTATGCTTATTGCTTATATAATTTTTTTTAAAAAAATTATAGTAGTATTTTTCTTCTATACGCTTATTATTCTCCAGGATATTGTTTTCATTGATTTTACCGCATTGCTTATTATTCTTTGGACTATTACTTAAATTTATGTATTGTATTACAGAGTACTTAATTATTACTCTTTCGCATTTACTTAGTGCTTATATATATATTGATAACATCAAAATATATATTCTTTGATTATTTTTATATTGATGCCATCATAATCATTTTATTTTTTTTGAAGTAGTTGAACACTAATTTACAATCACAATAAATATATAAATCGTTTGTATGATAATTAATTCTGTTTTAATGGAAATTAAGCATTTATTTGTAAATATAAACTTTATAAACAATAGTATACATACAAATGAATACATGAATAAAGAGCAATACGGTAAATTTGCAACGACTCTGATTAAATTAAATGGGAAATGAGTTAAAAAAAAATTAGGGGGGAAAAACAATAAATATAAAGATCCCATAATTTCAAAAAGAGAGGGTTTTCAAACCCATTAAAAAAATTCAGTTTACTTCGTGCGTTGATTTAAATGGAGATTCCAATTGATGCTTAAGTATTCGTATAATTATGTTTATTAGTATAATTTTGTAACTTTTTATGTACAAGTTGATGCTTAAGTATCTTCATGTTTATTGTATCTTATAATGAATACTTATATCAATGACAACCATAGATCAAAATAAGATCAATAGTTCAAATTTATTCTTACTTTCATACCAGAACTTATTTTTTTATAAACCAAATTCTCTCTTTCTCTCTCTCTCTATAACTTAAAAGTTGCAACATTACCGACTCCCATCGAATTTCGACAAATACTATAGTTAAAAACTAAAATCTAGATAGAAATCAAACTCTTCATGCTCTAAGTCAACCAAACACAAGACTACTAAAGAGGCAAACATCAGTTCAAGTCCAATATCGCCAATTCTTGTGCATATAAAAGCTTTAATCCAAAATCAATTGTAGATACTAGTTTCTAAGTCGCAACAAAAAATTTAGACAAACATTAAGCAAAATAATCTGAAGTTGGGAGAAAAGTCTATCATCTATTATGTTATAACTCATCGCCTTTGCATCCTACATTATATCTCATCGATTACTTCAAGAAGATCATCAACGTCTTGTCTCAAGAGTGTGATTTTCTGCTGAACAGGGGCCACACGATTATCAATGTCTCGACCCCCGGATTTCTTCTCGTAAGAATCCACCACCATCGAGTGTTTCAGCATCAGTTTCTCTTGTAGTTCCCTCTCCTTATTTACCAGTTCGTCCACCTATGTATATATACCAGATAAATCAAATAAGGACAGGGTAAGATGATTGAAAGTCGTGATTTTAGGAAACTTACGAAATTTGATGAGATAGAATGTTCGTTAAGAGATGAAATAGACAATGATGTTGAGGGAGAAAATATAGGTCCGAGAAATTAACTACAAGATCTAAAGTCTAAACTACCAAGATATGTTAATTTCTCTTGAAGCAAACATACATTATTGGACAGATGATTCTTGACCTATTTGATTTTCATTAGAGTACTGCACTTGATGTGATTGTTTCGTATTTTAGAAAAGCTTAATCCATGAAAATGTGAAACTTTATGGTAGATAAATTCATGCCCTAAATATAGTATATTCCATGTAAATGAATGAGCAGAATGTTACCTTGGGCATTATTTGAAGCGCCTGGGGAGAAGATTGCAAGAACGATAACAATGGTTTCGACTCCTTCGATAGCTCCTTGAGCAATGCGTCTGCAGCTTTTCGTGCTGCTTTGCAAGCCTGCACATCACCTGTTCTTGAAAGGTCTCGAAGAGAAGCTTCTAGATTCTCATGAATAACCAATACACGGTTCATGATACTTTGGAACTGCTGGATTGCAGTTTGGACCTGGAAATTAAGAAAAAAAAAAAAAAAAAAAAGTGACTGATACTCTCGGAATGGGAGATCTCTATTATTTACTTAGGAATATATATATCTACATACCTCGTCCCATTGAAGTTTTGCTACATAAGAAGGTGAGGACTTGGAGATTGTGAAGTCTGCATGCACATATGCTATACATGCAACAAAAAAGAGGAAGAATCCGAAAATCAGCATCAATGGCTCTCTGAGGAAAGATAAATTGCTGAATCTGTAGTGGACCTGTGGAGAACACGTATATTAGCTTGTTGTTAAAAGAATAATATATTCAAAATAGAATTTTCCGATGATGAGAAACTTGAAACAACTCCTGAAAAGACTTATTTTCAACTGATAAACAGTGAGTTAGCCTAGAGAGTAAAATAGGTGCAATATATTGATAAATACCTACATGGAATTAGTATTCTCCGCAAATAAATAAGTCCTTTGTGTATGTGAAATATAAATCTAGCTAACAGACACAGAGGACTCCATTCTATTGCCATATCCCATATATACTAATACAACATAGAAAACATTTCTCAGAATCATGAAATGTAATGTAGAGGCAACTTTGGGAAACACATGGAATATACAAAAGCATATCTAAGTCAAACTTGATATTCATGTTTGATATCTGAAAGAGTAACCATGAGTTTTCAATTGTTCAACACGCTTTTTCTTTAGTTCAATTTTCCATATGATGCCTTTGTACAAGCAATTACAATAATTGACTTCTTCAACAGGAGTTAGTTTCTGATTCTGTTTGCAAGACACTTTTCTCATATGGTCAAATACTTCAGATAGAAACCAAACAGTGAACGATAAAACAAAAATCACCTGGAAATTTTGATTATGTTCTGGGACAACATTTGTCTTTTCCAATACAATGACTGGTCTTCCACCAATATCCAGGTGGGAAAATTTTATCTGCATCAGCTCAAAAAGAAAATATTAGAACAGCAGTACAGTTATCCAATTACATGGAATGAGGTAGTGATTTAAAATGCAATTCAATTACACCTCTCGAGTCTCTTTGGTAGGAAATGGAGCCACAACAGAAATATCCTTTGACCCCTCTGGCAAAACAACCTGAAATTGCAGAATCGGTTTGCTATATCAACAACAAATCTTAATCAAAAGAAGGAAATCAAGCTACTTGGGTGTTAATACATTAGAAGCAAGTAAAAGACTTCTCCTCTAGTAGTTCATATTAACAGCATCTCACATTACGAATTCCATATCTAACAAGTAAAAAAAACAAAGAATACCTTCACAAAAAGATTTTCAATGACAATATCATTCATTGGGCAACCAAATGTGATATCAAGGAAACGCTTTCCCTGTGACTTGAACAAGAAATCTTGAAGCGGCAACCCATATCCAATTGTGAAAGCAGTTCTCCAACCACCAAACATTGGATACCGAGGCTCAATTTCGAGAAGCGTCTGCAAATCAAAATAATGGCTATCACAATAGTTAATCGAATCAAAGCATATTGGAGGGAATCGAGACCAACCTTTGCTGAATCACTCCAGACATTGGAGGTAGATATATTACCAATCTCATCTCTGTAGTAGATAGAGTGAGCTCTTGGAGGTAGTCTGGCGACAAGACTTCTTAGTGCTGATGGCCCTCTGACATGAGGTCGTGCCTGAAAGTCCAGTCTGAAAGTATCGACAAAAATTATAAATACTTTAATGTCCAAAAATGATGGGAAAATGACAAAAATAAATATTCCTGATTGAGGGTATTGTCATACCTTGAGAACTCCCCTGTGAGTTCAGCACCAGCATGAAAGAGATTATAGTTTTCTGTGACTTGTACATTTCCCCAATGCGAAACCTCAATCTCACGGACCAGCTCTTGAGCAACAGAAAATGGTTTATTGTTCACAAAGTGAATTACAATCGGTGGGTGTGACAGCGGAGGAATCTTTTCATAAGGACCATATTTTATTTCTGAGCCAGAAAACTTGGTGTTCTCCAACTTTGTATAGGACTCAACTTTTGGCTCAGGTAATTTAACAGTGAGAGACTGGATCTTGACTGCATAGGCAGAGAGATAATGTGCACTATCTTGGAAGGCAACCAGCTGAACATCAGCTTGAGTTATCTTCTCAGGGAATGGCGTCAGTAGATGAGTGAATGCAGCTTTAACATCCAAAGTCAAGCTTCCACCTTTGCCCAGTTCCTTAGGCAAAGACACAGCATACCAAGTCAATGATGGGGGCATCCCTTCAGGATGTACGACATCAAGAGGTAGGCTATCGGAATAAGTTTTCGTTTTTCCTTTCCCTTCACTAATCGTCACCAATAGAAAAGCCAAGTTCTTAGCTTGATTTTCAGTGTAGGGCAACAAAACCTTTGATACTGCTTCGCACCATTATTTTCAATCTGGGCCAGGATAATATACCAATAGTAAGTAATACCAAAAATCAACTTCACTCGATATTTGAATCATCCGAAGTAAAACCACCAACACATGGAACTACTAACGTCTATGAAAGGTTACCTTTAGCGATGTAGTGGACCGAACTATCTGTGATGATAAATCAATCTGCAGCATAAAGTCATTTCAAAAATTAGCAAGCAAGCAATCATAAGTTTCAGATATTCAAGCTCACCAAGATAACAGTGAGGTATACAAAGGAAGCATGGGAAAACATTTTCTTAAATCTCCATTCTGCCGCCAAATCCAACATGATTTCCTTCACAATTTCAGGCCAGGCCATATTCAGAAATCAATTTTCCATTTATACATTAATACGGTTATACCTTGTTAGTAGATAACATTTTCAATCCTCAAAAAAAGCATAAAGAGCAATAACCAAAACCCAAGCTACGACAGAAATAATAAACATTGTCACTCTAGGTTAGCTCATAAAATTACAGAACATACAGATTGCAAACAAGCAACAAATTCGTCCAACCAGCTTCATTAAAATACTAATAATCTCTGGAAATAAAGTCCTTTAAAATGCGAATCCGCACCAGAAGCCTAGAGCCACAGTAATTATTAATTAAAAAAAAGAAAGGAGCAACCATTATTACCTGGCGATCGAGTTTAGAAATCACGAGATCGGAGCAGACATTAGAGAAAAGCATAGAAAAACCCAAAACGAAGAATAGAGAGAGATCGGGACGTAGTCGCCTCATTTCTGCAGTGAAAAAGCGGCGCCGGAATTAGAGTGGAAGTGTATCCCAAAAATTGTAGCTGGGAACGGAACTGATTCAGAGAGCTGCTAATTGTCGCGTTTAGCAATGTAGTCAACGTCATATCAGCTTATCTCGCTCTTCAATTAAGAAAACACGTTTTTACCTTGTAGGAAATTAATTATTTGCGACAAACACTTTTTTTCAGAACATTCGATTTAGCACCAATATGTAGTACAGTATGCAAGTATTTTGGGCTCCGAGTTACTCTATTGGACTTTCGATACCAAAGAACCCCAAACACAAGCTCAAATACAAACATTGACACAACATGAATACAAATATGACACGATTTTGTTAATCTAACACAACACAATAATAACACCAAATCATTAAAATCTAATTTTATACGACACAATAAACTACTATGAAAATAAATAAATCCACAAACACGACTTATGTCCAATACGAACATGAACAATAAAAAGATAATAATGCCTGCCGTATCAGGTTATTGTGTGATTTTTGATGTCAAATATTGTCAGTGCTGACCTCAACCTCGTGTAACGTTTTCTTTTCTTTTTCTTTTTTTGAGTTGAAACTCATTTAACTTGCTTGCACTTATTAACCTAACCCTCCAAAGAAATACTATATAAATTCCTACCCAAATATTGATAGAGGATTAGTTCATACTACACAAGCATTAAGGTAATTTCTCCAGATGAAACCTGAACAAAATAGTAATCAACAAAGATTGCAATACTATCTAGCGTAGGTGGCAGGCAAATGTCATACAGACAGACAAGAATTGGTAGCAACTGCAAAACCTCAACTTAACTATATAAACAAGAAACATCAAGTGACTAGGAAAACAACAGCCCTGCAATACAAATGAAGTAAAACGATAGACTTTAGCCGAAGAAAATATTTGGGTCTCATCATCGACGGTGAAGATTATATCTCAAATGATTTTGTTTCTTATCTCTTCCAGTTTCTTCATGATCTCCCCAGGAGTTCTATCCAGTTCGTCTGCAATTTTGCGCTGCATGTCCATAGGCAGAGTTGGGAACTGTTCGCACAAATCTCCATCAATCACATCCTGCAGTAACATAGGAAGCTCCGGATCAGTAACTGAATATGATAACTTACATTAACAAAAGCATACTCCGTAATAGCTAAATCCAACACATATTTTGATGGTTTCTCATGTAATCCTTCAGATACCAATTTTTTGTATTTTCAATCTAATTTATGACCTAAAACGTAAACGCCTTCCAGTACGAAGTGGAATGAAACTTCCCTATTTTTCAACTACTATAACCCAATTATGAGATTGAAAAATAAGCAAGAGAGAACTCTCCTAGATCACAATTGAGGCTAGATGGTTTTTACAGTTTTGCATAAGAATATGTTTAGAAAAGTATAAATTTGTAGATAGCATTGGAAAAAATAACATCAGCTCCCTGTCTAGTTCCCTCCAAATTCATCAACATCAAGCAGTATATCTAAACAATAAGAGCTAAAAAAAAAGTGATGCATGTAACACAATGAAACTACAAGAGCAAATTATTATCAGCAGCCAGTGCAATAAATTGGGAAAAAACAAATAGTTTGGGTTCGAGAGATGAATACCTTCACAGGGAAGTAGGAAGATCTATAGGCCATGTGATCTCTGCCACATAAAGGTGGGTACTCCTGTCTCAAGTGCATCTCCAAATGAGAGAAGAAATCAACATCGTCGCGTGAAGTGAATGGGAGGAATGCCCCCAAACTCCCCATTACAGTCCCGTAAATTAGGCACTCTCCCCCTCCTGGAATCAAAGACGCCTTCTGCAAACAAGTGACCACGTCACCTACGTGGAATTGGACTATTTCCTCCACTTTATTAGGTGCACCATTCAGCTTCCCTTGCTCCCACTTTATCTTTCCACCAGTAGGATCTTCTTCGATCTCATCGGAGACATCTTGTGGCAATCGCACAAAGTAAACATTTCCAAATTTGTCTGCCCCTGCCATGGTGTCGAAATCTACATGTTGTGAAGCAGTAAGCCATCTGGGAACTGTGTCATCAGCAAATATGTATAGCTGGTTTTCATCACGTCTATACTTGCAGTAGTGGAATGACTGTAAACAAACAAATAGTGAAATTTAGAAGCAATTGCAAGAAACTACATCTAACAATCATGTCAACATATCAATTAGCATATATATAGATGTTCAGTAAACATACCTCTTGCATATCACCAACATAGATCCGATCACGGTATGTCTGGATAGATGTGATTGAATTAGGGAACAGCTTATTCTCACACTTCCTAAGCAACCTTCTTTTTCCCAAATCATACAATCTAAGCACAGGGCCTATTCCAGCCAGCAGTCTTCCTTGAAATTGGGCCAATGCAAGAGGGACACCTTCCACTTGTGTTTTATGCAAAAGTTCAAGAACCTTCCCATCTTCCTTGAACCTATATATATGTATATATCCAGCCTCAAAGGATCTCTTGGGCCAAAACTGTAGGCCTTTTGCTGTGCCGACAGCCAAAAGTGTTCCATACTCCTTATCATGAAAATTCACAGTGCACATACTAAATGCAGCTTCATTGTCCTGAAGCTCAAGTAAACAAGTCGTCTGTGTTGTCCTCGGGTCTAAAACTCTGATGCAAGAAACCCATTTTCCAGTCTCTGCCTTGGGAAAACCATATTGTTCATCAGTAAGTGGATTATTGTCCTCCTCATCTTCACCATTCTCCATCTGCTCCGCATTCCCATTCTCTCCCTTTCCAGCCTCAAAGGATTCCTTTTTTGCAGCTTCACGTTCTTCTGCAGTGAATGCTCCTTGATCACTCTCGATCATGATCAAAAGCTTTCTCTTGGGATGAACCACAAACTTCCTCGGCGTATACCTCAGAGGTACAGCAGTTTCATTAAATGATTCTCCTAGTCTCTCGATAGTGAAAATCCTCAGCGCATCCCCAGCCACAGCAACAACACCTTCTGCACACTGGTCTGAAGAAAAGGAGGCAGCATATTCAAGTGTCTCATACGAGAGAGGGGTAAGAAGGAAGTGTCCTTGGTGTATATACCCAAGCCAAGGTCTACTCGACAAGCAAAGCATAGCTTGTCTTCCTCTTACATTAATGGAAAAGAGCTTGGGTGCTCTGAGACCCAAGAACCGAGAGCGAGCATCTGAGAGCGTACCAGTCACCATATCCACAACTGTCCTGAATAAAACCCCATTTTGAAGACCAGCATTTAGAAAGAGATTAGCAGGGTGATCTGCTCCATCCTCACCTCCTAATGAAGCCTGAACTTCAAGAAAGAGTAGGGATTCCGGAGGAGAGGAAACACTTTGCAGACTCAAAACGTCCATTGTGTCGTCAGGGTCCAAAGACAAGATCCGTATTGTATTGTCATAAGATCCAACAGCCAGAAATCGAGATCTCTGTCTTCCTTCTGGAACAGGGGCAATATCTAAACAGGCGATGTCCCCGGACATTTCATGTTTTGCAAGCTCCATCAGCTGCCCCGTCATATCAACTTCAAAGTATATTAGCTCCCCACCACTCAGAGCAATGACAACCTGATTTCTATTAGACCCAACCTTAACAATCGTTCTCTTTCCTGGAGTCCTCCATTCATTAATACGCCCATCTTCTCTGATATGCCTGATGCCACCTGGATGGACTTGCATCAAGGAGTCATCCCCAATTAAAGAAATAGCAAGAGAAGGCGTAGTGTCAAGAAATCCACTGTCACTAACTTCTTCAACGTTCTCACCAATGGAAAGTACGAGAGTGGCATTCGCAAAAGAAACAACAATATAGGCGTCAAATTCATCATTCACATTCTTCTTCACAGTCCAAACAGCACTCGGAACACCAGGTAATTGTGAAACTGCCATTTCACTAATAGCCAAGCCTGGTCTCAGTATCCTCAGAGAAGAACGAGGTCCCCGCCCACAAAGTGAAAAAATTTGAGGGGTTTCTTCCTCAAATAGATTCGAAACTTTCATATCCATAATAGGCATTAAGCTCTCAATTTGATCAATCCGCACTAGATTCTTCAACTTTCTAGGCCGGAAAAACACAGGATGAAAACCTTCCTCCGTTTCCATTAATGTAGCAGAGGAAGCCTCCACATCAGGATCGTCGCCTATCGCCTGAAACTGATACAAGGCATGGTTTCCAAACTCCGATGCAGCAAACAGGAACCCAGATTTCAAGACACACAAGGAAGATGTCACTGGGATAGTATCAAAATACTTAATCTTCAACTCTTCTACTTTATCATTCTTGAGGTCCATTGTCACTTTGAAAATATCCCCATATTCAGTTTGCAAGAGGAAGAAGAACATGGACTTCTGCTTATGAGTAGCAGCTGAGACAATCAAGACCCCACGCTCCGCAGGCAAATCCTCACGCCTCGGAATAACAGCTCGTACATCCGGGTGTCCCTGATTCTTATAAATAACAAAATTTTCAGCACAAACAAGCACGCCACTGGGCCCATCTCCTCCACCAGGTACAGTCACAAGCATATTGGCACCATTGTCAACCTGTTCAGACCATTTCCTAGACACATGGTTAAGCCCCAAATCCAATTCATAGAAGGTCAAATGCTTCTGCGCCTCATTAGCAGCTTGACCAGTGGGGTCCTGGTCCGCCTCAGAGTAATCCAACTCTATAGCCGCAAAGATAGGATTATCAAACCCACAATCCACCCCACAAATCGAGTAAACTATGGTATGGCTCTTGTGCGCCTCCAATGGCGATGAAATAGTTAGCCTAGCTGCAGTATCCCTATTCAAAACATAAACAAGCTTCTGCTTTTCGCAGGCACCGATCATTACAGCTCTACCCTTAGGGTCAATTGCCAAGTATTGACCAGGAACTATCCTACGGCAGCCCGATTTCCCAAAGGTTTCCTGATGAACTTTATCGAGCGTATTCTTCTCTTTATTATACTCAAGGATTACAATGCGCCCAGAATCCGACCCAACAACTATGTAATCCTTTTGCGCACCAGTGAGGCGAAATTGAGCTAATGAGCGAATAGCGCCGAAGATTTCAACAGAGAGAAGAGATTGGAGCTTACCGTTGTCGTCGGGGCGCAGGAGCTCGAGGACCTTGCCGCGCGCCACCGCGATTTCCTGCGACTTGCCGCCGGAGAAGCTCCCATTTATGGCGCAAAGGATTCCGGTGGATTGCTGAAGGGTTAGACTGTAGAGGTACATGGTGGTTTAGCGGAGAAGAAGAGAGTGAGATTTGAGTGTTCAGAGAGAGAGAGAGAGAGAGAGAGGGTTTAGAGTTCGAAGAAACCCTAACTAAGATTTGGGGGTCAAGTAGGAGGGAAAATCATTTCTTTTGTTTCGTGCACAATATACTATATTTAATTATTTATAATCGCTCTATACCGACTTCCCACTTTAAATTATTATTATTATTATTTTTTTTCGAATTTATTTCTTTGATTATACTCCCTCCGTCCTCTCTGGATTATATTTTTAGAAATAACAAAGGAGCTATTGATTAACTAACTAGTTTGTATCCCATCAAAATTAAACCGGGTATCAATTATAAGTATGTTTTATAGATAAAATTATAAAATAATATAATGTAGTAGTATATTTTACCCAAAATATTTGAACTCAAAAACAATTTATCCTAACTATCCCAAATCAAAATAAAATCGAAGGGTTTGCCAGATTAATTGAAAGTTTTGAAACGGTGCTTCTTTTGTATCTAATATATTGTCAACTGTCTTGAATTAAAAACATATATTTTGTTATAAAATCTTGACAATCATAATTATTGATACATGTATTTCAAAAACTTATTGGCTAAGGGGGGCCACCTCAAAATTAATTGTGTGTCTTATATATAATTTTTTTTTTATTTTAAGAAATTTGAGAAACGTAGTTATCGATACATATTAAAAAAAATTAAAAATTTTATGGCCACATGTTTTACATACAAAAATAAAAAAAGACGGCTTACCTTTATAAAAAAGTGCAAGCCGTATTCTGTAATATCCCGAATTTTTGTATTAATTTAATTAATTAAAATAAATATTTTAAGGAAATTTAGTAATTTTGATAAGATATTTTATTAGAATAATTTTATTATATGTATGTATAGAGGGGAGATCACATACAAAAACATTGATCAGTAAGAAATAAGAAGAAATGTCATCCGTCCAGATCTGGAGATCAATGGCTTGTATTTTTATTCAATTTATGTACATAATAAAACCTTTTCTTTTGCTACAGGGTTATTTAGGTATTTTTCATTGTAGGGGCTGGCCGTTTAAGACTGAAATCAAGGGATTTTCCAAATCATAACTGTAACACCCTGAATTTTCGCTATTAGAAATTACGGGCTTCTATCTAGAACACTATAGTTCCACTCCCCATGATTGATTTTGTAAATATTTTATTTCAAGCATGAATTTGCCTATGCCTAAATTTATTATTTTTGATGTGATTATCACTTGGTTGATTTCATGAATTATTCATTAATGCTACATATGTGGAATTATGAATATATAATTTGTGCATGCATGGTATTATTGGATACATATATATATATATATATATATATATATATAAATATAGTTTGGTTCATATGTTAATAAATCCCGGTGTGTTAAATAGGAATAAATCTAGACTATTGATCTTAATCAAATCTATGATTGACATTGATTTAAGCATGATTTCAAGGTACAATAAGCATGATTTCATTTAAGCATGAATTGGTACATTTAAAAGCACAATTATATAATAAGCATAATTTTATGCACAATTAAGCTTAGTTTTGTATACCTTTAAGCATTTTTAACATTTTAACACGTCAGGATTTATTTAACACACGAACCGTTCCCTATATATATATATATATTTATTTTTATTTATATATTTATTTTTATTTATATGATAAATGTGTGCATGTGTGACAAGTGTCAAATGCATAAGAGAATAAAATCCTAACCACCTAGTCTAGGAATATACTAACATATCTAATGATTATTTTGGGGTGATGATCCTTTTGGAGACACATTTGACATGTGTCAAGATTGAATTTGGAGTTCAAGTGGTGCTCATAACCTTCCCATTGAGAATTCTTCCCTTTCTCATGTAAACCATCACTTCCTCTATTAATGTCACCCATTCATGAGCACTCTTTCACTACCCAAGACACACATAACTCCTCTCCTCCTCTCTTCCCATATTTTTGCCTCAAGCAAGAAGAAGAGTTCTTGTGTTCTTTGAAACAAGTCCATCTATTGTTGAAAGGTGAGGAAAATCCATGGTTATTCATTTTCTCCCTTTTCCCTCTTCCTCATGCTTCATTTTACACTCCATTGTTCTATTTGTTCATTTTTAAAGTTCTCTACAGCCACCAAAGCTCCATATTTCGGATCTAAGGGGGTAGGAAGAGGATCTCTTGTGTTTTGCTCCAATCTCTTCAAGGTAGCCATGATCTAACCCCTATTAGGAATGAAATATCGTAGCATAATTTTAGGGATTATAATTGTAACAATATTTAGTATTCCTTTTATACTTTTCTCATGTACTGTATATAAGGGATTAATCCCTAGTATGAGAAAAGTGAATTTCCGCAGCACAACCTTTACATGGTATCAGTTTTCTTCACGATCTAATCTACCCACGCTTCCTTACCCTAATTTTACTCCGCCGCCGCCCTCTTCCTGAAGGTGTTATTCCAAGTACGGTTGCTCAAGCCTTAAAACATCTTCTATGGCATCAGGCAATGGCTGATGAGATCACTGCTCTTTCCTCTCATGGAACTTGGGATCTGGTTGTTGGGGTTGTTGTATATAGCTCAAGCAAAAACGTGTTTTAGTATATATGACATGTATTCCACTGGTAACAATCACCTATCTGAATAAATATATTAATAAGAATAAGCCCTATATCTCATGTTTTAGAACACGTGGACGGCTCGGGTGTCAGGGAGATCACGCAGCGTTCGACAATAATTATGAGATATAAACAGTGTCACAGTCGAGATAGCTTGGGAAAACTATCGGTTTAGACTGCAACATAACGGTAGTGGCGGGTCTCAGTCGCTAGTTATGTTGGTACGGTGGAACGTATTGACAGGATCGAGTGAGATAAGGTTCTTCTGATACTGACCCTAGCAATAGGTGAAGAACTAGAGATCTCGGGATTTAGAGATATGATCTTAATCTCGATATGCTATTAGAGATATATGTGTTGTTCACTGTTACTTTGACTTGTATAGCTAAGGGTCTATCGCAGCATCCCTGATGACTTGCATCTTGGGTAACATGAGGGCACATAGTATGTCTAATTAGTTATATCGAGACACCGTGTCCGTATTAGGTTGAGAGATATCCCCTCAGGGAGTTCACAAGGTTTATTATACCAAGTCATGCATGCTGATTAAGTTCAGGTATAATAATAAGGGGTGAACGGGTACTACTTGAGGAGAATAAGATGTTAATTAACTATGAGCAATCAGAGGAGCTCTAATTAATAAATGGATATCGGAGTCATTAAACACGGGGATAACTCTAAATAAAGTATCAGCCCCAATCTACAAATTGGGACAAAGCGGTGATTCAGTTGTGATTCTTTAGTGGAATGCATCACAGCTCTAATGAAATAAATGTTCTGGGTTGATCATGGTTATTTCATTAGGTAAGTGATAGGGAGTAATCTGTCAGCTCCCTAACACGCTTCTGAAACACAGGGACAACAGATACGCAGACGCCGGATTCACACCAGATCACCAAGGATCTGATGTAGGATCTGATGAGTAGGAGAATTAAGTATAGCGGATCCAGATCGTTCCTTATCCTGGATCCGGATAGGAAAGGCGCTGAGCACTTCCGTATGGGATCTGAGTATATGAGATGCAGATCACCTCCCGTTGTTATCATTCTCTTAACCCCAGATCCCTATATGCGGTGTAGAAAAACGTGACCCTGGGGACCACTTCGGGGACCACTAATCATAACTAAAATATTCTCTTTAACTACTTTGTCTCCCTCAAAAAGACTAACTTAACCTCATAGTATAGATGTAATTACCCTTTTACCCTCACTCTCTGCGCTACTATAAATATGCAACCTTCTTCACCAAGGAAAGGTACGCTTTCTTCATTAGCACTTTACCTCCGCTGCAAGCTTTGCTGAAGCGGATTTTTATAAAAACTCATACTGACTTGAGCGTCGGAGTGTCTTCCCGGAGGACCCCTCCCCATTCCTCCGGTGCTGTTTTGCAGGCTCATAGCTGGAAGGCGGTGACCGGGAAGGCATTATTCAGGTAGCAAGGTTAACGAAAAGGAAAGAATTAATACCATAAAGCGAAACGGTGGAAAATCATTCGGAATGATTTTCTTAGCGTCTTTCATTTATTTGTATTACTGATTATTGTAAAAATCTGTTGATGGAAAATAACCCAATCTATCAACTGGCGCCGTCTGTGGGAAACTCTCTGGTTAAGGCGTAGATTTCCCCTTAAAATAATAATGTGCTCTGAGTTTTGATTCAACTTCTCTGTGAAAGAACGAAAAATAAAAATTCAGATGTTCATACAATTTGTGTAATAGTAATTCCTAATTTAATCCACTTGTGGATTCTGATGAAGAATTTGCCTAAAATATGGATAAAAAGGGGCTCAATTGTTCTTGCATCTCATGTAGGATCTGTGGTGAGAAGCAAGAAAAGAGGATTTACGCAAAGTCCTAACTTCGGCAAAAGAGGAATTCGATCATAGTAAAGATCATTCTCTTAAAATTCTTTCGTTTCACCCATTGAATATTCGCCGTGCTTCTTCAAGGCATCAGTCTGGGCATATTCAATGGATATTCATATATATATATATAAAAACAGAAAAAAGGAAAGTTACATATATGATGCATATTGATTTCTCTCTTTCTTATTAAAAAAACAACAGAGTATTAAAAAGTTATAATTGAAGGCCCTCCGTATCTCAGAAGAATCTCGAGAGAAGGAGAAGAACCTGCAAACCTTATACTTGGTGAGTAGAAATACATCACCTACACGTATACTAAGCGATTTGAGAGATTTCTTGATATATAAAAAAAAAGAGAGAGCAAGATAAGCTGATGGTAAGCCCTGGCAAAAGATCCAGGCACAGAAATGCTGTCTTTACGCTTACACAAGAAATCCTCAAAATCGTTTAAGGGAAATGGTTGGGAAAGTCCCATCAAGGGCGCCTGAAGCTCCCTATCCTCCTAGAAAAGGAGAAGCCCTAATCTCATATTAGGCACTAATCAAACAAATGATGCGTATGTCTTTGCAGATTTTCCTCGAAAATGGATCAACATTCCAGCATAGCCCAAATGATGGGGTCATCTGCTGAGGGACAGGCGAACACGCCTCATCCCACCCCTGGTTCTGACGCCAATCCTAGAATCATGTCTATAACCCAGGGAATGAATGTAGGAGAATCTGGTTTCTCTCCATTAATGTTGCAACAGATGAAAGCAATGATAGACGGAGCCCTGGAAGGAGCTCTGGAAAAAAGACTAGCTACCATTGGGACTAGTACTCTTGCAGATCCTAACAACCCATCTTCACTTCCCGAAAACAAGGGAAATCAGGAAAAGGCCAAAGGCAAACACACGTCCAGATTGCCAAATCCTAAAGTCCTTAAGGATGTTATTACCAAGTTGCCCCAGATCCAAGAGGATGGGCAGTTTACAGATTATGGGTCCTCTGACGATGAAGTGCAAGAAACAAGCACTGATCAGGAAAAAACTCTAACAGATGTACTCCAGAAGCGAATCCAAGATCAACAAGATCAAATGGTCATGGCCAAGGAGCTGGAAGAGCTCCGTAAGGCACACCAAGCATCTGAAAAGAGGAATGCGGATGAATCTGTTCATCCAACAAAAGATACAACGGGCACATCTGTAGCCCGCACTGGGAAGGAAAGCAGATCTGGATGCGGTCCTGATTATGTTAATGAGAACAGCCCTTTCTCGGCAGATATTCAAACTGACCCTATCCCCAAAAACTTTAAATCAGTCTCTTGTGAGTATAAGGGGCAAGGGGATCCTGAAGAACATCTCATGAAATTTGAGAGTTTGTGCCTATTGCACCAATACTCCGAAGGAGTCAAATGTAGGGTATTCTTAACCACTCTTTCTGGCCCTGCCCAGCAGTGGTTTCAGCAGTTGCCCAGGGATTCAATCCACTCATTCAAAGACTTGAGAGAGATCTTTCTACACCAATTTGTGAGTTCGAAAAGATCCACCAAGAATTCGTTGTATTTAACAACCATCAAGCAGGGGGCCACTGAGAGCTTGAGAGAGTATATGACCCGATTTAATGAGGCAATACTGGAAATCCCGGGTGTAGGAGCCACGCTAAAGATACATTCTTTCGTGGAAGGATTAAGGCCAGGACATTTCTTCGCCTCACTAATGAAGAAACCTGCCGAAACCTTTGATGAGCTCTTATCTCGAGTACAAAAGTATATAAACATGGAAGAAGCCATGAGTGCTAAGCGGGCAGATGTAACCTTCAAAAAAGACAAGAAGCCTGATGATAGAAAAAGAGGAGCTCCTGAAGGAAGGAAGCCCGAGAAAAATGAAAGATTTCAGCGATCTCTCACTCCACTTACCAGATCCCCAGCTGATCTGTTAGAAGTTATGATTAAAAAACAGGGGGTACAGATCCCCCCGGGTAGGGACCAGCCTCCAAGGCGACCTCCCTCTGATAAGTTTTGTAAATTCCACAATGATTACGGGCATACCACTAATGAATGCCGTAATCTGAAAATAGCCATTGAAAAACTCATACAAGAAGGACAACTGTTAGAGTATGTTAAAAAAGAATCTGGCCAACCCAAAAGGCGTAAAGATGAAAGGGATGGCAAATTCCCGCAAAAAGAAGCATCAACAGAAACTGCAGCCAATAAAGGCGTAATCTCCATGATCTATGGGGGACCCACAGGAGGTGACTCCAACAGAAGCCGCAAAGCGCATCACAGAGAAATCCAGATGCTGGAAAGGCATGACATGATGAAGATCGAAGGGGGAGTACCTCATCCTGAAGTATCTTTTGGGATTGAAGATGACAGATCCTTAATTCATCCTCACGAAGATGCCCTGGTTATCACGGCAGGGATCGAACGATATGAAGTGAAAAGAGTATTCGTAGATACAGGAGCGGGGGTGAATGTAATCTTTGAAGATTATTTTCTGCAAATGGATGTGCACAAACCACTAGATGGGGTGGCCACAACATTACATGGTTTTGCTGGAGGCTTGGTCATGTCGTTGGGTTCAATAGAGTTGATGTTGACTCTGGGAGATGGGGATTTGCAGATCTCTAAACCAGCTACCTTCTTGGTAGTAAGGCAAAAATCAGCCTACAACGTAATATTGGGAAGAACAGCTCTCAGTAATTTTCAAGCGGTAGTGTCAACCTACCACTTGATGATGAAATTTCCGGTGGGCAACCGAGTCGGGTCTGTCGCAGGGGACCAGGTCCTATCGCGAAGATGCTATGTACAGTCTGTGAAGGCTGGTGAAGCTAAGAAGCGGTCTGGGGACGAATTGAGAGATCCCCAGTGGGTAGCAGGACCTGAGGATAAACGAATGAGGTCTGAAGAACCTGTAGTAGAAAGCAATTCCCAAATCCAACCGGCTGAAGAGCTGTTGTTGGTGGAGTTAAAGCCTAATGAAACAGGGTTTACTACGCGCATCGGGACGCAGATGCCAGATGCGATATCCAAAGCATTGATAGCGTGTTTACGGAAGAATATGGATGTGTTCGCATTCTCATCATCTGATCTAGTAGGGATAGACCCAGAGGTCGCTCTGCACAGCCTGAATGTGGATCCCCAAGCCAAGCCGGTGAAGCAGAAGCTTCGACAATTCGGAACAGAAAAGGACCAGGTCATTAAAGAAGAGGTGCAAAAGCTGTTGAAGGCCAAACACATACGGGAAGTACAATTCCCAGAATGGCTATCTAACGCCGTTATGGTGCCCAAAGGCAACACTGGCACGTGGAGAATGTGCATAGACTTCAGGGATCTGAACAAGGCGTGTCCCAAAGATCACTATCCCTTACCCAGAATTGATCAAATGGTGGACTCTACATCTGGATGCGAGTTATTGTCAATGATGGACGCATATCAAGGGTACCACCAGGTAAAAATGGACCCAGATGATGTCAATAAAGCAGCTTTTGGGGTCTGTGTGGGAACTTTCGGTTTCCAAAGTATGCCTTTTGGTTTAAAGAACGCTGGGGCTACCTATCAGCGTATGATGGATAAGATATTCAGAAAACAAATTGGAAAAAATATGGAAATTTATGTCGATGACATACTGGTGAAAAGTATAAAAGCTGCAGATCATATCAATGATCTGGAAGAAGCCTTTGCTGTGGCTCGATTCTATCATCTGAAACTAAACCCGGCCAAATGTGCCTTTGGGGTACAATCGGGGAAATTCTTGGGATATGTGGTAACGCCCAGAGGGATTGAGGTAAATCAAGCCAAAGTGCAGGCTGTGCTGGAGATGGCCCCTCCCAGAAACATTCGGGAAATACAAAAACTTAACGGCAGAATCACAGCACTAAGTCGTTTCATTTCCAGATCTGCGGATAAGAGTCTGCCTTTCTTTAAAATATTAAGGAAAGGTAGCCAGTTTGAATGGACTCAGCAATGTCAACACGCTTTTGAGGAGCTCAAAAAGCATTTGATCTCTCTCCCTTTGCTTACTAAACCGGCACCTAAAGAGGTTTTATACCTCTACTTTGCAGTAGGAGAAGAATCTCTGAGCTCAGTGCTTATCAAGGAAGATGGATTTGTCCAGGTCCCAATCTACTATGTCAGCAAAATGATTCAAGGACCGGAAACAAGGTATACTGACATAGAAAAGGCCGCACTGGCGATAATGGTCACCGCTCGAAGGTTACGACCTTATTTTTTATCCCATAAAGTCATGGTAAGGACCAATATCCCGCTTAAGCAGGTGTTGGGGAAGCCAGATCTATCTGGACGAATGGTGAAATGGGCCATAGAGCTCAGTGAGTATGATGTAGAGTTCGAGCCCAGGACAGCTATAAAGGCACAGGCCTTAGTTGATTTTATGCAAGAAACCACACGAGGTGATGAAAAAGAAGAAAAGACATGGAGAGCCTACGTGGATGGCTCGGTTACCAAAGAAGGATCTGGAGCTGGGATACACATCCTCGATCCTGACAACAAGGAATACAGGTTCGCCATCAAATTCAAGTTCGTGACATCAAATAATGAGGCTGAATATGAAGCCCTCATCAGATCCCTACACATCCTGTTAAGCATGGATGCCAAGAGGGTGGAAATCTATTCTGATTCCCAACTAGTAACACACCAATTATTAAGAATATGTGAGAGGAAAGAGGAAAGGATGATAACCTATGCCTCTGTGGCTGAAACTTTATTGGCCAAATTCTCAAAAGCAGAGATCATCCAAATCCCCAGGGAGAAGAATGAAGAAGCGGATAAGCTCGCTAGGATTGCAAGTGCCATTGAAGGTGTATGGGATGGGGATTTGACTGTATTGCAAGCAGATACCAGATCTGGCTTAACTGAGGTTAATGCCATACATGAAATCAGAGACTGGAGAACACCCATCATCCAGGTCTTGAAAGATGAGGAACAAGGTGGAACCAACGTCGATAGACGTAAAAAAATGATTATGTCAAAATTCTTCCTATTTGAAGGTTTCTTATACCGAAGATCTTTCACACACCCTTATCTCAGATGCTTATCTGAGCCAGAAGGGGAATACTTATTGAGGGAGATACATGAAGGAGCTGCTGGTGCTCATACGGGATGCAAGGATCTAACTAGAAAGGTCTTGAGAGCCGGGTTCTTTTGGCCCAGTATTGGAAAAGATGCCAAGGAATTGGTTAAAAAATGTGAGTCTTGTCAAAAGAATGACAGATTAATTCATAAGCCCGCAGAGGAAATGGGAGTCATGTCTTCCCCTTACCCCTTTGATAAGTGGGGAATTGATATTGTGGGGAAATTCCCCATAGCCCCTGGTGGAAGGGTTTTCCTGATAGTCGCTATTGACTATTTCTCTAAATGGGTAGAGGCTGAAGCTGTAGTCAAAATCACAGAACAGCCATAAAAAAATTCATCTGGAAAAACATATGCTGCCGTTTTGGTGTTCCCAGGATTCTCATCTCTGACAATGGAACCCAATTCACAGGTGCATCTGTGCAAACATGGTGTCAAGAAATGGGAATTCAGCAGCGGTTCGTGGCAGTAGCCCATCCGCAAGCTAATGGACAAGTTGAAGTCACAAACAGAACTATTGTATCTGGAATTAAGGCCAGATTGGGAAAAGCAAAAGGGAACTGGGCGGACGAGCTGGACTCAGTGCTATGGGCCTATCGAACCAGCCCCAGAACAGCCACAGGAGAATCTCCCTTCAATTTGGTATATGGATCAACAGCTGTGGTACCAGCAGAATCAGAAGCAAAATCACACCGAATTTTAAAGTATGATGAAAATCAGAACATGGGGTTGCTCAGGGAAAATCTGGACCTGATCGAGGAACATCGGGCGGAAGCTCAAAACAGAGCTGAAAGGTACAAGCATCAGATGCGGAATGCTTATAACAAAAAAGTCCAAGTGCGGCGATTCGATAAGGGGGACCTGGTGCTGAAAAGAGCAGATGCTCTCAAGCCCACAGGAAAACTGGACCCTAATTGGGAAGGACC
This sequence comes from Mentha longifolia, assembly GCA_001642375.2. Lineage (NCBI taxonomy): Eukaryota > Viridiplantae > Streptophyta > Magnoliopsida > Lamiales > Lamiaceae > Mentha > Mentha longifolia. Next base: position 30,375,114 of record CM038114.1, read on the forward strand.
TTATATCGTTACTAAAGCACTCAAAGGAGGAGCATATGAGCTCAGAGATGCAGAAGGAAGGGATCTGCCCAGACCATGGAACGTCAATAATTTGAAGAAGTATTATGTTTAAGGTGTTCTAGTAATATGATAAATTTAAAGAAAGGGAAGGTATGTCAAAACCAACCCATTATCTGTTATGATGAAAATTCATGAAATGAGAATATTTTCTTTGTTTTTTGTGTTTAAGAAATGAATTATAATTCATTCGATTTCTTATAATTCACTTGGGGGGGAGTAGGGGTATACCCCCTACTACTATCCATCTACTCTTAGAGCAAGTATTTATTTACGAAAATTGATTCGCAAAATTTGCAAAAATATGATATAATGATATTCGCAAACGAAAATAAAAGCAAGAAAAGATTAAATAACATCTAAAAATGAAAAAGAGAAGTACTGGTGGAGCCAATCCCACTACATGGCACATATGGGTTCTTAAAAAGATCCTATTTTTGTAACTTATTCCCGCCGCCGGAAGTTTGCTCGGGCAGGTCCTGATCTCCGCCAGGTGCCAAAATACCTGGTGAGTGGACGACTTGAGGAGGGACCTCGATGGAAGAACTGGCCGCTCCTGTTGTGCCCTCGAAAGTGCCCGCCATAATCTCCTCGAGAAGGTTGATTCCTTCCTCTACTCCTGAAAAATCTCCCTGAACAGGAGCCACGTCCACCGGGTCTGAAGAGAGGTGATCTGCGGGATCTGACAGGTGGGGAGGAGGCGGAGGCATCTGCGATGGAGAGGGGATGAATTCTGCTGGCCAAGCACTGAGTCCCTCATCTGGTCGGATGTCGAAGTCGTCACCTGGTTTGTCATTTGGCTCGAAGTCTGGGTCAGTTCTGGAGCCATCATGGGGCTGGATACTTGGCTCGTCACCTGATCCGTCAGAGGAGCTGAGACTGGAGAGTGAGGCTGAAAAGCTGGATCCTGTCTCCCAGAGGACTCGCCGAGCTCTAAGGTTCCTCTGCTGTTCAAGAGCCCACTCAATGTGGTCCCGCGCGGGGATTGAAGAAAAGACGCTTCCTCCGACGCCTGAATAGTCCTTGATCTCTTGCAAGGAATCTCCCGTCTGCAAAAGGCGGAAGTATAAGTTAGAATCCCTTAAGTCATCAATGAGAGTGAAACAGGGAAGAGGAGGTGCCTTACCCATCGCCTGTAATAAAAAGGAGTCCATGAGAAGGACAAAGTAAATAAAGGCTTGCCGCCCGCGAATAATGAAATAAAATCTTATTATAGGATCCTTATAAATACTTACCATTTTGAAGGCCTCCTCTAGCAACCCGAACATCCCAGCTTGAGGAGGAAGGAGATAGTAAGGAATTTCTTCCCAAGCAGGCAAGATACTCTCATGCTCCCCAGGGCTGTAGAGAATATCAGCTGCCGACCTTAAGCTCCGCATATACCAAGGATTGCGGGCATTAAAGTGAGGATCTAGTTCCAAAGAAGGGGCCTCCTTCTCCAGGAGATCCAGGATCTTATCAATATTCAGATCCCGCATCCTATCTCTCAGCCCGAGCTGGGTAAGAACCTCTTCAGTAATAGCCCCAATCCAAAAGGCTAAAGGAACACTCATCCTTTCCCAGAAGTCTGCAGATGAAGGAAATCTTCGGGGAGATCACGCACCAAGGCGCGAAGGAAGGCCTGGCCGTAAGGCGTCATCAGTAGATAAGATCTGCAGCGATGGGCCCCTACTGCAGACCCAGTAACGAGCCCTTCACGCGGACCCGTTTCGACACCTTTCTTGACGGCGTTATCACACGCTCGCTCCATGGCATCTTTGTGGCTCTCAGACGCCTGAATCAGATCTGCTTTAGCCTTGTCACAGGCTCTCTGAAGATCTTCGGCACGCGCCTTCTGATCAGCCAGATCCTTTTCCATCTGTTGAAAATAGCGCTCTCGTTCTTGGGCTAATTTCTCCCGATCCACCTCCCGCTGCTTCAGATTCGCTAGCTCTTTTTCCAGATGCTCTGCTCGATCATTCAGAGCTTTAATTTCGGCGGCGTGCTCTTCGCTACGAGCCATTCGCAGCTGCGTCACTTCCTCCTGCAGATGCTCGTTGGAGGAATGCATGCCGGACATGTCCCCTTTCATGGGATCATATGCTAACGCTCTAAGTGAAAGCATAGATCTGAAAGCTACGGCCTAAAATAATAAAGTAACAAGTCAACAAATAGTTAACAAAGATGACAAAATGATGTCTTTCTGTACTAAAATTCCTTTCTAGTACCTTAATCTCGTGAACAGACGCTTGACGGATAAGCTCCACGGAGGATAACCTGTTCAGATGCCTCCAATCTTCGGCACGCGGGATGCTGTCCAAAATATTAGAGGCGGTACCTCCATCAACACCCCTAACCGTGCCAGGAAAACTCACATTAACCCCAGGCGCGGTATAGGAGGCAGTAGGGACATCCAAGCCTTTCATGCGCAACGCATGGAGCATAGCCAGGGTGGCTTCAGAAGCAGGACTTTCCACCATGGCTGGCTCGGGAGGATTAACCACCATATAGGGGTTGGCGGTGGCATATCTAGCCAAGGTGCTGGAATACCTTGGATGACCTACAACAAATGGTGTTGCGGATATAGGAGTAGGTGACAAAACGTTAGAAATGGGCAAACCCACCCTCCGGTCAGTACTGCTGGAAGAAATCTTTTTTCTCTTCGGAGCTGTGGAAGATGCAGACTCCGAGGGTCTCTTCTGGGGGACGGAAGGTCTATTAAGCCCTATGGGAGCTGGTGCTTCAGAAGTGGCGAATAAATCTGCCAAAAACCCCTCGGAAGACTGAAAGTCAGCTCCTTCGCCGGAAGGAAAAGCCACTCCCTCGGACCAGGTGGAAAGGCTGCGGTCCACCTCAGCAGCCAAGGGGTGAGGAGGGCGCGTAGAAAGAGACATAACAGCCCGAGGGGTGGGCTCTTCTCTTATGACCACCCCAGGTAAAGTAGTTTTTCCCCCGACTCGGGGAGCAGATCCCTTAGGACGGGCAGCACTCTCAGATCCTTGTGTAGGATCTGAAGGCGCTGTGGAAGGAGGGATCTGGGAAGCAGAAGAATATCCCGTTGTGGAGACAGAGGCTGGAACGGGAATTGAAGAGGGAGCTGTTGATGTTGTGGAGGCTGGAGAAGCCCGTTCAGAGGCCGCAGCCATAGCTGCCATCCGCTCCTCCATTTGTTTTCTTGCCTTTTCACGGAGAACGGATCTGGCTGACATATCTGAGAAAGCAAAGATAACTGTAAATCAGAAACATGATTGAATTCAAGATACATGTGTAAAAACACTCGAATCCAAAATATAAAGTATTTACCCATAGAGGGATCCCAAGGAGTCCCAGGCCTCAAACCAAAAAAAGACAACACTTCTTCACTGAGAAGAAGTGGCTTCAACATCCCATGACCTGCCGGATACTCCCTAAGCAGGTCATGAAGAATGTCTTTTTCCCATGCAAACAGGGTGACTTTCTCGAAAGAAGGCTTATCTCTCTTAGGCTCAGCATACAGAGGAATATCGGGAATATTCCAGGAATTAGGAGAAGGAGCACCTACTGTCAGATACTGAGGGTGCCACTTCCTATCTATAGACTCGTATTGGCCATAGAATTTATGGAACCAACCTAGGGGAGAAAAATACAAATGATACCCGCGATGTTTTAGTTCATGGGTCCTAAAAAACAAGGACACTGGATCTTCCACGCCATGTAAAGTGGCTGCTATATAAAAGAAAATTGCTCAACGAAATGAAGCAGGGTTCAGTTGGTTCAAGGGGATACCATATTTTGTCGCTAAACTAGCCAGAAAAGGAGGAATAGGGAATCGCAGGCCTGCCTCCAATTGACGAAGCCAAAAAATCTTATGATTTGCTTGAGGAAGTAAAGGGCGCTCGCTAGATTCCGGAATATCTATAGTAAAGCCCCTAGTATTTCCTAATCTACTCAAAATTAAGCCCAATTCTAAAGAAGATACGGTGGAAGATTCATATTCACCGAGAGGGGCAGGCGGCTGCGCGGCAGCTCTGCCCCCTTTTTCCTCTTCACCTTCAATTACCTTTTTCTTACCCTTACCCTGGGCACCTTGTCTAGAGGAAGAAACCATCTTTTCCTTATCGCTTGAATGTAATAAAAACTAAGAAATAAACTAAAGCGAGTAAAGAAGGAAGGAGAAGCAAGGAAAAAAGGAGGTACCTGTTTGCAGGGAAGAGGGCTGCGGTGAAAAGAAAAGCAAGAGGTAGTTCCAAGAAAAACCACAAGAAAAAGCTCTTCAGGAAAAATGACGAAAAATTTCTAAGTATGGATTTTTTCTCTCTCTAAAGTATCTTATAAAGCTCTTTATAACCACTACTACCTGTAATTAAGAAGCACGTCTCGTCGGTTATGGAGACGTGGGTGCAGAAGTTATGATGGTAGGGAGTGGCGGCAGTTTCGGGTCCCGATAAAGAAGAGGCGATAACCCTAGAAAGTCGCGAAGCGTCAGAAATACGCTTTAGTAATATAACGGACCTCCCAAGGAGGGATCTGCAAACAGTAGGACCTGGGAATACGGGTCCTCAGAACTGCCGGATTCTCATTAAAGGGTCTGCATAGATATAGGACCTGGCGACACGGGCCTAGAGAATCACAGAACCTTCATAAGAAGGTCTGTGTCTAACAATATATGGGAATCTAGATCTTGTAAATCGCAAACCCACATGGGGAGATATCTCCCCGCACCTCCAAAGTTTATAACAGATAATTTGCAATTTACAGACCAGCAAAAAAGGATCTGTATATCCCAAGATCTGAAAACGCAGAGCTTAGAAATAGCTAGTTCTCTATAGAGTAGATCTGCACAAAGCAGAACCGGTGGTACTAGGACCGAGGATCTGACGTAGTGCTAAAGCTATGCAAAAGTGTTCTTTTATCCTACCGGGATGAGTATCACACTTACTATAATGGTGCAGATCTAAATTCAGAGCAAATTTTAAATTTTTCCCATCTTTCCAAGTTTTAAATTTAATCAATTAGCCTGTACATTTTCCGAAGAAACTTTCAAGTTTTACCTGGAACTTTGTTCCATTTTTATATATATATAACCCGAATATTCATTCGGTAAAATAGTTCGCATTAAGTAGGTATCTGGAATGGTGTCTACATATTATCCTCTTAAAAAAACCGAATATATAAAGTTTTTTATGTCATCAAAGCCCAAAAGTTGTGAAGCTTATTCAGAACCAAATAGCTCGGGCATCTGGGTATGGTATCTGTTTTCAAGGCTCATTTTTGGTCCTCATTACCTCATTCCTTCTTCTTATCATATTTACCATTCATCAAGTGTGTGCTTGTGTGGTTACAAGTCTCTTAACACATCTCTGCAAAGGTAAGAAAATGACAAGTGCCATCATTATACCCAAGGAATGAAATTGGGGTAAATATATAAGAAATTCCGGGCAAAAGTATATATGCTTCTGGAAATATAGATAATATAAAGTGTATCAGATGTCGCTCTGACATATACATATGTATATATACATATATGTAAAAAAAAAAAAAAAAAAAAAAAAATAAAATAAAATATATATATATATATATATAAAAGAGAGAAGAAAGAAAGAAGAAAAAAGAGAAAGAGATAATGAGCCTCAGAGAATTTTAATCGTTCATTTAGAAAGAATGAATGTCGACAAGAAAGAGTCATCATAGGCCCAAGAGAACGGACACAGCCTCTGTTAAAGCATGGCATTTCTATCATCACAGTACCTCTTGCATAAAGAGAACCGCTCAAAAGGATGACATTACTCTACTGATTATCAGAGAGGAACATCCATGGCTGTAAGATATAATCTCCTTTCTCGTCGAAGAAGATGAACGGACGATGAGGGGAATCTTCTATATTTATAGCAAAGGAAGTAGCGGGAAAAATAGACGGTTTAGATGAAGCTTAACAATAAAATCAAAGGTCTAAAAATCAAGGGCGGTTCGGCTTCCCAAGGTAAGGCCATCATTACGCCTCGAGAGTGAGGAGGCATATGTCAGTTGACAAGAAAGCTCCCCTCTCTTAACGTATTAAAGAAGCTAACCAAGACTTGGAACGCGTAGAAGTCATTCCAAGGACCTGGGGGGGGAGTAGCTGATAGGGAGTAATCTGTCAGCTCCCTAACACGCTTCTGAAACACAGGGACAACAGATACGCAGACGCCGGATTCACACCAGATCACCAAGGATCTGATGTAGGATCTGATGAGTAGGAGAATTAAGTATAGCGGATCCAGATCGTTCCTTATCCTGGATCCGGATAGGAAAGGCGCTGAGCACTTCCGTATGGGATCTGAGTATATGAGATGCAGATCACCTCCCGTTGTTATCATTCTCTTAACCCCAGATCCCTATATGCGGTGTAGAAAAACGTGACCCTGGGGACCACTTCGGGGACCACTAATCATAACTAAAATATTCTCTTTAACTACTTTGTCTCCCTCAAAAAGACTAACTTAACCTCATAGTATAGATGTAATTACCCTTTTACCCTCACTCTCTGCGCTACTATAAATATGCAACCTTCTTCACCAAGGAAAGGTACGCCTTCTTCATTAGCACTTTACCTCCGCTGCAAGCTTTGCTGAAGCGGATTTTTATAAAAACTCATACTGACTTGAGCGTCGGAGTGTCTTCCCGGAGGACCCCTCCCCATTCCTCCGGTGCTGTTTTGCAGGCTCATAGCTGGAAGGCGGTGACCGGGAAGGCATTATTCAGGTAGCAAGGTTAACGAAAAGGAAAGAATTAATACCATAAAGCGAAATGGTGGAAAATCATTCGGAATGATTTTCTTAGCGTCTTTCATTTATTTGTATTACTGATTATTGTAAAAATCTGTTGATGGAAAATAACCCAATCTATCAGTAAGGCTAAACTCTGTCTGGTACATAGATCCCTGGGGTGACCCAAGAGCTCTTCAGGAAAGGAATTCAAGGTATTATTGAGGGATATCAGTTTTGGACTGAAAAGAGGCATTATGGGCTTGAGCCCATTAATGTGGTGCCTACTGTAGTGTAGGGGACGCCAGCTTCCTCTTTTAGTGTCCATCTGATCTCAATAATTGTACTCTGGTTAATTATATAATTATGGAATAAATTAATATCTAATTAATTAAGATTTATTCTTAATTAAGGAATTAGATAATTAATTTAATAATTATATATTATTTTCCTTATAATAATTAGGATTAATTCTAATTATATTTAATTAGAATTTATTCCAGTAATTATTAACTAAACCGGGCTTTAATTAATTAAAGCCCGTGACTTAGTGGACAAGGAATAGGGGCGGCACTTCTCCTTATAAATAAGGTGGAGGAGATTCTCAAAACCTAAGTTTTGAGTGTAGAGATCGGCGCCTGTCATCAGAGGGAGAGTTCCTGGTTCCAAAGTTCCTAGACGCCCACACAGTCGAAGAACTTCGAGGAAAGGGATCACACCTCAGTAATCTAGACCTGTAGATTACTCCGTCGGCACAGATCTGAGGTATAACATTCTAAACTCGATTATATGACTTAGTTGCATTTAAATTATCACATCCAATTCGAAGATCTTGTGGGAAAAAGGAATGCTTTCAAGCAGCAGTTCCAACACTGGTCCCTCCACCAAAGGATTGTAATCTCGTTGGTTGTAAGTGGTTTTTGCCCTGAAGCGAAAACCGGATGGTACAATTGAACGCTACAAGGCTCGTCTTGTAGCCAAAGGATTTCATCAATGACCCAGATTGGACTTCAATGAAACTTTTAGCCCTGTTATCAAACCTGTTACTATCCGAACTGTGCTTTCGATGGCGCTCTTTCACAAGTGGAATCTCCGACAACTCGATGTAAGTAATGCCTTTTTGCATGGAAAATTGTCTAAACCAGTGTACATGCATCAGCCTCAAGGTTTTGTTGATCCCAATTATCCACATTATGTGTGTAAACTACACAAATCATTATATGGGCTACGCCAAGCTCCTCGTGCTTGGTATCATACCTTAAGTGCAGCACTCTTGGAATTTGGTTTTCGACAATCACAGGCTGATCATAGCCTCTTCATCTATCACCAGTCGATCATAGCCTCTTCATCTATCACCAGTCAGATGCTTGTCTACTCGTACTTGTATATATTGATGATATAATGATTAACACATATTTTATGTGCTTGTTGAGTGTGTTTTGTATGTGTTTAAGTCTCGATTTGGGTGCTTAAGTGTTATAAATGCTAGGGTTTCTTAACTTGTAGCATACATTCTATTTTTTCTCGTTTCTTTCGGTTTTCGATCCATTTTTTGTAAGAATTGGAAAGAGCATTCATGTGGTTAAGGATTGAAGGCTAGAAAAGAGGAAGAATCGAGCTTAATTAGAGTGAAACCTAGGGTTAAAAGTGTGGAAATTAAATTTATGGAGTTAGGTTTTCACTAGTTCAAGTTCGTTTATATTTTCTTCGTTCTCTCGAGTCTCTTTGTGCCTTTTTGCAGGATAATGAAGAACTCATTTGGCTAAATTGATCATTCTATGTCGAAGAGAAGTTCGTTAGGAGTCCGTAGCAAAAAGCGGTTCGGAAATTGGAGTTCGGACGAGAGAGAACGAGCGAAAACGAAAACATCGCGCAAAGAGAAGACGAAGTTGACCGGTCAAGAAGGAGAGCCGGCGGTCTGCCAGACCGCCGGCAGCCTCCTAGACCACCGGTTGGCTGAAAGTTCTCAACTTAAGGGGCGAGTTCGGCTCGCCCAAACTCGCCCCGGTTCGTCCCATCTCGTTCCGATTCGACTCAAACTCGATTTTCAATGTATTTAATCCTAGAATTCACCCCATTTGGAGATCTTTTGGCATATTTTATTCTCCCAAGTACCCTATAATATTTTCTCTCTTTCCTTTTTAGTATTTTGAAGATTGTTGAAGCTATACTTTGTGGATTTGCAATTGAAGACCATCTTCTTCTTCCTTATTAAATTCTCTTTCTTTTAAGCATGATTTCATTTACTTTCTATGGTTTATTTCCTTTAATTATGTCTAGCTAAGTTCCTTTTGGTTTCAAATATATGAAGACATGATCTAGATTAATAGGTTGTTGGATATTGTAGTTGGATTTGCCTTTTAATTCATATGTCTTGTGGTTTGGGACTTGATTTTATTGCATGAGTGATTGATCATCATAGAGTGCGTACAAGGTGTTTGGTTAAATACTTAGTAGGCTTTAGTTCATAACACTTGGCATCAAACCACAACATATTAGTAATTCTTGCTAATAGGAGATTCTAGATAATTAATTGAGCTATTTGGAGTTGATTTATGCATCTTGAGACCTAACGGAGATAGATGTTATAGGTTAATCCACTTACATTGATTGCTTTGAGAAAAGAGTTGATGTATATCCTATAAAGAACTCCCGTATGAATTGGATTAAATCGGTTTATCCTTGCAAATTCCAAAACCTATGTTTCTAGTGAATGTTGGATTATATTTGGAACCATAATTTCTTCTATTGATATTTATCATTTCATACTTGTTTGCTAGTTGATTTTGTTATTTGAATTTGTCATTAATCTTTGGAAAATACAAAAACATGATATATTGTAGCTTGGATAGTGATATAGATAGCTAGGTTACTAGCTGAATCTCTTACGCCCTTGCATTCCCTGTGGATTCAACTCGAATATACTATTCGATTATCATTGCATCCTCCTACCCTTAAAAGTAGGGCGGATCACATAATACTTACGGGTTCTCACGATTATCTTCTTGATTCATTGGTTGCACATCTCAAATCAACTTTTATTTTAAAGGATCTTGGTGCCTTGACATTTTTCCTTGGCGTGGAAGTATCGCGGTGTCGGGAAGGTTTGTTGTTGTCTCAACATAAATACATGGTCGATTTATTACGTAAGTTCAAAATGGACGGTTCTAAACCAGTCACCACACCCATGGCTACCTCTAATAATTTATCTATTTCGGGAGCGGTGGATCCTACTGAGTATCGGAGTGCCATCGGAGCCTTACAGTATCTCACACTAACTCGTCCGAACATCGCTTTTGCTGTTAATAAGCTTGCCCAAGCTATGTCTGCTCCTACTGCCAATGATTGGCTTGGTGTGAAACGGATTCTACGATATCTAAAAAGCTCGTTACACCATGGTCTTCTTCTTCAGACACCGCGGTCCTTGTCATTGACAGCATATTCGGACTCAGATTTTGGTGGGAACATACCTGACGGTAAATCCACTTCCGCCTATATCATCTTCCTTGATCACTCACCTATTTCGTGGAGATCCCGGAAGCAACATGGAGTAGCGAGATCATCTACTGAAGCTGAGTATAGAGCCTTAGCTTCTACTGCTGCGGAAGTGTGTTGGATTTATCAGCTTTTTCGGGAACTTGGGCTCTCCTTACCAACAACCCCTAAGCTTCTATGTGACAATTTGGGCGCTACTCGTCTGGCCTTGAATCCGGTGATGCATTCAAGGATGAAACATATTGCTCTGGACATCCACTTCGTACGGGATTTGTCGAACAAAGGGATTTTTCCAGTGGCATATGTTAACACAGCTGATCAGCTTGCTGACCTTTTGACAAAACCGTTGAGTAGATCTCGGTTTGCGCTTCTTCGCTCCAAAATCTCCGTGGCGGATGGCACGTCAATTTTGCGGGGGCGTATTAGGAATGAAATATCATAGCATAATTTTAGGGATTATAATTGTAACAATATTTTGTATTCCTTTTATACTTTTCTCATGTACTGTATATAAGGGATTAATCCCTAGTATGAGAAAAGTGAATTCCCGCAGCACAACCTTTACAACCCCTTCTTGATAGTTTTGGGGGCAAGGGTTTCTTGTACGATTTTTCCTTCATGAATCTCTTCATATATGAGTTATATGATGTCCAAATATGTATTTTGTTGCATGAATAAGTCACTTGGTCATTGGTGATGAGAATATATTGATAAGAACTACGTATTCGAAGTGTGTGAGAATCTGTCAAAATCTGTAAGATGTGAGCATTTCAAAAATTTTATGCAGACTTATAGTGGATATTTTTAAAAAATATTTTCATGATAGTAACTATATAGTGTTAGGATGATGTGTGAATTTTTCTATAATTTTGGGGCGTGTTTTTGTTGACGAAAATGACCTCTCTTTCCCATATGTCAGTCTGTCACAGATTCTGAGAATGAAATGCAATGATGTTTAATTATTTGTAAAATAAACTTTTTCTGGAAATTCTTTTTTTGTAATTAAAATACAGTGAGTTATCTATGTTGTGTAAAAATATTGGACTCTTTTGGTGAACCGATTATGCACAATGATCTTTTAAATTTACTTGCGCAGCAGAATTTTATTTAGAATAGCACACGTGCATGGTTTTGTAAAATACGTTTTAAATGGAAATACTTGTTAAAAAATTATGAAATTTTTCAGAGTTGTTATTACGAACATTGAGATTTTTTATGTTAAATTTTATAATTTTTCGAGTAGTTTAACTATTTTTCCCGCATACTAGAAGTAAATCTGTCACTAATTTCCAGCTTTTGTTGAAACTCCTTGTTTTTCAAATAAAATTTCGAAACTTCTTGAAAAACGTTTGGGTCGAAGAAATTAAGTTATTGGACAGTAGGTTACCTTTCTTAGTGGTGGATTGTTGCCTAATTGTGTAAGACATGTTTATGTATTTATGTAACTTCATCCTTGTTGTAAATGAATGTCTTATGAAAATGGATCGATCTCTTTGTTTAGACTATGTTTTGTTATTTTCTCTAAGAAAGTTGTACATGTTGTTTTAAGATGAGAAATTCTTGTAGAAAAATTATGATATGCTTGTGTCTTTTTGGTTCGTTAATGATTTCAACAAAAACATGAATATGTGAACTTTACGTATGTAAACATATATGTGACTACTATATGTGACAGTATGATATGAAGTATATATTGTTTAAAGAATGGGGGAGTAGGGAACTATAGGATCTAGGAGCTTAGATGTCATTTGAATGTCTATATGGAAGCTTAGCCCTTAGATGAATCTTGTAGGGCAAGTAAAGGAAGGTTGTGAGCCAACAACCGAGTCAGACTCTATTGAGATGTGATCACTAACGAGGTGGGTTTTTATTTTCAGTACGGTATTTTTGAGCTAGTGAGCTCCTATGTATATATATGTATTAAAGTATGATTATGCATGTTAAAAGTTTTTATGTCTTATGGCGCTCATACAATGCGACGAAATGTCGATGCGATGAAATAACGATGAACAATTGGGCCTTGGTTGATTTAGACCAAGGTTAGTGCACTTAAGTCTATATTGGGAAGACTCCGCCGGGTCCCCAATTATGGTTGTATGGCGTATGAGCGAGGTGCGCACAAGTATCGATGTACCTTATGGGTAAACAAAGTATTTTGCATATACGTAGGGTGATGTTTTCCTTTTTAAAACTCATACGTTATATGATGATGGACATGCATGATCTTCCAAGTAAAGTTTTATGTTTTTCACTGACATAGGGGCAAACGAAACCCACTTAGTGCACTAGTACTCAGCCCAAAATTGTTTTCAAATATTTTTAGGTTAATGATCGGAGGCGGGGATGAGCTTGCAAGAGGGGTGGATAGCTCATGGATTGTTTCTCCTTGGAATAAATTCCAAAACATGATTTGGAAACTCTTGTTATAATAATCACCTCTTATCTATTTCCTCAACTTCCGCTTGAACAATTTGACTAGTTATGCATGTTTAGATATCGACTATCTTCTCTTATTTTATTGAATAATTACTTCTCAAATACTCGACTCCTGTCGGGTTCTTGATTATTCTATTTCAAGTTTATGACACGTGTCCCAATGTCTTCACACATTAGAACGCGGGTATTCAGTGTGTTCAAGATTCTTTTTTTAAATGTTTAGTTATGTTATTATTCGAGTAGCATCCCAAAACCCACCATTTAATAATTATTTTGCATAGCCCCGGGTCTGGGTCATTACAATAACTCTGACAGTATCTTTACTACTAATCTCAACGGATTTTACAGAAATCATTTTCATGGATTTGCAATAGTTGTTTCTTTTGTTTTGTTTTGTTTTATTTTGTGGCTTTTTTTTTTCTTTTTTTTTTCCGATGTTTGCTTTAAAGTTAAGATTATTTCTGCATTGGAAGTAAAAATATTATGCATTGTCCGATTGTAATGCATCGCATTACATAACGTAATGCATGATATTCAATTATTAATGCATTGATTAAATTTCTAGATTTGTGTCTTGTAGCTTCACTTTAATTTAAGTTCAACTCACAATTTATGAATTTATCAATCTTATTCTAACAAGAATTTTCTGTCCCCAACGTAGAATCTAGGCAAGGAATTAAATTTTTAGTGATGAACCAAATGTTATAGAAATGCATTTTTTTGGAAAAGATAAATTAGTGATGAAATCATCCACATGAAAGAAGTCAGGGATGATGAAAATGCATAATACAAAAAAAAAAACAAAATATATATGTATACTACTAGCTTATGTCCACCGGCGGAGCCACATGTAGTTGAGGGGTGGCTTAAGCCCATCCTACCCCAAAAAAAAAAATTGTTCTTATAAAATTATGATTTCTTTGTATATTATGCACATTTTAGTGCATAAGCCCATGCTACCTAATTACATTGTACATAAATTTATTTTTCAAATCTCGAACATGAAACTCAGCCCCCGCCATGTAATTTTTCTGGCTCCGCCCCTGCTTATATCATCTTATTTATACTCAAACTCGCTTTATACTAAATAAAACCTATACTTATTTTTACTTATTCTTCGAAAAAAAAATATACTGTATATATTTAGTCATCTAGAACAATAAAACATCTATTCATTTAAAAATTGAATCCTTTCATCTTCTACACACACAATATAGGAAGGGGAGAGAAAAAAAGTTTGACTAATAGAGTCGAAGATTGAAAAATCCAATATTACATCTGTCTGAATATAATGCATCACCTTATTAATATAATGAATGATATTCAATTATTTAATGCATCATTAAAATGCATTACTGTTTATAATATAACAAATCATCGGAAAACAAATTAACCAACGTATTCAATCCTTGATCATATATATATAACCAAAAATCAATGACCAATTCAGCAACAAAAGATTTTTGAAATATAGCATAAACCAACAATAGAAAACATATTTCTATATGGTGTGCATGCTATTCGGTCTCAGAAATAATAAACATATTCATAATCAATCAAGTAGTCCTGCATGAGAGTTTGGGGAGTTCACCATCATCTTTCTTCCTCTTACGCGTCTGTGTTTTCTTAACCACTTTTTTTGGAGCATTGCTTCTGTGCATCTGGTACGTTTTTTATAACTCATTCCTCAAAATCATCATATCATCTGAACTTGCTTGAACATTATTATGTTTCACCATGTATTCCTTCATCAGTATCAGTTTGTCATGCTTATGTTTGGTGCGTTCTGCATATCCACCCAATTTTTTTCCGAAGAAAATAAAACATTAACTCAATATCAACACTAGAGAAAGGTAAAAAGATAAGGTATTCAGGTGTTGGACACAATATCATCTATACTGATATTACGTGCATTATCTAACATTAGTATATGCATTATATGTCAAAACATATATATAAATATGAAAAAACATTACATGATGCTTGCATTATATAGCACGCGAGTAAGCTTTACAAATAAACTACTTATGCATTATAACATTTCACATAAATAAAGAGATATAAATAGTCAATGGTTTCTGCAAAATATAGATTAACAGTATTCAAATTTGAATCTAAATAAATATATTATAATATAAAACTAAAATCAGCTTCTGCAGCATTACAACAACTTAGTTAACTTGTACCTTCTTCCGCTGTCGGTTTTTCAATTATATTTGGCAGTGTCATAATATCCTCGATATTGTGGATTCACCCAGCAGCAAAATCTGATATCTATATTTCATAAACTAATTGACTTCCTCTCTTGAAGGTAATGCACAAAATCTGAAAAAAAAAATCCTATTGTTCTGCAAAAAGTGCAAATAATATGAAAAATCGGAACAATACAGGTAAACACAAAAAAAAAACCTCAACTAGTTGCATTACTGGTATCGTAATCGTTCATTATTCACATTACCGTTTTCGTGAAGTCTCTATCGGAGTCGTAACTTCTTCACTCGATGCAGAATAATCCCATTAATGCATAAGAATCCATCTATTGCAGAAGAATCCTGGACTAGTATATTCTCTATATGTAGATGGATTTTGATCTGTGATTTTCGATACTATAGTGATGAAATCCCGCAAGATGCGCAGATTCCAAAAATTCCAATATCTATGTTTACCTTTTAACCCTTTGCTACTATTCATTTACGGTTACTTTCATTCTTTTAATTAAATATCTTATTTGTTGTGCTTATTTTGGACTGTTAGATTGTTATTGATCTAAGGGCTATTTTTACCAGATCTCACCCCATATATATATATATATAGGTAAAAAATAAAATACTTACTTATACATAAAAAAAATCAATTTTAGGCATGAAAAATAAAAAACACAAAAACTATCCATCTTTTGGTATAAGTGGACAATAATGCTTTTACTTTTGAGCACATGGCCACTCTCTTTCCCTTTCTTCTCCCTCCTACATGTATCCCTTCCCTCTCTCCTCTCTCTTTTCTTTTTTCTTTTCCTTTTTCTGTGTGTGTGTTTTTTTTTTTTTTTTTGATGTTTTCGATTTTTTATTTTTATATTTTGTTTCCTTTTTTTTTTTTGGCATTTTTCTTTTTCTTTTTCGCTTTTTTTTTCAGGTTTTTTTTTTTCTATTTTTTTGTTTTCTTACAGTTTAATCCGGTTTTTTTTTTCGTTTTTTCAATTGCTTTCGGTTTTCTTTTTCATTTTTTATCTTTCGAAATGTGCAATTACGCAATACGTTTATATTCTTTTAGTAATGTTTAATGGTAAGTGGTAAACGAATAATGTCAAATTGTAATTGCATTACGCATTACATTTATGTTCTTTTAGTACTGTTTACCGGTAAGTGGTAAGTGGTAAACGAATAATATCAAATTATAACTACATTACATTACAGTACATTTTTATTCTTTTAGTACTGTTTACCGGTAAGTAATAAACGAATAATATCAAATTATAACTACATCACACTGTTCTTTCAATACTTCTTCTCAAACTCACATAGTCATTTCAACAAATACATAGAACTCATCACTCCAATAGCAGCTTTAATAAAGCTCTACAACAAACCATTCGACAAACATCAAACCATAAACTCAATCATGAGAAAAAATCATTAAACATCCAAAAATAGGGGATTATTCCAGAACACCCAGTTTCATCTTAATTTAGGGCATCATTTTCGAAATCAACAAACAATAAATTCAAAACACATAATCAATCATAAAAAACTCCGACTGAACCCGCATCCACACTCACATTCCCCCATCACGATTTGATTTTCCACCACGATCATCAGAGGTGATGCTACCGTCCAATCACAAATGTAGTATTCAATCAAAGATTAAAAAAAAAATCAAAACCAACAATATTAGAATCTAACTGTAACACTAATCATAAGTTAAATCTATCAACAAGTTTCTGCATATGATCATGCTCATGTATACAACTCTAAGAAGGACAAAAAATGGACTAAATATCATATCAATAGAGGAACATAACAGAAAAACACATAATGAAATCATGAACTTACAGGAAGAACCAAAAAAAGGCAAACAATAATAAAAATCTCAATTCAACCAATAAAAACAATAAAATCACGAATTTGGGGATTTTGCACCGGAAATACCTCTCGATTCAACCAGATTGGAAGCTACTGAAGGAATCGACGGCGCTCCTCCATGGATAACTCATCACCGTCGACAGCATCGACTACCTTCTCCATGAAATTGATCAGCTCCTCGTCGTTATTGGCGCTCCACCTCTACAGAAACCACTTCAGCGGCGACGTCCCCTTCCTTCCGATAGATGCCAGCGTGATTGGGCATAATTTATCTAATTATTTCTGGGATATATTGGCGAATTTTGGTGTTATTTTGAGTGAATTCACCTTGATTTGGATTAATTGTGAAATAATGTGCTTTTGTAGGAGAAAGAGGATTTTTGGTAATTTTGGAGCCAGTTGAGGAGATGTTTTCGAAGTTGGAACTGAAGAAGAAAGGCAGAAAAGGCTGAAAATTCAGGCGGCGTGCCCAGACCGCCTGAGGAGCCCTGTTCGTGGCGAGAAAAATATTTGTTTCGGGATTTTGAAGAGAAGCTTCTAATTAATTCCTGACGGGATTAATAGACTTTAAGTGTTTTATTTAGTTACGGAGTAATATACTTTTGAATATTAGTATTAGATAAGTTATTATTTAATACTTTCCTAGTTAGATTAGGACTCTAGATTTATTTCCTTATTATGAGGAAATCCTCTAGTATATATAGGTATATTTTATTAGTGAGAAAAACCTATCATCATTATCTTATTTTGGACGCAGCGGTTGCAGACTTTGGAGAGAAAATTGAAGTTCTTATTTTTCTTTCATCACGTCAATCTTCATCATTCTTTTATTTATTTTTCGTTGCTATTTTATTATGCAATCTAGCTAATTTTCTTATTCCGGCAAATACAAGGAAGCTCTGGCTTAAATTATTTTATGAGATCTAATTTGAGTTCATACTTTAATTTTGTGCAAGCACCTATTATTCTCCGTGTTTATTTTTATTAATTGCTTTATTTTTCTAAGTAGTGTACAATGCTTAGTTGAATAGAGTTAATTTATAGCCAATTAATTATGTCATACTTAATTGTGATTAGAATTAATTAGTGATAAATTGACTTGTTTAAAGTCAAGAGAATAATAGTCTTAATTCAATAATCCTGCATCAGAGTTTGTTGGTTTTGAATCGGGTTTATCTAGTTATTAATGTTGTCGACTCATTAAATCTATAGAGCGTCTCTTACGGTTGTCAGTCGGTTAGGAAAATAATTGGTGAAGCATCTTCCTAATTATCGAGAAATTAAGGAGAAATAAGATTACGTCAGAAGCGTCTTTGGTAATCATAACCGTTTTGTTTGCATGTAATTAAAGTTATTTTTGCATCAAGGATCAAAATAATTAAGCTAGAGTGGAATTGTTTGCTGCCAGAATCATTTCTTTATTTGATAAAACCAAAGTTCAAGCTGTCTTTGCATTCTTTGTTCATTTTAATTTTCATATTTATTCCTGTCAGTAGCTTAATAAAAATTCACAATTTTGCAGTTGGAAATTCGGAGGAAAACTCGCCGGTCCTTTGGGAGATGATTTTGCTTGCCACTGTCTGGGGAGTGTGGGCATACCGATCGAAAGTCGGAATTATTTTTGGTATAAAACGACGCACCAAATTTTGGCGCCGTTGCCAGGGACTGGTTTTTAAGCAGTATTTTTGTCTGAATTTTTGATTTTTGATTTTTATTGTTTATTTTCTTAGTTTATGCCCTGTTCTTCTTGTACAGGAAACTTAGTCTTTGATTCGGAGATCGAACGAACTGCACGAAGGTTGAGGAAAGAAACCAAGCTAGCGAAACTAGCTACCACCATTGAAACTGGTATGGAGAACCAGAACCAGAACCAGAATGAAAACGTAGATGGCCGCATTGAAGATCTGGATTTGAACGGAAACAAACTTCAAAATCCGCCGGCAAACAATCCTGCGAACAATGCTGTGAACCGTCCTGTGAATCCGCAGCAGAACAATCGGCCACCACCTCCACCACCACGTGATCAGATGATAAGGGAGTTAGGTCGCCACCGGAACAATCGTCCACTATGCATTGCTCTACCCCCCATTAATCGTAATTCTGAAATCAGGCCGGGTTTCATCCTTCTGAAATCAGGCCGGGTTTCATCCAAGTACTCCCTAAGTTTGGGGATCTCCCAGGAGAGAGTGCACATAAACACCTTGCTGAGTTTGATTTAGTGTGTTCGACTTTGTGTCCTCAAGGTTTTACTGATGATAATCTAAGGTTGCTATCTTTTCTCATACTTTGCAGGGAAAAGCTAGAGATTGGCTGTTTGATCTCCCTCCGGAATCTGTTACTACTTGGGGTGACTTGGGGGAGCAGTTTCTATGCAAGTTTTTTCCCGAGTCTAAAGCTGCTAATTTGCGAATGGCAATTAGTAGCATTAGACAAAAGAAAGGGGAGAGTTTAGCTGAATATTGGGAAAGATTCCAACAATTATGTCGAAAGTGTCATGACCACGGTTTTTCTGAATACTAATTGCTTACTAACTATTTCTACCGTGGTATGTCTTCTTTCGACAGGAAAATTATGGACGCTGCATGTGGGGGATCATTGACCAACAAAACACTGAATGAAGCACATCAACTCATCGTTGATATGGTCTCCAATGGTCAACAATATGAAGATGAGGATGACGATAGATACCGACCCGTGAAGGGAGCTGAAGGAACAATTGATTCAAGCGTCACTGAAAAGATTGATGCTCTAACTTCCTTAGTTAGAGGATTTGCTATGGCTCAAACTCAGAATGTTCAATGTGGAATTTGCTATGAAAATGGCCATTATACTGACTCTTGTCCATCCTTGTAGGAAAATCTTACCGAGCAAGCGTGTTATGGCTCTGGAGATGCCCAGTACAAAAAAAAGGACGATCCATTCTCCAACTCATACAATCCAGGTTGGAGAAATCATCCAAATTTCAGCTGGGACCAAAAGGGCCTGGAGTTTTTGCGCAAAAGCCGCAACAGCAGCAGCAGGTCGGGCAGCGTGCCCATACCGACCAACCAGAAAGTTTAGGCGAGATAGTTAAGAGCCTTGCCTTCAGCCAAAGATCATTCCAGCAAGAAACAAATGCTGCATTGGGCAATTTAGGCACACAAATCACACAGTTGGCCACTCAACTGAATAAATTGCAAACGAATCCAAGAAAACTTCTATCTCAAGCAGATGTCAATCCTAGAGAAACCACCAATGTTGTGACACTAAGGAGTGGGAAGGTGCTCGAGGATAAAAATTCCAAGGAAGATAGAGTTAAGGGAGGAGCACAAGGAGATGAAAATCATATTTCTTCTAAGGTAAGTGAAGAACCAAAAATTTCTACTCCCACAACACTAATTGCAGTCCCTTTTCCTTTTAGGTTGGTGCGAAACAAGAAGGAAGAAGATGACAAGGAGATTATGGAAGTCTTCAAGAAGGTAGAAATAAACTTGCCTCTAATTGATGCAATTAAGCAAGTTCTGTCACGACCGCACTTTGCTAATTGATAGCTAAGCTCGGTGATTCGTGACTATGGTAGAAATTAACGAATAATTTACAAAGATGGAAAATTCGGGAATTTGATACGAACATATTATAGAACAAACACCGATAGATGGACATAGTAGACGGAGTAAGTACGACACCACTTGTCATAATTCTGACTTGAATTACAACCATATCGAAGGATTAGAAGTATCAGAGTGTACGCAGCGGAAAAACGTTTAAGAATACATGTATGAAGACATGTACTACCAAGAGAAATCTTCAACTAAGACTACTTGCTAACTTTGACAAAAGCATCGCCGGTCACTCTCCATTCATCTTGCTCAACCTGCACATCGGAAATAATGTACAGGGCGTGAGTACTTGAGTACCCAGTGGACACATGCCCAAAACATTTTTATTGTCAAGCCATTCATAGTGAAGCATAGGGTTTTTCTTGAAAGACCTATATTCACGAAAAACTGAGTTATCTTAAAAGCGACTGCAGTCTAAGTTCTGTAGTAATCTACCATATCTGAGTCTGTTGTGTCCGAGGAGGTGGCCACCTCACTCGGTCACGTGATCGGTCACTATCTGCAATGACACGATCGATGTGTACACTAGTCCAAGAATGATAGCTGATCATTCAAGGACCCGAATTCGATTTATGAATTGGCATTTCGCCATTTAACAGATAGGCATCATACAAAAAATGAAAACATTTATGGCATGACAATACTTTTAAAGAGCTACTGATCTAATAAAACATGCTTTGTTTTATAGAAAGCCCACCTCGTTGTTTTGCTCTACTGCAACGAGACTTGATCTCTGCTTCTGCTACTGTCCCTCCTTCGCGTACCCTTCGATTAAAATCGAGGTAAGATTCATATTCTAACGAATAAAATCTTATCTAAGATTTTAAGTTTAAAATTCTGATCGGAGATTATTCTAATCCAGTAACGTAGTTACTGTTATCTAAGCTCGAGTTATAAATACCGTTTGTGAACGGTTCATATAAATTTATTATAATAAATCAATCTTTGATTTATTGCTAATTGGTTAGTTTAACCAATTAATCTTATTAACCCTTGGTTAATTAACTTAGTCTATAAGTTAATCTTTTAATCACAAAATTATTAAGGTCTAACTGTGGGTTGAGTATAATTTAATTAGTGATATCTAGATCACATAATTAATTAGAGATTGGGTTAAATAATTAATCATGACCCAATTAGAGAATAAACTGGCCCACTAAGTTAATCCCGGCCCAGCTGTTTGGGTTCGGCCCGGCCTGTGTTAATAAAACCCGGCCCGCGACCCGCGACCCGACCCGGCTGAACAAAAGACCCTAGATCTCTCTCTCTCGCCATTCATTTCTGTTCGAGCCCGTTCTTTCTTCTCTCTCTGATTCCCGTCGCTTCTCTCACCGGCGGTCATCTTCTTCGGTCGTCTTCTCCGGTGCTCATCTGTTCACTGCTCCGACAGTTCTCCTCAATCGGCACCACAATGATGGTCGTCGTCGACTGTTGCTTCCTCTAGCTGGCATCTCTTTCCCCAATTCAAAACCCTAGCCGAGTTGGGGATAAACCTACTCATGGTTTCTCCATTAGATCCGATTCCTAGTTTCGAAATCGGGGTCTTCTCTGTTCTATCAAATTTTCCCTTATGATTGGGGCTCTGCCGGCGAGGTGAGACGGCGCAGGCTTCGAGATGTCATCCAATATCCACGGTCCGACCTCGTTGACCTCTACTTCTGCCGGTGTTCATCTCGGACTCGACGATTCTCTCTCTCTCTCCGGCGCAACTCCCGCGTTCCGGCAGCCTCTCTCTTCTCTCTACAGGATTCGGTCCTAAAACCAAACTCCCTGATTCTTCAAATCAGGGGACATTTTGTCCCACTCGATTTATCAAGCTCTCGATTCTAGGGTTAAATTTTATTGTAAGGTTTATTTCCGATTCGAGTTGCTAACTTTTATTTTCTATTTCTTGTTATAGGTCCTCGGCGAAACGATGACAGTGAGGCATCGCTGCTGACTTTGCCCTTCGTCGTGGCTCTGGCGCGCAGCTCTCCATATTCCGGTTCTTCACCGTGTCGAGGTTTCGGCCTCGACGGAGGTTCAAATCTCAATCCTCTACTCTCTAGCTAAGTGTTTGAAAAAAAAAAAATATGTGTCGTTTTGCTTCTTTTACTAAATTCTGGGATGATATTATATGGCTTCGGTTTGTTTATGAGAGCATTGTGCAACTGCTTATTAGTTCTAGATTTGGGGTTTGATGATCTATCTAGGCTCATACTTGATTCTTCCACTTTTATGAGAATGAGCATTTTAAAACTGGATTAGTGTGTGTGTTTGTTGGTTCTCATGTGCGAAGATATTATCTATTCATGCTTGTGCCTAGAGGAGATGGATTTTAGGCAGAAACTAGCTTGAAGATAGTAGCATGCTCATCCTAAGTATACGAGTTGTTGTTACCTTGAGGTAGAGGGCTGTAGTTGCTAGCTTCTTCCCTCTTCACTTCTCTCTGGTTGCTGCAGCCCCCTTGCTTTCTCTTACTCTCTCTTATTTGCTCTATTGAATGTTTGTAAGTGATGTGGCGGCGTGTGAATCTAAATGGTGAAGAAGGGTGGTGATATAGGGGTTGATTTGAATTTCTTGAACTAGAAGGGAATGTTAACTTGGGAGGGATGGTTTGTAGTTTCTCTAGGATGGCTAATTTGTGTTAACTTTGTTCCTATTTGAGAAGCTTTCTACAGATTTCTTTGTCTTCTTTCTGCAGCCTGGTTTCCTCCCCTTTTGTTTCTATTTGCCTAATCAATGCTTCTTTCTTTTGCAGGTATCGAGAGAATGGAGCTGTTTTCTGCGGTCATGCTGAGGTTAGAAAGGGGCTGATTCCCTTCCTCAATTTAGCCTTAAGGTGTTGTCTTATTTTCAGACTTTAAATCTCAAATTCTTTGTTGCTAAAGGCTGACTTTCTTTTCTTGTTTGCAGGTATAAGAAATGGTGATGGGCTGCGTTTCCGATTTCTACATATGCTTCCAAGGGTTGATCTCTTTCTCCATTTAGAAACTAGAATTTTGGGATTCTTGTATCACCTTGTACTCTTGTAGATTAAGAGTTGTACCTTGGGGAAAAAAATCGGATTGGATGTATGTAGGATTCGATCCCTCTTTTCTTTGTAATCACGTGACTCCTTTAGTCACTAAGAATTAAGCTATTTTTTTTTTTGTTTTCTTTACGTTATTTGTTCTAGGTTTGTAAGATATGTAAAATGAGGTCTAAATAATTAGTTTATGTTATTTGTTCTAGGCTTGGCCCGATCTAGTCAGCTAATTAGGCCCTGGCCCAATGATCTAAAATCAAGAATTCGATGACAATTTCTTACTTCAAGTAAATTCTGCTTCGATCACGTTTAGCTAATGTGACCAAGAATAATAATGATTTATTTATTCAATTACTAATTACTTATTGGAACTAAATAATAGAGAAATCTAGTTGTTACTTGATTCTATCGTCACTTCTTAATCGATTACTTGGAAGAATTAACTATAGGAGTCGAGTCGCTACTCGATTCGATTATTGCTCACTAAGTAATTAGTTAAATAAAATACGGGGCGTTACAAGTTCCCAGGTATGCAAAATTCTTGAAAGAATTGTGCACTAATAAGATACGACATGGGAAAGATACTAGAATTAGAGTGAGTGAGAATGTTTCTGCTGTTATTCAAAGGAAGTTGCCACAAAAGTGTAGGGATCCTGGTATGTTTACTATTCCTTGCATTATTGGTAATACACAAGTGGAAAAAGCTATGCTTGATTTAGGAGCTTCCATAAATGTCATGCCTTACTCTATGTATAAGGATTTGCAAATAGGGCCTTTGAAGGAAACTCAAGTTATTATTTAGTTAGCTGATAGGTCTAATGCTTATCCTCAAGGTGTGGTAGAAGATGTTCTTGTGAAAGTTAATGAATTGATCTTTCCTGTTGATTTTTATGTTGTTGATATGGGTGATACTGTCTCGACAAATAAATCTTTGATTCTTTTAGGAAGACCTTTCATGAAAACTGCAAGAGCAAAAATTGATGTCGATAAAGGCATGCTTAGTCTTGAATTTGATGGAGAAATTGTGACATTTAATATCTTTGAGGCTATGAAGCATGTAGAGGATCCTGAATCGATGTTTGCTATTGACACTATTGATCCTTTGATTGATGATTTTGTCAAGAGTAATTTCAGGGAGGATAAGTTGGAGCAGGTGATTTTCGGAGGCTTAGCAAGTGAAGCAAGTGCAACAAGCTGTGACAGAGCAGTTGGAGAGATTATCATGCAACTGAATTCAGTTGGTGAAGTTTCTGCTCAGAATATTTCAGGAAGTATGCCCATACTGACCGAGTCAGAAAACCTGAAGCCATCCATCGAACAAGCCCCGAAGCTAGAATTGAAGTCACTCCCTCAGCACCTGAAATATGCATTTTTGGGTGAGGACGAAACATTGCCTGTTTTCTTAAGCAGGGATTTGACCGAGGAGCAAGAGACAAGATTGATAAAGCTTTTGAAGGTGCACAAAGCTGCCATCGGTTGGACTTTAGCCCATATAAAAGGTATAAGTCCCTCTCTTTGCATGCATATAATTTTGTTAGAGCCTAATTGCGAGCCTTCTAGGGATCCATAAAGAAAATTGAACCTTGTCATGAAAGAAGTTATGCGTAAAGAAATCCTTAAATTGTTAGAGTTAGATATTATTTATTCAATTTCTGATAGTGTTTGGGTTAGTCCTGTGCATGTGGTCCCTAAGAAGTCTGGAATTTAGTTGGTAAAGAATGAGAAAAATGAGTTAATTCCTACGAGGCTTCAAACTGGTTGGCGTATGTGCATAGACTATAGGAAACTTAATGATGCCACTAGGAAAAACCATTTCCCTTTACCATTCATTGATGAAATGCTTGAAAGATTGGCGGGTAAATCGTTTTTCTGTTTTCTTGATGGTTACTCTAGATATTTTCAAATTTTTGTTGCCCAAGAAGATCAGGAAAAAACCACATTTACTTGTCCATTTGGTACTTTTGCATATCATCGCATGCCATTTGGTTTATGTAATGCTCCCGGTACTTTCCAAAGGTGTAAGATGAGCATTTTTTCTGACATGATTGAGAGTTGCATTGAGATCTTTATGGATGATTTTACTGTTCATGGTGACTCTTTCGATCATTGTTTGGCTAACCTTGAGAAAGTTTTGCAGAGATGTGTTGATTCTAACTTGGTTCTTAATTTTGAAAAGTGCCATTTTATGGTCAAAGAGGGTATTATGCTCGGTCACGTGATTTCTGAGAGGGGTATAGAGGTTGATAAAGGGAAAATTGATGTGATTGTTAAATTGCCTTACCCTACTAATGTGAAAGAGATTCGTGGTTTTTTAGGCCATGCAGGTTTTTATCGACGCTTTATTAAGGACTTTTCCAAACTTGCCCAACTCCTAACAAGGTTTTGCATCAAGATGTGCCTTTTGAAGTGGACGATAAATGCAAGGAAGCTTTTGATCTCTTGAAGAAGAAGTTAACTTCAGCCCCCATAATTCAACCACCAAAGTGGGGAGAGCCTTTTGAGATCATGTACGATGCAAGTGACTTTGCCGTGGGAGTTGTGCTAGGGCAAAAGAATGGGAAGGATAGCCATGTTATATAGTACACCTCCAAAACTCTCAATCCAGCCCAATGCAATTACACTACGACATAGAATGAGCTTTTAGCTATTATTTTTGCATGCAAAAAATTTCGTTCATATCTTGTTGGCTCTAAAGTTGTTGTGTCTTCTGACCATGCAGCTCTTAAACATTTACTCTCCAAGAAAGAATCTAAACCAAGACTAATCCGTTGGATTCTTTTATTGCAGGAATTTGATTTGGAGATTAAGGATAAGAAGGGAGCCGAAAATAATGTTGCAGATCATTTGAGTCGGCTCCAGACAGAATCAGACGGTATGCCCATACCGGACGATTTTCCTGATGACCAGTTGTTGGCCGCTGCAAGTACCGACATGCGGATTTGGCTAACTATCTGAAGACAAAGAAACATCCAAAAGGGATGACAACTGCTCGGAAAAACAAAGTGAAGAGTTAGGCCAAGTATTTCATATGGGACAAACCATATTTATGAAAACTTGTTCTGACCAAGTGATATGGCGATGCATTCCCGACAAGGAAATTCCATCGATCCTTTATTTTTGTCATTCTCATGCGTGTGGGGGTCATTTTGGGCCAAGGAGAACAACCCGAAAAAATCTTGATTGTGGTTTCTATTGGGAAACCATTTTCAATGATGCTTTCAAATTTTTTAAGAATTGCGATAGATGCCAACGAACAGGTAACATCTCTTCTCGCAATGAAATGCCTCAAGTTCCTATTTTGGTTTGTGAGATTTTTGATGTGTGGGGGATGGACTTTATGGGTCCGTTTCCAAGTTCTTTTGGCAATTCTTATATTTTATTGGCTGTTGATTATGTTTCGAAGTGGGTAGAAGCAAAATCTACCCGAACTAATGACTCTAAAGTGGTTGTAGGATTCCTTAAGGCTAACATTTTTAATAGGTTCGGCATGCCACAGGCCATTATTAGTGATCAAGGAACGCACTTCTGCAATCGCACTTTAGAAGCTCTTTTCAAGAAATATGGAGTCCACCATGGGGTTGCTACAGCCTACCACCCCCAATCGAATGGCCAAGCTGAAGTTTCGAACAGAGAGATAAATAGTGTTTTGGAAAAGACCGTTAATCCAAGCCGGAAGGATTGGAGTCTTCGTCTAGATGATGCGGTATGGGCATACCGCACAACGTATAAATCTCCAATCGGCATGTCTCCATATCGTTTACTCTTTGGAAAGCACTGCCACCTACCTGTGGAGATGGAACATAAAGCATTTTGGGCAGTAAAGCAGTTTTGCATGGATAAAGATGTTGTGGGCAAGGAGAGAAATTCTAATTGCAGGAATTAGAGGAAATAAGGTTGGAGGCGTATGATAATGCGAGCTTGTACAAGGAGCGTACCCATATTTCTTCACGACAAGTACATTCAAAGGAAATCTTTTGAAGTTGGTCAGAAAGTGCTACTGTTTAATGCTCGACTTTGAATTATACCAGGCAAATTGAAGTCGTGTTGGTTGGGCCCGTATGAGATTTTGAGTGTTAGCCCGAATGGTTCGGTAGAGATTCGAAGTTTGAGCACTCAAAAATGTTTCAAGGTGAATGGGCAGTTGTTGAAGCCATATTATGGAAAGATGGAGATGGAAGCATTTGAAGAGATGCAATTGGCTCCACCTATCGTTCATGAATGATTCGAGTTTCATTGTGTCCGGCCAAGGACGTAAAATAAAGGCGTTGCTTGGGAGGCAACCCAATAATTTTATTTTATTTTATTTTTATTTTTATTTTTATTTTTATTTTTATTTTTATGTTTATTCTTATTTTTATTTTATGCATTTTTATTAAAAGAAAAAACAATAAATAATTGATTCTTTTTGTTTTGTTTTCAGGTTATCAATTATAAAAAAAATGGGGAAGGAAAAAGCACAAAAAAGGGATTTTGACTTGAAGTAAAAATTAAACAACCTTCTTCCTCTTCATTCGACTTCCGCACGCACGCCGCCCGACCGCCGATTCTCTCCTCAAAATTCGCCGCTCCTTCTACTCGATTCACCATCACCACTCCTCCAAATCGTGACAAAGATGGGACAACAGAAAAGAACGAAGCAATTGGAGGCTGAAATTCTCGCCGAAGTCACGCAGATTTTGAACCTCACTACCAGGCCATCGTCGCCACCTATCTCACCAGACATCGATCTTGAAGCCGGCGTTTCTCCACCGGTGAAAGTGCAACCGCGAAGACGAGGTTGATCAGCAACCGTCCCGGAGTCCAAAATTGTGAAATCTTCCGGAGCTGCTGTACCCGTCTCTGTCAAACCACAATCGCGGAAGCAAGGTCGACCGGCATCCTCTGCTGCGTCAGAACTAATTCCCGATAACCGAATTCGGGATATAGTGGTTTACGTTCCTCCCATTGATGTCTCACCTCTCACGCAGGCGGAGCAACAACCACTCAGAAAGAGAGCGAGGAAGGCAAAATCTGCTGAGCCCGTTTCAGAAGAGCATCGAGAAAAGGGAAGAAAAAAGGGCGATCGAAGGAGGGGACTTCTACAAGGGTTGCTGCTCAAGCACCGTCCAGACGAAGCAAGAGAAGGAAGGCGAAGACTGATCCGCCCTCATTTTAGGATTGAGGGTAGAGAGCAATAATAATCGATTATAGTATAATCGAGTCGAATCCACAGGGAATGCGAGAGCGTAAGAATTTCAAGTAGTAATTCGATTACCTAACTACTATTCAAGCTACCAAGTGACATGTTTTTATATTTTTGATTAGCTAATGAAAACTATAAAGTAAGTAATAAACTAAATAACAATTAATAACAAGGGTTAACAAATAATATTAGCAAACTTAGTTCCAACTATAATCCGATAATCACTAGAGGCCTAGGTTTTAGGATTTGTTAGGATTAGCCATTTTAATCTAATTCATATGGGAGTTCTATATATATTAAACATCAACTCTTCTCTCGAAGCAATCAATATTAGTAGATTAACCTATGACATCTATCTCCGCTAGATCTCAAGATGCATAAATTAACTCCAAATAGCTCAATTCATTATCTAGAAGCTCCTACTAGCAAGAATTACTAGTATGGTGTGATTTGATTCCAAGTGTTATGAACTAAAGCCTCCTAAGCATTTAACCAAACACCTTGTACGCACTCTATGATGGTCAATCACTCATGCAATAAAATCAAGTCCCAAACCACAAGACATGAATTAGAAGGCAAATCCAACTACAATATCCAACAACCTATTAATCTAGATCATGTCTTCATATATTTGAAACTAAAAGGAACTTAGCTAGACATAATTAAAGGAAATAAACCATAGAAAGTAAATGAAATCATGCTTAAAAGAAAGAGAATTCAATAAGGAAGAGAATAGTGGAATGAGTCTTCAAATCTTCAACAATCTTCAAAATACTAAAAAAAAAGAGGGAAATGTTTCTAGGGTTCTAAGAGTGTTAAAATAATTAAAAGATACACAAAATAGGAAGATTTTGGGTTTAAATACATAATAGGTGAGTTTTGGGTCGAGTTGGACCGAGTTAGACTAGCTAACTCGGTCAATAAGTGAAGGAAAGGGGCGACGGCGCCCTGGCTGACCGCCGCCTGGGTCGCCACCTGGGTCGCCGGAAATGCTGTGGCTCAGCCGGCCAGCCGGCGGCCTGGCCGGCGGTCCAGCTGGTCGCCGTCCGGGTCGCCACCGGTTGGGTCCTTTTGCGCAGCTCCACCGTTTTCGCTCATTCTCCCTCGTCCGAACTCCGATTCTCGATCCGCTTTTTGCTATGGACTCCTAATGAACCCCTATTCGACATGGAATGATCAAATTGGTCAAATGAGTTCTCCATTGTTCCTGAAAAAAGCATAAAGAGACTCGAGAGAACGAGGAAAACATAATTGAATTCAAACTAGTGAAACCCTAACTCTATATATTTAAATTGCACATTTCAACCCTAGGTTTCACCCTAATTAAGCTCGATTCTTCCTCGTTTCCGGCCTTTGATCCTTAGCCACATGAATACTCTTTCCAATTTTTACCAAAATGGATCGAAAACCAAGAAAAATGAGAAAAGTCTAAAATATACTAAGAGTTAAGAAACCCTAGTATTTTTAACATATAAGCACATAAATCGAGACTCAAACACATTCCAAAACACTCAACATGCACAAAAAATACGTGTTAATCAGAGACAGCTGAATCTGATGAGACTGGAGCTCATTTTTTTTATGCTGAAGAATTTGAAGGAGAATCTACAGAGCCTGAATCACCACTTGAGGACGAAGTTGGCAATCCACCAATTTACCTTTCTAGGGCTGAATATCAACTCCGAGCAGGTAAAAATTCTTTTCGGTCTCTCGTGAATGCTAGGATGTTTGATTGGGTGGATATTGAATGTTTAGGTGCGAATTTGCGAATTAAAAGTTTGTTTGAAAATGTTGGTTGGGAGTCTTTTCTGAGCTTAACTGAGCATATTCATCCTAATTTGGTTGTGGAGTTTCTATCTTCCTATCAGTTTATGCCTCATTTAGCACTTTCTGATTCTAATGCTATTCTGTTCACATTGCAAGGGAAAAAAATTAATTTGTCGGTGAATAATTTGAATGTTTTACTTGGTTTTGAGACTGATGAGTCTTTGCTTAGCGAGGAATATGCTAATGCTATGTGTGAGGTTCCTAATGAAATGAAAAGTAATTTTAATGAGCTGTGGAAGAAAATGTCCGTAGAGTCTCAACATTTAAAGGGTTGTTCTAAGGGGGTGACTATAGTGGATGGAGGGTTGCGTCTATGTGATTGATTTCTTGCCTATAATTTCTATGGCCGCGTGGATTCTATGAATGTTATCACCCAACAGAAAATTCACATCTTAGCTAGTATGCTTGAGGGTGTGAAATTGCATTTTGGTTATTGGGTTGCAAATCAATGGCGTGTGTCTTCTACTAGGTTCAGTGGAAAAATTCCTTTAGGAGGCTTTGTCACGCTTTTGGCTAAGAAATTAGGTATAGAGTTTGATGCATCTACTTCGCTTCCTCCTATTTTTTTTACTGTTGTGGATTTCCATTCTATGGGGTTGATTTATGTGAACAATAATGGAGCTTACTAGTTGTTGAAGCCGGGTATGAATGGCCCGAGCAATACTTCTTTTGCAGGTCATTCCGGAGCTCCCTCTTCTGCTGTTCCAACCACAGATTCTACTCCCTAGTGGGCATCACAGCTGCTGACTGCAATCACATCATTGGGAGAGCACATAAAAATCTTAGATGAAGCCGTTCGACGTCTCAGCCCCCCATCTGATCCATGAAAAGCTTGTTTAGGGCAGTATCTTTGTTTTTATTTTTTATGTCTGTTTTTTTCTTTTTTTTATGTGTGATTTTCTCCTTTACACAATGAGGACATTGTGTTGTCTAAGTGTGGGGGAGGGAATATCTTTGTTTGTCTTTGTGTGTCTGTTTAGTTCGTAAAAAAGAAAAAAAAAAAAAAGAGTCTTGTTCAGTTTTTGATAAGTTTTGGCAATCTTTTTGAGATGAATAAGTTGAATAGGAAGGATTAGGATTGGATGTGGTATGTTGGCTGAATTCTTCCAGAAAAATAGTGTGTTATTTGCCTAGATGAGTTCTTGGATGAGGAAACTTGATGCTAAATTGATCGATTATGAAACTTACTTAAATGGTGAGATTTGAGCCTTGAGCAATTACATAAAAAATGCTCCTTGTTTCCTTATTGAGAGATATATCATAGTCTTGATTGCTTGATATTTGGTTTGCTCCATTGCCATAATTGAGACCACCTTTGTTATTTTTTGCACAAAAATGATTTAGGCACTTAGGATTTACCCCTCTTGGCCTTATATATTCCCTACCTTATCATTATTCCCTTAGTTTCCCCATTTGAGCTTTAATATCGTATTTTCTTCTTGATTTCAGCCACTTAAATGAGAGCCTTTTTAGCCTTCTAGCCTTATTTTGTCCCACTGATTTTGTGTAAGTTATTGAAGCTTAAGATGAAGAGAAAAGTAATATAGTGGGAGTGCTTGATTGTGTGTTGTTAAAATTGTAAAGAGGAAAGTTGGGAATTCTTTTGGTGGTTGTTTTGGAATAAAAAAAATGAAAGAGGATCAGTGTTGGGGAAATGGGGTGAAAAGGAAAGAATATAAGGGGGTTTGTTCAGTTTATACGCGAAAAAAATAAAAAATAAAAAATGTTAAAAGAAGGAAAAAAAAAGAAAAAGAAAACTGAAGGCTATAGAAAAAGGGGGAAATAAAAAATGGAGAGAAAAGGGAGAAGAGAGTTGGGGAAGAAAGAAAAGAAAGGAAAAAGAAGAGGATGTAGAAGTTATTTTGGAACGATGGCTTATGCTTCAATAACTTGCATATTTTCAGTTATGAGCCTATTTTTCATCCATTTTCTTTTATCCTACCTATGCACCCTAGCCCCATTACAACCTTTTCAAAGACCTCTTGATTTGTGCAATTAATTTCACTATTTGTGGTGGAGATGTTGGCATATGGGCAAACTATAATGGAGAGTTTTTAAGCTATGATTGAGAGTCCCAAATCTGTCCCTATTCTTGTTTGAGAGACATGGAGTGATCTTGGTGAGGCTTGGATTGATTTGGCATCATATTTTGACTTGAATGATAGGCATCTACATGTTGTTTTGATTGGAAGAAGGGTTAGTGGTTTGAATGGTTGTATCCTAATCTTACCTATGATTCTTATTTGTTGAAGGGATTTCCAAGCTTATGTTGTGTCTTGTTTTGAGTCAGTTTTTATTTTTAGTTTTTGATTTTAGTTTATGCTCGAAGACGAGCATTGTTTAAGTGTGTGAGAGTTTAATTGGGCATAATTTATCTAATTATTTCTTGGATATATTGGCGAATTTTGGTGTTATTTTGAGTGAATTCACCTTGATTTGGATTAATTGTGAAATAATGTGCTTTTGTAGGAGAAAGAGGATTTTTGGTAATTTTGGAGCTAGTTGAGGAGATGTTTTCGAAGTTGGAACTGAAGAAGAAAGGCAGAAAAGGCTGGAAATTTAGGAGGCGTGCCCATACCGCCTGAGGAGCCCTGTTGGTGGCGAGAAAAATATTAGTTTCGGGATTTTGAAGAATTGGAAGCTTCTAATTAATTCCTGACGGGATTAATAGACTTTAAGTACTTTTATTTGGTTAATATACTTTTGAATATTATTAGATAAGTTATTATTTGATACTTTCCTAGTTAGATTAGGACTCTAGATTTATTTCCTTATTATGAGAAAATCCTCTAGTATATATAGGTATATTTTATTAGTGAGAAAAACCTATCATCATTATCTTATTTTGGACGCAGCGGCTGCAGACTTTGGAGAGAAAATTGAAGTTCTTATTTTTCTTTCATCACGCCAATCTTCATCATTCTTTTATTTATTTTTCGTTGCTATTTAATTATGCAATCTAGCTAATTTTCTTATTCCGGCAAATACAAGGAAGCTCTGACTTAAATTATTTTATGAGATCTAGTTTGAGTTCATACTTTAATTTTGTGCAAGCATCTATTATTCTCCGTGTTTATTTTTATTAATTGCTTTATTTTCTAAGTAGTGTACAATGCTTAGTTGAATAGAGTTAATTTATAGCCAATTAATTATGTTATACGTAATCATGATTAGAATTAATTAGTGGTGAATTGACTTGTTTAAAGTCAAGAGAATAATAGTCTTAATTCAATAATCATGCGTCAGAGTTTGTTGGTTTTGAATCGGGTTTCTCTAGTTATTAATGTTGTCGACTCATTAAATCTATAGAGCGTCTCTTACGGTTGTCAACCGATTAGGGAAATAATTGGTGAAGCGTCTTCCTAATTATCGAGAAATTAAGGAGAAATAAGATTACGTCAGAAGCGTCTTCGGTAATCATAACCGATCTGTTTGCATGTAATTAAAGTTATTTTTGCATCAAGGATCAAAATAATTAAGCTAGAGTGGAATTGTTTGCTGCCAGAATCATTTCTTTATTTGATAAAACCAAAGTTCAAGCTGTCTTTGCATTCTTTGTTCATTTTAATTTTCGTATTTATTCCTATCAGTAGATTAATAAAAATTCACAATTTTACAGCTGGAAATTCGGAGGAAAACTTGCCAGTCCTTTGGGAGACGATTTTGCTTGCCACTGTTTGGGCATTGTGGGCATACCGACCGAAAGTCAGAATTATTTTTGGTGTAAAATGACGCACCACAGCGCTAGCCAAAAAACCAATCAAAAGAGGAAAACATAAAAAGAAATGAAACCCTAGAAAGTGACACGCTACGAATTGGAAAAAACGAGATCTACTCGCAGTCCTCGTCTCAAGCATAATCCAGCGCCTGATGTAGGAGACAACGGTGTGGGTGAAGGAACCGATCAACAAAGAACGATTCATGCCCCCAAGGATTCATTTTCGGTTATGATTAATTCGATTCAATCCTATCATGCTCCTATGAATTAAATACAACAATCATAGGGTGTTTAATCGATATACCTCTTGGATTTCATGTGAGAGCTCGCTTGAAGATCTTCTGATCTGTCTCCCAATGTTCTGAATTCTCTATATTCAACCTAGAATAAAATTCAGATCATAAGTATTAAAACATTCCACTAGAGTAATAATACTGAACTACCTGTTTTATCCTTGTTGAGCTCAGGGCTAGTATTAGACTTAAATCATCTCTGTATTTAAGATATCTTACATCCGTTAATTAATCTAAAGCTTCTGACTGCTTTCGTTAATTAACTTCTTAATATAATTCCTGAGTAGTACCATTCATTCCTTATTCATCGTACTAGAATTTAATCCACCTACAGGGTTTAGTATGATAACCCTTAATGAATTCCTCAGGGGATGTAATCAACCCGTTTTACCAGGATACGGTGCTCTATTGCAGATGCACTAAAGATCGTAATAGTTATAGTTGTTACCCAAGATACGGGTCATATTGGATTGTAATAATTGAACCCTCAGCCATGGTAAATCAAAGCAACAGACCATAACTATACACCCTTAATCACTCAATTAGAGTTAAGATCATCTGAGTCCCCGAGGCCTTGATTCCTCTACTTAGGTCAGCATAGAAACATTCACCTCACCGTGATCATATCAATATGATCAACGTACTAGCATAAACAAGCAACTAAGACAAGCTACTTATCTATTTATGCTACAGTCTATACCGATAGTTTTATCCGAAACTATCTCAACTGTGATAACTGTTTATATCTCAAGAGACACCGACTACTACGGTCTTCCGTGATCTACTACACACCATATAGCCTATAACTTTGAGATAATGGATAGATGTTTAATGCTTAACAATCAATTCAAAAATAATCAGATAGGAAATTGTTAGTGAAATATGGAAACCACATGTATACAAGCTAAAAGGCATGCTTTCTAGTATACAAATCCATCAATCTCTCACTTATACTAAAGCAAACTTTTAGTATACAATGTGACAATAGGCAAATGTATATATCTAGCATCTATTACACATGTTCTCCCACTTATACTCAAAGTTTAATTGTGTGGGAGGCTCCGCAGCCCTAATCCATCGACGTGCTTATCAAAAACCTTGGTTGTCAAGCTCTTTGTGAATGGATCCGCTATATTATCCGCTGAAGGGATTTTCTTCACTTCTATATCACCCCGTTGTATAAAGTCTCGCACAATATGGTACTTTCTGTCAATGTGTTTACTTGCCTTGTGAGCTCTGGGTTCCTTACAATTTGCAACCGCACCAAAATTATCGCAATACACCACAATACATTTAGTTAAACTCGGGACCAGATCTAGCTCATGAAGGAAGTTCTTGAGCCACACAGCCTATTTTGCAGCCTCACAAGCAACCACATACTCGGCCTCCATGGTGGAGTCTGCGATGCACTTCTGCTTCACACTCCTCCAAATGATAGCTCCACTTCCCAAGGTGAACACATAACCAGTGGTAGATTTCCTCTCATCTCAATCAGCTTGGAAGTCTGAGTCCATATACCCTCTCGGGATCAACTCATCGGACCGGTAAGTCAGCATATAATCCCTTGTCCTCTTGATGTACTTTAAGATGTGCATTACCGCCGTCCAATGTCCCTGACTAGCGTTAGACTGATATCTTACCACGTATCCCATGGCATAACAGATATCCGGTCTAGTACACAGCATTGCATACATGAGGCTCCCAACTGCTGAAGCATACAGTACAACCTTCATGTCGTCTATCTCATTTTGTGTCTTCGGACGCATCTCATTCGATAGAGCGATGCCATGTCTAAAAGGAAGAAATCCCTTTTTGGTGATCGCCCCTCACTTTAAGGGTGAGGGTAGAGAGCAATAATAATCGATGTAATATAATCGAGTCGAATCCACAGGGAATGCAATGGCGATGAGTTTCAACTAGTCATCTAGCTACTAAAACTACTATCCAAGCTATAAGATATCATGTTTTTGTGTTTTCTCAAAGATTAGTGACAAATTTAAATAACAAAATCAAATAGCAAACAAGTATCAAATGATAAAAATCAATAAGAGAAAGTATGGTTCCAAATATAATCCGACATTCACTAGAGGCATAGGTTTTAGGATTTGCAAGGATGAACCAATTTAATCCAATTCATAGGGGAGTTCTTTATAGGATAAACATCAACACATTTCTCAAAGCAATCAATGTAAGTGGATTAACCTATGACATCTATCTTCGCTAGGTCTCAAGATGCATAAATCAACTCCAAATAGCTCAATTAAGTATCTAGAATCTCCTATTAGCAAGAATTACTAATATGTTGTGACTTGATGCAAAGTATTATGAACTAAAGCCTACTAAGCATTTAACAAAACACCTTGCAATAAAATCAAGACCCAAACCACAAGACATATGAATTAGAAGGCAAATCCAACTACAATATCCAAAAACCTATTCATCTAGATCATGTCTTCATATATTTGAAACCAAAAGGAACTTAGCTAGACATAATTAAAGGAAATAAACCATAGAAAAGAGATAAAATCATGATGAAAATAAAGAGAATTTAATAAGGAAGAAGAAGATGGTCTTCAATTACAAATCCAACAAGTGTAGCTTCAACAATCTTCAAAACACTAAAAAGGAAAGAGGGAAATATTTCTAGGGTTCTTGGAATATTAAAATATGCAAAAGATCCACCAATTATGAAGATTTTGGGATTAAATACATAAAAGGTGAGTTTTGAGTCGAGTTGGACCGAGTTGGACGAACCAACTCGGTCAAGACACAAAGGAGAAGGGACGGCGGCGCCCTGGCCGGTTGCCGCCTGAGTCGCCGCAGAAGCTGTAGCTCAGCCGGCCAGTCGGCGGCCTGGCCGGCGGTCTAGCCGGTCACCGTCCGGGTCGCCGTCGGTTTGGCCATTTTGCGCAGCTTCACCGTTTTCACTCGTTCTCGTTCGTCCGAACTCCGATTCTCGATACGCTTTTTGCTATGGCTTCCTAACGAACTCCTCTTCGACATGGGATAGTTCAATTGGCCAAATATGTTCTTCATTATTCCTGCAAAAGGCATAAAAAGACTTGAGCGAACGAGAAAAACATAAATGAAATCAAACTAGTGAAACCCTAGCTATATAACTTGAAATTCCACATTTTTGTAATATCCCGAATTTCTTCCAAATACTAGAATATAATTAGTTTTAGAAACCAATAGATCTATTAAGAATAACAAGATAATCTGCACCTCGAATAGTGTTTCTAGAATATAATGAAAGATATATGAATTATTAATTTTGATACTTAGATATACTATTATATATATAAATATATACGTATGTATAATTAGATGTATACTAGAATATATATATTTAATAATATTACAAGTATATACTTATTGTATATATATATATATAATACGTATATGCATGTTTACAAATGCATGCATTTTACGTAATTATAAAAGTTTCAATCATAGTTAATATCTATATTATATTATATACAATTTACGTGTAAGTATGTGCATGAACTATCAACTTGGATATAATATTGTTATATCATGTATTGTAGTAATTTAGGATTAGTAATATAGATAAAGTAGCAGCTATCCACTTTTATTCAAACATATCTATATATAGCATATATTTATATATAAATACGTACATGTATAGGATATGTATGGCTTTTGATTAATATATATACATAAACGTGTTAAACACTAGCCGCCACTTCACACTCCTTTCTACGTGGCTTTCCTACAGCAATATAGAGTGTTGAGTAAGTAGATTTATAGCTTTGTTGACTAATCAATATGTTGGTGATCAGCAAGTAGAACTTCCAATAAGAGCATAGGTTGCTCGTTATTTTTTATAAACAAATTCCACCTCGGCTCTTCTCTTTCATTTCATTTACTTTTGGCTTCCTTTTATTTAAGGCCTAGCTGAAGAAGAAATATAATTTAGAGTTATTTTCTAATTGCTAGTACAGGTGGGTCCAAAATATTTTTATGTGGGTTCAAATTATTTTTGTGTGGGTCTAAAATGTTTTGGCATTGTTTATAATGCTATTTAAATTTTATATTATAAAATACAATTATCCATAAAAATGTTTTGTGTGTATGTTCCAAGAAATGACTCTATGGATCGATCGAGATTCATTGTTAGTATCAGATATACTAATTTTGAATTGTGCGCACCCTGGTTACATACGATGCCTTGATCACATCGTATGTTAACTAATGGCGAATTTCTTGAGTTTCGACTCGGGTTTTCTGCAAGTATTGGGATTATTTAGGGTTACGGCCCTGAACCCGGTCTAGATGAACCAAGGTGATTTGTAGCCTTGGTTGAGTCCAAGAATGAACATCACACACCCCAAAATGATATTTGTATTTTCAAGAGATGTTTTCTGCAAGCCTCTTGATATACCATGTATGGATAAATTGCTAGTTTTCAAAATGCTTGCCAAAGGGGCATGACCACTAAGTACATCAAGTACTTAGCCCAAAACTCTTTTAAATGTTTTCAGGTCTGGAAGCAGGTGATGTGCAGCAAGGCTGAGGCTGGGGTTGTTGCAGGGCCTTATAAAGTTTCCGCTATGTTATTTTGCTTATAACTCTGATAGCAAGACTACTAGTTTTTTTTATAATAAATAAGTCAAGGGCGTCATCTTCCTACCCTCTAGTTATATAATATGGTTTCCTTATTTTCTAAACTTATTTCTCTCTTCCCATTTTACTTATTGTTGGATGGAGAGTGCCATGTATCAGTTCCTTTGGAAGCTCGAATTCCCACTCAATTATGGTTATCCCATTTTTCGAAGTGGATGTCGACTCCTTTAGTTTACTGAAAGCCGGTTTACCCCATCTTTTACTTTATGTAAGGTTGAGAGTGTCATGCAATGGTTCCACTTGGACGCTCGATTTCCTACTCACTCTTGGTAATTCCAATGTAGGGTTAAGATACTCGTAAAATGGTCATAAATTAATATTATCCCCTTTCTTCCCCGCTTCTTTAATCCAACCCCCGTCACACCCTGGTTCACAGGAATCGGGGCGTGACAATTTTAAACATAGGTTTCACTCTAATTAAGCTCAATTCTTCCTCGTTTCCGGCTACCGATCCTTAGCTACTTGAATGCTCTTTCCAATTCCTACAAAAATAGATCGAAAACCGAAAGAAAACGAGAAGAATATAAACTATGCTATAAGTTCAAAAATCCTAGCATTCTATCATTGAAACACCCAAATCGAGCTTCAAACATATTCAAAACACACTTAACATGCACATAAAATACGTGTTAATCACTCCCCCAAACTTAAGCCATTGTTCGTCCCGAACAATGAAACGAACAATCAAAACACTTAACACGTATGGAGTGTGCATTTTGAGTTCGTCGATGCCTCATATCACCTCAAAAACCATTTTTATTCAAATAAATTCTCAAGTCAAATAAAACATTCATAAGATCAACCACTATCCTTACTTAGAATTCAATCACTCAAGTATCTTAAACTCTAGACCTCTCAAGGAACATGTGTATCACTCGATCCCTCGATATATGGAAAAGGTAAACACTCATCGAAATCATGCAATACATATCTTTAACCATAAGCTTGCCTATCAAATCAAGTTTCTCATACTACAATGCATGCACAAATTAGGATCAAAAAGATCTTTATTAAGTTTATAATGTAGGGACATTGGTTAAGGTAGGGAATTATAGGCTAAGTGACTTAAATTTTTATCTAATCTCCTTCACCTCCTTTCTTCACCTCTCTAGTATGAATTTCTTCATCTTCCACCTTATCCAACCCCTTTTTATCAAATGAACCCAAGCTTCTACCAAACATTTAAAGAAACATTCCTTTATGCTCTTATTCTTTTCTTTTTGTTGTAAGAACTTTGTTCTAACGATTTTTTTTTTCAATAAGAACTTTGTTCTTATTCTTTTCTTTTTAAACATTAAGCTTATAGGAGTGTTCATTCAACTCAAAAAAAATCTTAAGACCATTTACCATCACCCATCATTTTTCATGAATTTTCAACTTTCACCAAGGTTCCCTTAACCATCCTTCACCCCTATCATCCGGTTCAAGAAGAAAATGCTCTATTCAAGGCTCAAAATGGGACGACAATGGTGATGAAAGATAGGTTAATGTTTAGGGAAAATGGGCTATTCAATGATGGCCTAAGATCATCTCCTAATCATGCAAACATGTAGTACTTCTAACAAGAGTATCAAGGCAAGTTCTAGTAAAGAAAATGCAATGCAAGATCAAGCTCTCAAGAAAGAATATTAACTATGTAAAATGCATAGTTTAAGGCTCAAAATCCTCTCAAGCTTTTTGTCTAGGGCCTAAGTACCTAAGATCAATCCTTCCAAGCTATTCAAGTGAAATAACCCTAATCATGCTTGACTCAAACTTGAGAAATTTCAAAAATATCACAATTTTAGCATCAATCATCGGCACCTCACCCAAAAGCATTTCAGAGATTAAACACGTTCTCTCACATTCACACATGCAAGCATTCATTCATTATTCAACTTAAAAACTTTTCAATTTTCCAAAAATTTTGCACTCAAGCTCTAATCAATCAACCAAATCATCATCACCAAAGATTCTCCATGTAAGCTCCAATAAAACTTCAAACAACAAAACAAAAAACCAAAGAAGGAATTTCCATCAATTAAGCTCATCGACCCAAACTCACCACCAAACCAAAACAAACAAGAATCATCCATTTAACCCCAAATCAACCGCAATCATCAAGCAAGCCTAAGCATATAATCAATGAAATCATAATGATACCACATCACCTAAGAAATTGAAAAACCAAGAGTAAAGTAATTTAAATTCCTTATCTTACCCCCCTCCCCCAAACTTATTTTGGAAAATAAATTCTAAAATGAGTTTGGAGGGAAGAATAATAAGAAATTTAAATTACACTCACAAAGGTCCAAAGCTATGTTGAAGGTGGTTTTGAAAGCCATTCAATCCTTTGCTTGCTTGATTGATTTGATTCTCTTCCTTCACTCGTTCTATTATGATTCGACCTCATACATTGACAATGAAACACATGGAACTTGTGAAGTACAAATGAACTTAAAAATAGGAAGTATTAGCATAGAAATAAGGAAATGTAGAAGGAACGATTAAATCAAAAATAAGAAACAAAAACCAAAATCAAACTAAAGAAACTAACTAAAATGAAAAAGAAAAGGATAGTTGTTGGGGTGCCTTCCAACGAGCGTTTGTTTTTAACGTCGTTAGCTCGACGATACCTCTTTGCCCTTTTCAAGGGACCTTGAATGAGGTCCCTCCTCTATCAAACATCAACCTCTCACTTTCCTCTCGAACCTTGCTTGGCTTCTTGACCTCGCTCGAACCATTTGACATGTAGAAAGTCTCATTTTCTTCATTTACTCAAAGAATAAGACTCCCTTCAAGCACATCAACTAAAGCTCGACTTGTTGCAAGAAATGGCAGTCCAAGAATGAGTGGAGTCTCCCAATCCTCCGGCATGTCAAGGATAACAAAATCCACCAGAAAAATAAACTTTCCGACCTTGATAAGCACATCTTCTACAATCCCTCTTGGATGTGTGATTGAGCGGTCCACCATTTGGAGTGATATTGAAGTAGGCTTGAATTTACCAATCCTCAAACGATTGTATATGGAAACGGGCATCAAATTCACACTTAAGCCTAATTCACACAAAGTTTTGCTAAACGTCCAACTACTAATCTTACAAGGTATTGTGAATTTTCCGGGATCATTCTTCTTGTTCGGAATCTTCTCTTGTAAACAAGCACTACATTCTTCCGACAACATAATGTTTTCTAGATCATCCAACTTCACCTTCCTATGAATCACATCCTCCAGGAACTTCTCATGATCCGGCATCTCACTCAACAAATTAATCAAAGAAACATTTATATCTAGTTTCTTGAATGCATCCAACAAATCACCCTTCCTCTCATGCAAATTCTCATCAATCGACTCAAAAGGAGATGCTAGACTATCCATGCTATTCAACTCAACATGCTCTTGAGAAACTTTAGGAGTAGAAGGGGTACCTTTTTGATTCTTGTGAGCACTCTCATTCTCTATATGTTCTAGAGCACCAAGTTTACTCTTCACTTTTGAAGATTCATAAGCATCCATCCTTCTTTGTAGATCTTTTAGCGTATCAAGACGCTCATCAAAGGGAATTGCCTTGGAAATCCTCATTCTTTAATAGTAATCATGAATGTCCCATTTTGTCCAACCTTCTATAGATGGAATAATTGGACAAAGATCTATGATTCTTGGATCGGATTCATCAATTTCCACAAGGTTGCACTTAGCAAGATTTAGAGATTTCTCACAAGGTATATGTGAAGGTGTTGAAGAAATTTCACTTACCACATGAATGTCATTGCATTGTTGCTTCATATTCACTTGAGCTTTGCTAGAAGCTTCTCCGGCCTTTT
Source organism: Mentha longifolia (assembly GCA_001642375.2). Taxonomy (NCBI): domain Eukaryota; kingdom Viridiplantae; phylum Streptophyta; class Magnoliopsida; order Lamiales; family Lamiaceae; genus Mentha; species Mentha longifolia. Next base: position 30,417,961 of record CM038114.1, read on the forward strand.
GTAGAGAATTCACTTGGTTGGATATTTGCTTCACGTGTCCTTCAAGCATCATTACTTGCTTAGAAAGAGTAGTCACCGAAGTAGCAATTGTTGACACCGAATTCTCTAATGCATTCATCTTTTGGCTAGTTTGAGCTATGAAATTTTGTTGTTGAGTAACCATTTCACCTTGATTTCTCACCAATTGTTGCATCAATTGCTCTATAGAAGGAGATGTCTTCTTAGACTCTTCTATCACCCCTTGAGAGACGGAGAATCCGGAAAGTGGAATTTGAGCATTGTTCGGATTTCCATAGGAAAGATTGAGTTGATTCCTATTGTTAAGGTAGTAAGATGAGTCACCCCCTTGATTTCCATAAGAATGGCCTCCTTGGAAATTTCCTTGGTACCCTTGCCTATTATAATTCCCATATGCTCTTTGATCCACAAAACTCACTTCTTCCCTTCCATTGAACTCCCAATTCTTTTGAGCTTGAACCCTTTGAATTTGAGCTTTTCTTTCATCTTCATACTTTCTCTTCATAATAGCAAGCTCTAATGCTAATGCATCATACCTCTCATCCCCAATCGAAGCAACCTTTCTAGAAGGGGCCCTCTCCATTGGCCATTGATAGCTATTAGCCGCCATCTCTTCAATGATTCTCAAAGCTTCCTTTGCATTTCGGTTGAGAAGGCACCCACCGGAAGTAGCATCTACAATGCTTCGTGTATGAGGTGTTAGCCCACTATAAAAGTTGGTCATTTGTTGACCCTCATTGAATCCATGTTGAGGGCATTTCCTTAGGAGCTCTCTATATCTTTCCCATGCTTCAAACAAGGTCTCGTCACCTTGTTGGGAGAAGTGTGAGATGTCAGAAATAAGCCTTTGAGCTTTGGATGGTGGGAAGTATTTAGAGAGGAAGGCCTTGCACAAATCATCCCAAGTGTGAATATTGGCCTTGTTCAATCTTTTGTACCAATCTTTGGCCCGATCCCTTAGAGAAAACCCAAACATTCGCATGCGAATAACATCATTTGAGACTCCATTTAGTTTAATGGTGTCGCAAATATCAAGGAACGTGCTAAGATGGGCGTTTGGGTCATCCTTAGGACTTCCACCAAATTGTTCGTCTTTAACCATTTGGATGAGACCAGATTTGAGCTCAAAATTATTGTCATTGATCGTCCCCCATTCTCCTTCTTGAAATTGTTCCGTTAGAGATTGGAACATATGGTTGAGAGGAGGTGGTTGAGCTTCATTTGCCCTCCTTTCTTGCTCAACCTTCCATGCTCTAAACTCCTCTATTTCTTTCATAAGAGCCTCCATACCTATAAAATAAAAATAAAAAGAACAAATGCTTGAATTAGTAACTCAATAACCAAATTGACTATTGAAACTCAACTAAGCATTCCCCGGCAACGGCGCCAAAAATTGATCCGCCCCTCACTTTAAGGGTGAGGGTAGAGAGCAATAATAATCGATATAATATAATCGAGTCGAATCCATAGGGAATGCAATGGCGAATGAGTTTCAACTAGTCATCTAGATACTAAAACTACTATCCAAGCTACAAGATATAATGATTTTGTCTTTTCTCAAAGATTAGTGACAAATTTAAATAACAAAATCAAATAGCAAACAAGTATCAAATGATAAAAATCAATAAGAGAAAGTATGGTTCCAAATATAATCCGACATTCACTAGAGGCATAGGTTTTAGGATTTGCAAGGATGAACCAATTTAATCCAATTCATAAGGGAGTTCTTTATAGGATATACATCAACTCTTTTCTCAGAGCAATCAATGTAAGTCGATTAACCTATGACATCTATCTTCGCTAGGTCTCAAGATGCATAAATCAACTCCAAATAGCTCAATTAAGTATCTAGAATCTCCTATTAGCAAGAATTACTAATATGTTGTGGCTTGATGCAAAGTATTATGAACTAAAGCCTACTAAGCATTTAACCAAACACCTTGTATGCACTCAATGATGGCCAATCAATCATGCAATAAAATCAAGTCCCAAACCACAAGACATATGAATTAGAAGTCAAATCCAACTACAATATCCAAAAACCTATTCATCTAGATCATGTCTTCAACTTAGCTAGACATAATTAAAGGAAATAAACCATAGAAAAGAGATAAAATCATGATGAAAATAAAGAGAATTTAATAAGGAAGAAGAAGATGGTCTTCAATTGCAAATCCAACAAGTGTAGCTTCAACAATCTTCAAAACACTAAAAAGGAAAGAGGAATATTTCTAGGGTTCTTGGAATATTAAAATATGCAAAAGATCCACCAATTAGGAAGATTTTGGGATTAAATACATAAAAGGTGAGTTTTGAGTCGAGTTGGACTGAGTTGGACGAACCAACTCGGTCAAGACACAAAGGAGAAGGGACGGTGGTGCCCTGGCCGGCAGCCTGGCCGGTCGCCGCCTGGGTCGCCGCAGAAGCTGTAGCTCAGCCGGACAGCCGGCGGCCTTGCCGGCGGTCCAGCGGGTCACCGTCCGGGTCGCCGTTAGTTCTGCCATTTTGCGCAGCTTCACCATTTTTGCTCGTTCTCGTTCGTCCGAACTCCGATTCTCGATCCGCTTTTTGCTATTGCTTCTTAACGAACTCCTCTTCGACATGGAATAGTTAAATTGGCCAAATAAGTTCTTCATTATTCCTGAAAAAAGCTTAAAAAGACTCAAGAGAACGAGGAAAACATAAATGAAATCAAACTAGTGAAACCCTAGCTATATAACTTGAAATTCCACATTTTAAACATAGGTGTCACTCTAATTAAGCTCATTTCTTCCTCGTTACGGCTCCCGATCCTTAGCTACTTGAATGCTCTTTCCAATTCTTATAAAAATAGATCGAAAACCGAAAGAAAATGAGAAGAATATAAACTATGCTATAAGTTCAAAAACCCTAACATTCTAACATTGAAACACGTAAATCGAGCTTCAAACACATTCAACACACACTAAACATGCACATAAAATACGTGTTAATCACTTGGCATTTTGCATGCTGAAACGGGCAATCACAGTATCAATATATGAAGCTTGGCTTAAGCCTAACATCCTCTTCTGGCGATCTCTGATCACCTTGATCCCTAGGATGTAAGCAGTTTCTCCCAAGTCCTTCATCTTGAATTGCTCAGACAACCAACCCTTTTACGCCTGATAACACGTTCACATTGTCGCCAATAAGAAGTATGTCATCTACGTACAGTACTAAGATTACCACGCTTCCATCCGCACTGAGCCTGTAAACATAACTCTCGTATGAACATTGAACAAATCCATACGATTTGATCACACTATCAAAACGTATGTTCCAGGATCTCGAAGCTTGTTTAAGTCCATACAAGGACTTGTTCAGCTTCCATATGAGATGCTCTTGGCCTTTAGCCACATAGACTTCAGGTTGGCGCATATAAATATGCTTATCTTTCTCAAGATAACCGTTCAAGAACGCAGTCTTGACGTCCATCTGCCAAACCTCTAGGTCTAAGTATGCTACCATGGACATGATAGTTCTGATGGTTTTAATCATGGCAACTGGCGAAAATGTTTCTTCATAATCTATGCCCTCACGTTGAGTGCATCCTTTCGCCACCAATCTAGATTTAAAAGCCGTAACCTTCCCATCAAAATCTCTCTTTCTTTTGTATACCCACTTGCAACCAATGGCCTTCTTGTCATCTGGCAGCTCCGCAAGGTCGTACACATCCATGTCTACTATGGATTCGATCTCAGCATCCATAAATTCTCGACAAGAATCCGCATCTTCGTCCTTCATTGCCTCCTTGTAAGTCCAGGGGTCGGTCTGTTCATGTTCAAGACCAGCGAGAATATTAGTGGACTCGCCTAGAAATATGAATCGATCGGGTTGACGAATAACCCTCCCACTACGACGAGATGCCAGTGGAGCGTCAGTGTCGGAAATTGGTGCAGTTACTTATGGTACATCCTCTTGTACACTTGAATGAATTGGATCATTAGCTGCCATTGCTCTCAACTAATAGAGCACAATATCACTCATCGCCTGGTGCTTATATAATCCTCCTCTAGGAATCGGGCATTAGTGCTCACAATGACCTTCTGATACTGAGTACCATAAAAGTAGCCACTTTTCATTCCCTTCGGATATCCAATAAATAACCTAACCTCAGTCCTAGAACCTAATTTATCGGCCTCCTTGTTCAGCATATGTGCCGGACTTCCCCAAAGCCGAATATGGCCCAAGCTGGGCTTACGCCCTGTCCATAATTCGGAAGGAGTTTTACTTACCGATTTAGAAGGTACTAGATTGAGGAGATAACCTGTTGTTTCTAAGGCATATCCCTAAAATGAAATTGGTAGAAGTGCATAGCTCATCATTGATCGAACCATCTCCAAAAGAGTTCGATTTCTTCTCTCAGCTACACCGTTCTGTTGGGGCGTTATCCCATTTTCTGATAAATAAGCCTTGAACTCGGTACTGAGGTACTCGCCACCATGATCAGATCGTAATGACTTGATACTTTTACCTAATCTCTTCTCCACTTCCAACTTGAACTCTTTGAACTTGTCAAAGCACTCGGACTTGCGGCGAAGTAGGTAAATGTAACCGTATCTCGAGTAATCATCAATGAAGGTAGCGAAATACTCATAACCTCCTTGAGCTTGTGTTGACATCGGTCCACACAGGTCAGAATGAATCAATTCTAGTAACTCGAAAGCTCTATTTCCTTTAGCTTTGAAAGTTCTGGTCACCATCTTTCCTTCCAAACAAGATTCACATGTTGGTAATAGTTCTATTTGGAATCCCTCCAAAACACCATAACTAACCAACCTTTGAACCTCTTTTGGTTGATGTGACCCGATCGTAAATGCCAAAGATAGGTTTGATTCATTTGAGAATAACTCTTTCTCTTTCTAGGATTCGATGATGAGATAACATTATATGAAGAAAATGACACATTTATTGGACAGTTTATAGTATAGAGAGAACCAGATAAAGTACCAGAAATGATAATCTCATTGTTCTTCATGATAGAAACACCACTATCAAAAACTACTGAGTAACCATCGTCATAAAGTTTCGAAACATAAATCAAGTTTCGCCGAAACGCCGGCACCAATAAAACATCTCTCAAATGAAATTAAAATGTCCAAAACTAAAATGAAAATCTCCAATGGCAGTCGCTTCCACCTTGGTGGCGTCTCCCATTCAGATGGTAATCTCGCCATCACTCAGCTCCCTTTTCAGCAGAAATCCCTGCAAGGTGTAGCATACATGGTCAGTTGCGCCCGTATCTACTACCCAAATCTGGGTAGAACGTGCAGCTAAACATGTTTCAGTTACAAATGAGTAACGCATGCCTCCATTCTTCTTCTTTAGAGGGCAATCAGCCTTCCAATGTCCCGTCTTGTTGCACTTGTAGCACTTTCCCTTCCACTTCCCTTTCTTCATACCTCCAGTAGTCTTAACATCTTTTTTAGGCTTGATGTCGCCACCAGCCTTGGTGTCGTCCTTAGGGATGTCATCTCCTTTGCTCCCACTCAACAAAGCTTTTTGCTTTATGTTGTTTCTGATCCTCTTTTCCACATCTTTCAATGTTAGAGTGAATCCCAACGCCCTTTCCGCAATCTTGACCGCCGTGGAATCCAAGTTTATATTGAGCATCTTGTCATCATCAAAGATATCCTCGAGAGTCTCGATCATGCTGGATGTAGTAACCATATGGAAAACCATATACCGCATCCCATCGGACAATGAAGACATAACAAGCTCCCTTGCTTTGTCATTTGCTTCATGCCATATCTTATGCTCGTCTCGATCTTTCTGAGATGACCTTTCAGTGAGAGTAGGTGGGGCAGGAAGTGCGAGCACATCAGTGTACTCGCCCGCAACTAGGATAGCTTCGAGATTCTTTCTCCACTCCAAAAAATTGGAGCCATCGAAAGGACTTGAAGTGAGAACATTAATCAACGGACCTAAAGTCATATCTGAAAATAAAACACGTAGACACTCATAAGAAAAGAGTAAGTATAAATTCATAACGTAAATATTGTAACCTTTTGATAAACCAATATTTAACAAAACCTTCAACAACCCAAGTAACACCGACCGCAAGCCACGTTCGTGTGGACGTTTACGTTCTCGTTACTCGACCAAATCGAAGATCTTTAATTTTAGTCTCTAACCAACCTTATTTCCTTTTGGCAAATAAAATTAATAGTTGAACCTTACTAGAATATATTAATTAAGAAAGGGACTCCGTTGGGGAGTTGTATCATAACTAATATCTAAGCTTTTAACCATAATTTTAGCTTAACTTAGAAAATTAAACCATTTTCTTTAAGCTATCTTTGTTATTAATCAAAACTCTAGAGAAATCCGTAGTTACTATTTTAAGCAAGCCACGTTAGTGTGGACGTTTACTTAAAATGGCTCTCACTACTCATTTTGATTAAAATATTTTTGTTAAGAAATATTAACTCTAGTGAACTTATTTCAATAAAATGTGCAAGCCACATTCGCGTGATCGTTTACACACTTTTACCAAAACTTCACATTAAGATCAAATTATGGAGGTCCTAACATTTTTAATAAAATGTTTTTATCTGCTTAGTATTTTTCTTTCAAAAGGTTTGTCGACATGCTAGATCATGTTGCCACATAATCCTAAGCATAATTTTCTAAACGTAGCAAATAAAACATGCTTGCAAGAAAATTAAATCATGCTTATATTGACAATCCTAAAACATGCTCGACTATGCGCAATTTATTCAACTTGACAGACAAAACATGCTTACTTAAATTTAAATTACATCCATTGCATGCTTTGATAAGAAAAACGAGATAAAAAAATAAAAATAAAAGCTCGCTTTTCGTGGTGTGACTACTCCTGTCTAATCTATTCTATTACAAAATAATAAAATAAATTCTGGAACAGGCTCCGGTCTTGAAATCTGTCGTCTCGATCTCCCGTTCCACAAAAAAATAAATAAATTTTAATTTTAAATTTATTTTCTAATTTTTCGTTTGAGATTTGGGGCCGAAATAATTGGATTGGGCCGACACCACACGGCCCGAACTCTATCCCAACCTGAACCCGCACCCAGACCTGCTGAGCTCGCGACTAGTGGGCCCAAAATGGGCCCACAGGCCGTGCCTGGGCCTAGCCCGAATCACAGGCGGAGCTAGGGTTTAGATCGCGAAAACACGATTTGAATCAACGACGAAGATCGCCGTCGATCCCCACCCTCCGACCTTCGATCTCTGTTCAGCTGTTGCTAATGCTGCTGTGCTGTGTTACCGTCATCCTCGCTGTGCCCGGACCTCCGTTGCCGCCTATTTCGCCGCCGTCGATCTGCAGCAGGTTCACGGCTGAAACCCTGAATAGGGTTTCGCCATTTTCTTCCTTGTTGCTGACGATCTGCGGTGTTGCTGCAGTCGTGGTTGATTGCTGCTGGATAAAGCCCAAGTCTGGGCTCTGCAGCAGCATTCCTCAAGCCACCATGCACAACGACGGTGCTACTGTAGGCGTCGAACCCTAATTAGGCTTCCGCCACAGCGCCGCCGTTCCTTTGCGTGATTTCTCAACGTCCCAACGCCGCTCCTCCGTCCAACCATCGTCATCAGCCTTCATCTTGATTGATGAAGGCCTAACAAGCTTGCTGGACGAAGAAGATGACTCCGATCGGCTATCACATGCGCACGTAGCCGCGCGTGTTCCACACGCGCCGCCGTGTGCGGCGGTCGTCCGGTTACGTATCCTTCTAGTTCTTCGTTCTTCGTGGTCTTCGTCTCGTGCATCAATATTACATACCAAAAACAAAATAATTCCTAATCTAAATGGCACCTTATTTTCTTGCGATTAAAATTACAATTATTGCCTAACCAGCACCGAAAAATGACTAACACCACGAAAAGCGACTTACGACAACATTCATTCGATTAAATCATGCATAATATGAATCGAATCAGCCATATAGCTAAAAATAAATAACCATGGGCTCTGATACCAATTGAAGGAACCGATCAGCAAAGAACGATTCATGCCCCTAAGGATTCGTTTTCGGTTATGATTAATTTGATTCAACCCTATCATGCTCCTATGAATTAAATACAATAATAATAGGGTGTTTAATCGATATACCTCTTGGATTTCGTGTGAAAGCTCGCTTTAAGATCTTGTGATCTGTTTCCCTGCTCGAATCCGATGTTGGATGGTCAACACGCTACGAATCCAGCCACGGAAGATGAAGCATATGCCGTCTCTCAGCAAACCGCCGCCGCCGTGCTTCTTCTCTCTCTCTCTCAGTTAACCCTAGCCTCTCTTTATTATGAGATCAATTGTGTTAATTATCTAGAGGCATTAAGTGAATATATATAAGAGGAGAATGGGCTTAAGTTGCAGTCTTGGCTCACGGGCCTAGACAAAGCCGCCCATCATTATCATAGACGCCCCTCACTGGGCTTTGATGATGATCAGGCCTTTCTTCCTTAACTGTGACCTATTGAGCTTATTGGGCCAGATCAGAGATCTACTAGCAGATAAAACTAGGCCTCCCAATGTTCTGAATTCTCTATATTCAGCCCAAAATAAAATTCAGATCATAAGTATTAAAACATTCCACTAGAGTAATAATACGGAGCTACCTGTTTTATCCTTGTTGAGCTCAGGGCTAGTATTAGACTTAAATCATCCCCGTATTTAAGATATCTTACATCCGTTAATTAATCTAAAGCTTCTGACTGCTTTCATTAATTAACTTCTTAATATAATTCCTGAGTAGTACCATTCATTCCTTATTCATCATACTGGAACTTAATCCACCTGCAGGGTTTAGTATGATAATCCTTAATGAATTCCTCAGGGGATGTAATCAACCCGTTTTACCAGGATACAGTGCTCTATTGCAGATGCACTAAAGATCGTACTAGTTATAGTTGTTACCCAAGATGCGGGTCATATTGGATTGCAATAATTGAACCCTCAGCCATGGTAAATCAAAGCAACAGACAATAACTATATACCCTTAATCACTCAATTAGAGTTATGATCATTTGAGTCCCCGAGGCCTTGATTCTTCTACTTAGGTCAGAATAGAAGAATTCACCTCACCGTGATCCTATCAATACGATCAACGTACTAGCATAAACAAGCAACCAAGACAAACTACTTATCTATTTATGCTACAGTCTATACCGATAGTTTTATCCGAAATTATCTCAACTGTGATAACTGTTTATATCTCAAGAGACACTGGCTACTACAGTCTTCCATGATCTACTACATACCATATAGCCTATAACTTTGAGATAATGGATAGATGTTTAATGCTTAACAATCAATTCAAACATAATCAGATAGGAAATTGTTAGTGAAATATGGAAACCACATGTATACAAGCTAAAAGGTATGCTTTCTAGTATACAAATCCATAAGTATTATCAACTTTCTTAAATCAAAAACATATTTTTTGTTTCAAAATTTCAACAATCCTCGAGTCGAAAATTAAAAAAACTTATTGGCCAACGGGCCACCTCAAAATTGATTTTGTGTAATATATAATTTTTTGAAATAAAATATTTAACAAACGTAGTTATTGATACATACTAAAATAATTTCAAAAACTTTTTGACCAACGGGCCACTTCAAAATTGAAGTTGTGATAGTCTAAAATATTTTAACTCAAACTCGAAAATAGCCTGAAGGGTTTACCTGATTAACAGAAGTTTTGAAACGCTCATTTTGTGTTAATATATCGTCAAATGTCATTAATTGTAAATATATTTTTTGTTATAAAAATATGACAACCATAGAAATTGATATATACTAAAACTATTTCAAAAATTTCTTGGTCAACGGGCCACCTGAAAATCAAAGTAAGATTATGGGCAAAATATTTTTAACTTAGCATGATCGACTCGAATCGAAAATTTTAAAAACTTATTGGCCAATGGGCCACTTCAAAATCAATTTTGTGTAATATATAATTTTTTAAAGTAAAATATTTAACAAATGTAGTTATTGATACATTAGAGAAACGCTCCCATACCTACAGTGGGCACACTTAATGTGTCCACTGGTGATGTGGCAGTGCCACGTCAGTAATATTTTCCGTTTAGGGTTGAATTTTTTTAGTAGGATTTAGTTTTTTTTGGTAGGGTTTAGTTATTATGGTATATATTTAAAATAACTTCCTTATTTATAGTATTGCCACATCACCGGTGGGCATATTAAGTATGCCCACCGTGGGCATTGGAGCATTCCTCATTGATATATACTAAAACAATTTCAAAAACTTTTTGACCAACGGACCACCTAAATATGTAAGTTGTGCTAGGGCCAAAATATTTTAACAAACTCGAAAATAGCCTAAAGGGTTTTGCCTGAGTAACCGAAAGTTTTGAAACGATGCTCATTTTGTATTAATATATCGTGAAGTATCTATAATTATAAATATATTTTTATAACAAATAATCTAACAACTATAGAAATCGATATATACTAAAAATATTTCAAAATTTTCTTGGCCAATATAGGCCACTTAAAAATCAAATAAGACTTCAAACAAAAAAAAAATGGTCAATGGACCACCTAGAGATCGAAGTAGGGTTATGGCCAAAGTATTAACACAAAATAATTTGGCCCGATCGACTCGAATCCAAATCGACCCAAACTGAAAATAGCTCAAGCCCGATATGATGGACTGAAAATTGAATGAGTTGTCTAAATGAGTTGTTTGATGTTATTAGCGGCTATCAAGAAAAATAATACTAATTAATATTTACAATATTAATTTGATTAATCACTTATACATACTAAAACATCTCAAGAACATCATGGCTAATGGATCACTTGAAAGTCGAAACATCCACACATACCCACTAAGTACAGCTTCAAGTTAGACTACCCCATTATATTAATCTTATTTATTATTTATACATCACATATATTCAAGAAATGAGGCTAATATAACGAGATGGATGACATACTTAATGTGGAATAGCTACAAACTCGATGTTAAGCTTTGATGGAAAAGTCAACCAAAATTCACTATAGTAATCATTTTACTTTATTATTATCTAATTTATGTCAAATCTAAAATCACTTTATTATTCAATTATCACAAATATAAATATTGTGTCAGACATTCCATCCATATTTTTCGTGCACAGATGGAGCATATTTTAAGTTTTGAAATTTTTATTTAGATATTAATTTTTTTTTATATTGGATGTCAAAATAAAAATAGAAATAAACAATTTATATTGGATATTAGTATTCTTTTTATTTAGATATTATTATTTTTATATTGGACTGAATTGTTCTAATATCTTAATTGATATTTCATCTAATACGATTACAATCTAATATTCACGAAATATATAGTATTGTGTTCCTTATATTTAGCAAATCCGCAATTACTTTTTTTATTCAAATGATAAAAGATGTAGTATAATAATACACGTCTTCTGCTCGTATTTGTTAGTGTAACTAATAATTAACTAAATCTAATTGAGGATTAATATATCTCAATTGAAGAATAATGAACCGAATTAATAATTAGTAGGGTTTATTAATTCTCAACTTAATTGATATTTCATCTAATACGATTACAATCTAATATTCACGAAATATATAGTATTGTGTTCCTTATATTTAGCAAATCGCAATTATTTTTTTTTATTCAAATGATAAAAGATATAGTATAATAATACACATCTCCTACTCTTTTTTGTTAGTTTAACTAATATCTAACTAAATCTAATTGTGGATTAATATACCCCAATTGAAGAATAATGAAGCGAATTAATAAACCCTATGGTTTATTAATTCTAAATTAGAATTTATTATTCTCCAAATAAGATTTATTATTTTAATTATATTTATTCTGTTAAAGTAAATTAATGGAGTAAATTAAAAACAAAAACAAATATATCTAACATTAATGTTTTGTTTAGGGCTCCACAAAAATATTGCTCCACAAATCAAATTATAAATCTTGTTGGGAAAATATAGAGCTATTTATATAGGTACTCATTCGTTGAATTCTTATAAAAAATCGATGTGTGCTTGAAGTTCTTATTGTGAATTAATTAGATTAAACTATTGATAAAAAACAAAATTATGAGAATTTATATCCACCAATCTTATTGTGCCTAATCAACACATAAAAGCCGTCCTCATACTTCCATAGTATTGTCTAATATTAGTGTGTAATTAGCCTAATAAAATACGAAAATACTTGCATCAGCCCGGACTCACATTGAGGTTTATTGAATATTTTTATGAGGTTCTTTTTGGGTTGTGGGACAAGTAGATTAATTGTGTCAAGTAATTTATTTTGCTTTCAAAAGGCTTGGCCGCACTATGTGGCCGGACTGATACAAATCTTTGTCAATAAAATATTATGATTACACATGTAGATTAGGAAAATAAAATACGGAGTATTATATTTGGAAAATAAAATATTAGGATTAGTGTGTAGATTAGGAAAATAAAATATGATTTTATACATATTTATTGAAGATTTCAGATAAATAGGAATGAAGGATGTAGGAAGCATCACGTAAGTGCGTGGATCGCTGTATAAATTATTAATTTATCGATTAATTAATACCTCTCTATAATTAATATTTTTTCCAGTCCCAACTGTATTAATTTTATAAATGAACATAATGTAGTTGATAATATTCAAAATTAATTGAATAATGGATATAAATTATTGTAAGCCTTAAATAACATTAATTAATGATGTGGTGTAGTGGTATAAGACATAACCTATTATATGAGAGATTATATATATATATATATATATATATATATATATATTGATATACAGAGTATTATTCAATAATTTTGACAAATAAAATAGGGGCAAAATGTAAAATAGTCATTTAAGATAGTAGATGAAAAAAACTAGCCACTAACTTATAAATATATAAAAACTAGCCACTTTGCATTTAATTGATAAAAACACCCTTTAACAAACTCAAATCTACCGACTATTAAAAGCAGCTATGAATTATTATTTTTAATTTACTATTTCTAATTTAGCAAAAACACACACAAAAAAAAAATAATAAATTCAAGCACAAACACACGCACAGCACCATCACCTACGTGAACCCACTTCCTGCCAACATCCGCCACAGATCGAGCCGGCCACCTTGATTTCCGTCGTGTTGCTGATCGATCCACCAGAGCGCCGCAACAAATTGAGCCGCTACCATGGCCGACAAGCACTCCGGCGATGAGACTCCTGCCGGCGACGATGGCCACCAGTTACAGACCCGAAACTATTGTATGGGATCGAATGGATCAATAGGGAACGATTTAGATCTATTCGATCCCTATCACTTATAGTTGCCCGGCTCAATCGATCGGGCTCGTAGGGATCGATCGAGCCATATGTGCTTCTGTGTGTTGACTGAATTGGGATCGATCGAGCCCTATTATATATTGTCGCTGGGTTCGATCGCTGTTGGGGTCGATCGAGCACGGTCGGGATCGGATAGATCTCATTCGATCCTGGAGAGAGAGCAGAGAGAGGGGGGGGGGGGGGGAGAGAGAGAAAAAATGGAGTGAAGAAGATGCAAGGAAGAAGACGCAAGGAAATGGAGAGAAATGAGAGATGCGGGCGGCGGCAGGCGGGCGCGGCGACAATGGAAGAGGAAGAGGGAGGACGTGCGCTGCAGTTTGGGAAATAATATGATGCAGATTTTTGGGGAGGAAAGAAGAGAGGAGAGAAAGTGAGGAGAGGCGGCTGTTAGTGTAGGGTTCACGGTGGTGCACGACATCAGCTTCCAGCGGAATTCCTCGAGCTTCGCCTTCTGCGTCTCCTCTAGCTTGACAATCCCCATTATTGTAATTTGCAGATGTAGTAGAACGATGGAGAAAGGGGGAATGGTGGGCGGCGTGGGTGGGTAGAATATTAAGGTTTTTCTTTTTTTTCTTTTTTATTTTATTAATTTTTCATTAAGGGTAAAAATGTCAAAGTGGTTAGTTTTTATATATTTATAAGTTGGTGGCTAGTTTTTTGTTTTTGTTATTTTAAGTGGCTATTTTCTATCATTACCACAATAAAATATATTTCTATGTATATATTCCTTTTTACTTAGAGCTCTACCATTATAACTACACAAACTCCATAACTCACAACAAGAAACATGTTTTGATTAAAACATAAATAAACATAACTATTTGAAGCTCCTATTCATAAAAATGCCATAGATAGTTTGTTAGTTGATAAAATTAAAGTTACCCTTGATTTCGTTCGATTACTCTCGTTTAGTCCGCGGCTTAAACGAACATCGCCATTCATAAATTTCATATTAATTTATCGAGTTTGTTTTTAGAAAAAAAAAAAAGAAAAAAGAATGAAATACTAGCTTGATCTATTCACCTTTTCAATATAATTTTTTGAAACCAAGCTTTAAACTATATCTAGAATAAAAATAAGTAGACACTAAGAAACATATAAGCTGATTATATATATTGTAGTTACACATAGACATAGTCGTCATTTTTCACAAGGGATTGAGAGAGAAATAGAGAGAGAAGAAGGTAGGATGAACAATCTCGAGTATAGATGAATCAAATTACTCGTGAAAGTAATGGAAAAAATGGGTGGTGTGGAATATACATCAAACTTTTGATCCTCGCCTCGTCACTTGCCTTCGGGTGCGGGTGGTAAAACTTCCAAAAGCTCGATATTTAGCTCGAATTCGGCCCCCGGCTGCAAAGCAAATCACGAGACTAACCTCAAAAACCTCGAATTCGAAATAGCAACAATCCAAAAACAAGCATACCATCAATCACACTTCATAAATATAGAAAAAAAGAGAATTCTATACATAGTTCATCAAAACACCACATGAGCCCTTAGAAGTGGAAGTGTTACCGGGATTTCGTTCATTCCTTTCGGGCCATAACCAGCCTCCGGTGGTACAATCACAGTCCTCTACATTCCAAACAAAAAGACATACCATAAAACAAGAGAAATGCAATAGAAAAACAAAAGAAATAAACATAAAGAGACCAAAAAGATTACCTTCCCTCCAACCTTCATACCCTCGGTTACCATATACATAGCTTTTGGAGGTTTCGGTGCAGCTTGTGCAGAGAACAAACCGTTGGGACTATCTACAAACTCACGCTTTCGCTCTTTTCCGGGTACAGCCCCAACTTGGAACACATAAGGCTACTTAAATGAGCAAAACACGTGCATAAGCTATATGTTCGATCAATACTACGAATTAATCGAGTCTCAGTAAGATCAAAATGCAATAAAATGTAATAACCTGAGCAATACTTCTATTCCCAGCCAAGAGCTTAGATTCACGGCTTGAAACAGCTGTAATACCACGGTATAAACAGTCAAAATGTACCTGTTTCGACATCAAATGAGGAAGAGGGATTTTCTTGGATGCAAATTTTCGTGTGAGGATCGGATAGAATAGTGTATTACGTCTTATGCGATAACGAACCTGGACAGTCGATCCTTTTTCAGCAACCAGACCTTTGCCTTCGATAAGATCATAGTACTTAAGCCCATCAGCTGTTCAGAACTTAATTAATTAGTAGATGGAAGTAGACACTACACTAGTGTTAGAACTTCAAATTTAAAAGGAGGGGATCATAAATATTGAGTACTACATTTACTAGATAATAGTGAATGAACTTGGAATGTAAGAAGAGAAGATGAATCGCACATGAGAAATTCTTTCTGTCACATTTTATAAGTTTATTAGGAATGCAGATTGATGAGATCATCTCCATACAAATCGATTGCTTCACAGAAAACCCAATTCATGCCATGATATTATTCAACAAAGGAGAAGAGAAGAGTGTTTTTATATATACATAATCCAATCGAAGAAGAAACGTTCTTTGCAAGTGAATGATGGAGCATAAAAGAATAAATCTTGAATAACAGAAAATGCAGCATGAGAAGAATAAGACAAATTCATATTACGCTGATGATCATCACCAATCAACATCATTTTTTCGTGGCATGTTCTTGCCTAAAACGGTACTAGCTTAAAAGTAAAAATCCCATATCTTGAAGATTTTTTCAACTCAAATTAAGTAAATGCAGATTAAATTAGGCAAAACTTCCATTACTAGGGAAAAAGAAACACAGACGAAGAAATCAACTAAGACCCATTAAAGAAAAACACTAGGAAGGTCAGCGTAGACTTGAAGAGATCAATCAAAATCTGACAAATTCAAGAAACTGAGAGAGAGAGAGAGAGAGAGAGTAACAGCTAGTGAGATAGTCTTGAATTGGGATGGTCTTCCTACTCCGCCTCTCTCTAGCTAGCAATGCCTGAGGAAGAGCTTCAAGAGTGAATGGGAGAACAGAGATGAGAACTGCACACCTTCTTGAAATGGGCAATGGCGGAACATCAACATTTTGGTCTGTGTGAATTGTGGGTTCTGATAATAATAATTGTGGATTTTTGGGAATAAATTTTTGGAGGGTTCTTAAACAAGCCATGGCCATTGCCATTGGAGATAATATACCAACTTACAAGAGATGATATACTTTTCGTCTCTTTATCCAAACTGACACCCTGTGTGAGTCGTACCTTGCCCTTTAGTTATAGTACATACGTCACCAGTTGAGACTTGAGAGTTGAGAGTGGGGGAGGAATATGATCCCAAGATGCTCTGTGGCACAATACGGCGCCGTTTGCCTTTTAGCATTTCCATTTTTTATTTTATTTTTCTTGTTTAATTTTTTTTTTTACTTTTTCTTTCTTTGTTGCTCCGTACATTTTAGTTTATTTTCTATGTTTATTAAATGTTTAATTTAGTTTTTTGCTCATAGTTGTTGGTATTTTTACATGTTCGGTTAATTATATCATCATTATTTTTTGTATTTGATAGGATACGACACAGCTACTAGACCCAATATAATTGGACCTCAGCAAATAAGCTCGGCCTAGATGAGCTCAGCCCATTGAAAGGCCCAAAAGACACTTCGGTCCAATCCAGCAGCGCAACCCAAGAGCACAGAAGCTCGGCCGACTCACGATTTCCAACCCACGATCTATAACCCACGATTGCTGATGTGGCACCCCACGACCTCGGCTGTAACTGCTGCTGGATGCCTATAAATAGTGACGCTAGGATAGATTGAAACACACATTCTGTAACTCGAGAGTATTAATACAAGAAACTCTTTTCTCCGTGGACGTAGATCAAATCAAAGATCGAACCACGTAAATTCTTGCGTTCTTTATTTTCCCTTCGTACAAATCACTCTAAAATTCCACGATCGATCAGTATTCATTTGATTTTCAATTAATCATTTCCATAATTAGGACAATAAATATAATGTTAAATTACTTAACCCTAATTAAAGCGGTTAGTTGAAATTCAAAACAAAACACTATAAACCCTGAATTTAAAATTTTATAAAGGGACACACTTGGGTCAGCCGGAGGCACCGTGCGGCCGGGCTAAAACAATGACACTTTTATTCATATAGATTGACAATTTTCTGTATAAAGATTGACACTTTTAAAAATTGTCATTTTATTCGTAAAATAATTATGTTAAAGATTGACACTTTTATTCATATAGATTGACACTTTTCTGTATAAAGATTGACATTTTGGGCCCGACCGCACGGTGCCTCCGGCTGACACAAGTTTTTGTCTTTTATAAAACATAGAGCTTAAATATTTAAATAATTTATAAAAAAAATTAGATAGATTTTAGAAAATAATAATGAAAGAAATATGCAATAAAATATCAATTAACAATTACGAACGAAAAAAAAATAAAATAACAGAAACTAAAATTTATTATCTAAAACAAATAGATAAAACCCGAAATTGCAACAATATATATTAAATTAAAAGAAAGTACTTGAAAAGGCACTAAACGGCGCCGTATTGTGCCACAACATCTTGTGCTGAACTAATGACCACAGCAGGGATCCTCCCAGAGTTCTAAAGTTTATGGGCTTGGATCCTCTGCTGTGCTGTGGGGTTGTTGCACAACATGGTGCTGTGTGGCTATGTGGCACTGTTTCGGCCCCTCCATCATTTTTCTTTTTGATTTTTGATTTTTATTTTAATTTTATATTTTAGTTTTTGTTTTATTGATTTAGTTTGTAGTTTATAATTGTTAATTGGTTCTATTTTATTTTATAAATAGAGTTAATTGTTTAGTCATTGAACCTTTATATCTATTTCATTTTTAATAAATTATTTTCATAATTAGTAGGCTTTATGTGTTATAACATAATAAATTTAAGTGTTTAGTTTATTATAAATAGGGTTTTTTTTTTTTCTTTTTTGGCTCAAACACCCCGGAAGGGTGAGGGGTTAGGCGGACCCCCCAATCTGTATATATGAAAAAGAATAAAATCATACAGTATCTGGTGGAGATAACACTAAAATGAGTGTTATCCCCAGCATAAACCGAAGTATCGAACCTAATCGGAGTTGGGTACACCGACCCAATTCTCGGAGGAGAACTAGAGAAATAGTATCTAGAACAATACAATGATGATGGCCCGAAAGTGACCATATCAGAAAAACCAAGAAGTAGGATAATCACGATGAAGATAAACCAAAGCATAATGCTAACTATATCGGAACCTGAAGTTTGGATAACCCAGTTGGTCCATCCGAACAAGCGCCAGTTGATGTATTATTATAAATAGGGTTACTTATTTCATATTTAAGATTTATAGTGTGTTTAGTTTGAATTTTAACCAACTATTTTATCTAAAGTTAAGTTATTTATTTATATTTACTACTCTTTGAAGCCTAATTATCAAAATGATCAATTGAAAATTAAATAACTATATAAAAAAACAAGATAATTAATCCTATTTATAAAGTAGAAAGTAGAAACACCACTAATAATTCTGAACCAGAAACTAAATTAAAAATATAAAACAAACAAAAAAAAAATAAAAAGAAAGAGTATATAAGGAACCGACCTAAGAACAAAAAATAATGAAAATAAATGAAACGCCACCTTTTTTACCCCACAGGCCACAGGGGATCCTCCCCCAAATTTTATCTACATTAAAATATATAAAAAAAATTATTTTCTCGTAAACAATAAGAGACGATCTTGTGCTCCCATTTTTTGTGATCAGCGGTTCTTATTTATCCTACCATTTTTTATCAGGTTTCTTTTTTTTTTTTTTTTTTTTTTTTTTTGTTGTTGTGAAATTCGTATACACTGTCATCATCATCTAAATATTAGAGGCATTACCAATGTAATATAGTGTATTAGTTTTCAAATGGGTAGAATATTGTCTGTCAGTTCTAGAAATGTAGTAGACCAATAATTGTCGCTTGGTTGAGTATGACGGTAGTAATTATTTCTCGCCAAACTCTGGGTTCATCCACCCAGGAAAAATAGTTGTCCAATCGTTATCGCAATTTATATTGCTAAAGATATTATTGTAATCACGCCTTGTTAATTTGTTGTGCTTCTTGCAAAAACCCTGGATCGTGTTCAATCGTTTATAATTTTTCAACACGGTCAAATGATACTTCAAGAGTATGAAGTCCCCACAACTATATGACATGCAATCATAGTTTTTCAAGCACTCAATAAGATCCAAGAAATGGATAGGAGCTTGATTAACAATATAAACATATTCACATCGTGCATGTGAATAATTTTTTTAATCACTCCTCTGCAATATCGACGAAACCCATTAGACACGTATAGAAGACCCACATGTTAGTGACCCGAATGTGTATGGGAGATATAAAAATCGATGACAAAAGAAATATGAACCATATAGTCAATGAATTTGCACCTCAGTGTGACGTCCCGCCATGCGATATGCCTACTCTCGTGGAGATTTACATGGATGATTGTAGAATATACTTGATGAGTTTGATGTTGGGGATGCCTGACTCCCCATGCGCCAAGATCATTCGGTCACACAATATATTATGAGTTGTATACTTTAATTGACTTCAAATATTTCAATTTTGATAAATTTTTGATTTACATCTTTATTTATATTACTTTTAAAGAGTATGACATTTTAATAATATATCCAAGTCATAAAGAGTATAAAGACAAACTTAAATAACAATAATATAAACTTAAACATATAATGCAACATCCCCAAAAGTCGGACTGCTTTCCTGTCGCCTGGATGAGTATGCTGGTAGCAATTATTTGCCTCGCCAAACTATGGGTTCATCCACAAACGAAAAAGAGTCGTACAATCATTATTGCAATTCATATTGCTAAAGATATCTTTGTAATCACGTCTGGTTAATTTGTCGTGCTTCTCACGGAAGTCCCGGATCATGTTTAATTGTTTGTATGTTTTCAACACGGCAAAATAATTGTTGGGATATTATGTTAAGGGGGAACTTGAATCAAGTTAATAAACAATTTGTTTTGATTCGATTCCAAAACCCTACTAGAATATTTTCCTTATTATTTTTGATGAATCTAGACAACTTACTTTTAGTAAAGCTTGCATGTTAGGAAGCTTTCATTTTTCTAGAAGCGCAGATTATGAAGTAGCAGAAGAACGCAAAGCGTCAGGATGCAAAGCGGCATCATCAGTGAAAGCGCCACCAGACAAGACTTGTGAAGCGTTATAGGAAACGCTTTCAAGATAAAGATGCTTAGAGCGTGCTCCCGCCTCAGTGGAAGTAAGCGCTCTCAAGACAACTCATTCAAGGTGTCTCCTATCCGAAGTTGATCTTGAAGCGTCTATATAAGTCAGTGTGATAAGTTGACTCACAGACTCCAACGTTTGATTTTCAAACTTTCGGAGGTTTGACAATAGCCGCATAACTTGCCTACGTGTCAACACACCATTGTACAACGGATGAGGTAAATGCTGGAAAGTCAAGGTTAGGTGAAGACGGCCATGCTCCTATGCTCACCGCCCATACTACTAGGACATGCGTCAATCATTTCCTAGTACTGTAGTCTATAAAGCACCTGTCTTCAATGCGACTTTTCCGGAAAATGAGGAACACGCATCAACGGGAAGTATGGTTCCTCTTACTATAAATAGAAGGAGTTGCTCACACTAAAAGTACGCATGCACAAGTTATCATATCTTAAGCAAAAACTCGAGCATTTGATTATTCAAATTCCTTTAGTTCTTCAAGCCTTTTTAATCCTTTAGTGTGTCCTCAAGAAACCTTATGTTCTTGAGTATTTAGCAACATCTTTCTATTTCTAGGTTCAAACGATTATATCCATAACCTAGCTCTTGAGAATCCTTATCCCTTTATTCTTGATTTTCATTGTAAAGGATTCTCATTCTATGAAAACAAACCCCCAAAACCAAGTCTATTGTATTTAGATTGAGTTGTAAGGTTGTACGTTTTTGTTAGAAAGGTTGGTTGTTGTAAGGCATTTCGAGAGCCCGCAATCTCTGAGGATTTGGAGCAAGTTTGTTACTAGCTCTAAATCACTTCCCCTTGGAAGTATAAAATAAGGGATACCGAGTGAAGGTATTCATCCCGTTGAGGATAAGAGTGGATGTAGGAGAGTTGCTCCGAACCACTATAAAAGTGTTTGTGTGTTTTTCCTTTATTTACAAGCTTTGATTTATTGCATTCACACACACACGCTCTAAATATTAATCTGGTTTTAATTCGCAAGAAACTTAAGTCTCACCACATTCCGCACAACACTCACATAAGCGAGAAGCTTTGAAAGCCTCACAAGCCTTCAAAGCATCTACTTGTAAAAAGGACGAAAAATGAAAGAGAAGTTATAAACACTTCTCTACACACGTATTCACCCCCCTCTACGTGTGTAAGTCACTTTCGGGACCAACAAGTGGTATCAGAGCAGGGGTTCTAACTGACCTCTATTTCTGAATACTAGTAGCGCGAAAGCGTTATTGTAGGTCTACCTGAACCGATCTTTTCAAATATCTTGCATTAAAACCTCACTCTCTACATATTGTATATACTAATCCCTTTCAAAGTATGACTTCCTCAGCGCAACTACCTCAATTCTCAATTGAAGGCTACACCATGTGGAGCTTCCACGTAGAGTCCCGTCTCGCTTCGCTTCATGACCGCATGCATGAAATTATCAAGAAAGGACCCATCGTAATCATGAAGTGTGCAATGAGGAACTGCGAAAAGGAGAAAGCCATCGACCAATACGGCAACCCAGTTAACGAGGATGAAAACGCTTCCACCAATGTCTATGTCGTGAAGCCGAGAGAAGAGTATACGGCCAACGACTTCAAAGTTGATAATCAAGATCGTGTGGCGCGCAATGTGATCCAGTCAACCATCTCCGGCGCCTACCTTCCAAGGATCATGAAATACAAAATGACGAAGGAGATGTGGGAAACTCTTGTCCTAATCTCTCAGGGTACAGAGAAAATCAAGGAAAACAAACTCTCTGTTCTCATGCAGGAGTTTGATGCTCTCATAATGAGAAACAATGAGAGCATGGAGTCATTTGAGACTCGAGTTCTGGGAATCACCATAATTGTGGCTTCCCTTGGAAAGGATCTCACCTTCAAGGAGATCAATCAAAAGGTGGTTCGCGCTCTGTCTGGAAAATGGCAGACGATGAAGTAGCTCTTCCTCTCATCAAAGAATCTGGGAGACATGTCTCTAGAAATGATGTTCTCCGAGTTCAAAGCGCTTGAATTTGACCTGGTCAAGAAAGCGCCTCGCGAGGATGAGGAAGAGGCTCCAGCAAAACTCAAAGGACTGGCATTCAAAGCCCCTGTGGAGTCCACCACCACCGAAACCAACATTTCCATCAACGATGCTGTCGAGATGTCTAAAGAAGAATTGGAGGATTATTCTCTCTACCTAGTAAGAGGGTTTAACAACTCCAACGCTAGAGCGGCCAAGTATAAAAGATTCTACAAATCTCAAGGCCAGAACTCGCGCTTCACCCTACGTGATGGAAAGAGGGATGACAAATCAACAGCCATTCTTAGAGATAAAGCCAACATTAAGTGCTTCGAGTGCCACAAGATGGGGCACTACAGAAGTGAATGCCCGAAGCTCTCAACCAAGGAAAAGGACGAGGTCAATGCTCGTCGTGAAGCCAGCCATTGAGCTCTTGTAGCCGATTATCTTGTTGAATCCAAAAGGCCTATCTACCATGATGAAGATCAGTTCATTGATGATGAATATGATCTTGGCTGCATGGCGATTGAAGCTGAGATGGAGGAGGTACAAAGTGCTGAAATCAACACTCTTCCATTAACACTTGGAAGTGAATGTGGAGACTGTGAGGATGAGTCTTTCAGCTTGGAAAGAAATCTCCTTGATGACTATTTAGAGTTGCTTAAGAATCATGAATCCTTGCAGGAAGTGCTCGTTCGTTTCAAAAAGGAGAAAGACAGACTAGCCAATACGCTCGAGTCCAAAGAAAAGGACCTATTCGAGATAATGGCTAAGTTTAATGATCTTCATAAACGTCACCATCATACCATATCCACTTCTATGGAACACAAAGCCACTCTCAATCACCTCAATAGTGCATCTGTAGCTATTAAGACGATTGAAAGCACCTTTAAACCCTCGAATTGTTTAAAGGGGATTGGCTTTGGATCCACACACACATCTTCTACCGATGTTGGTCCCAAAGCGTCGTTGAAAAGGCTCAAAGCTGCTCAACCCGCTACCAGCAGAGGGAAGGAGTTAGTCGGGTTTGTGGTTGAAACTTCAAAGCAAGCTTCCAAAGCGTCTTTAAATGTTCAACCTGACACTTTGAGTAAGTCGAAGACCACAGAGCCTCAACACTCTAAACGCAATCCAAAGTGTGTCCAGTCTTTGTCAAACCCAAAGCGTCACCAAGAGCGTAAAGCTCACTTGAAAGACTTCACATCTCATGGAGGAACTCAAGTGTGCTTTATCCTCGACGCTTCACATAACTTTCATGATCAGAGCTTCGCTGATCATTTTACACAAAGTGAAAGCGTACCTTCACATTCTCAGAAAAAACAAAATAAAAAACGCTTCCACTACTTCACACACGATTACACTCAGGGCATATGACGGAGCTGAGTCGTTATGACTACGTCAAGATAAAATTTGTAATTTCTATCCCTTGCACTAAGTTCCGCTAGTGGCAAGTATGGGGTCAATCCACAGGGAGTCGGTGGAATTTCCGCCTCTTGTCACAATTTGATTAAGTCTTGCCTTGGGCAAGAAGAGTATCCTATGCTTAATTGAAACTTTGCAAAATATAAAGACTGAAAAGAAAACACAATAATCAGTAATAAAAACAACTGGGTTTGGTTGGACTCCCATTGTCATGCGCACACCTCACCTTGCCCAGCATACCCGTAATAATAGAGAAGCCAAAGACATATAGTAACTTCCTCACTTGACCAAGATGCTTTTCTCGGATGCGGGAATCCTGTCAAGGCAGTATTCACTCAAGGTAGCCCAACTGGCCTATCTGATACGAACACAATATACGCGGAAGCTAAGGATCGAACAACGTTAACTATGAAAGATTCAATCCAACGACAACTATGAACAATCGAATGGAAATTCCCTGAAATTCTACCTACAAATACACTGAATAGACGTCTACAGAAACCTAAGTAATTCAATTCCGATTAAGCTCAAATTTTAACACGAGTTACAACTTAGGGTTATGAAGAACATATCCAAAATTAAGCAAAAACGCACGAGTAGTTTTCGATTTGGCACGGTAGTCAGTTTCGAGACAGAATTAGGGTTTCAAAAACGGATCTAGAATTAAACTACGGGTTTCTGAGATATGATGGTTATACGAACGATGGGTAATGGGTTTTCGGGATGTATGAAAGATGAGGGACGGCTGGGAACAACAATCAAACAAGGGTTTTAACAAAATTCGAAAATTAAAGGGGTGAAAATTACCAGAATCGAACCTCGAATCTACAAGGATCCGAAACGCGATTATCAAGCAATCTTCGTGGCTCGACTTACCCGGATACTACGAGATATCATGAACGAGTCGATGAATTCAAGTTTGAAATCGCCAATATCAAACTCTACCAAGAACACAAAGAGTTCGTGAACCAAAGCACGATGGAGACAAAACGATCAACTAGATTTCTGATTCAATATTGTCTGTGTGAATAGTTCCGAAAATTAACTTAAATACTAGACTACTTCCTAAGCTAGGTTTCGAAATTATCAAGGCTTGGGCTTGATAATTTCGGATTCCTTAATTAAATGAAAATTGGACCAATTCGTCACCTAACATGTTGTGACAATTGGGCTACAATTAAATTAAAATAAATACTAAGTTTTTTTAAACCCAAATAAAAATATGAAACATGAACAACTAAATAAATATATAAGCCCGGATTCATCAATGCTCGACCCCGGCTCATCACTATCAGTGTGCCCTAGACACGCAACCACAATCACTAGTGCTACTCGACACTTTCTAGGATGAAGCGATTAACAACACCTATTTCCAACTATTGTTTCTAAAATGAATAGACCCTAAATATTACAGGCCGAATAATACCCAAGGTGAATCCATTTATTGGGATCCCTTGACGTAGCACATCGGGAACACACACACAACACTATGAATCAATATTTTAGATCTCACGACGGTACAACATAATTATGGATTAATTCATCTTCCCCAAACTAAGTAAAAAGGTTTATCTGCTCATAATAAATGAACTCACAATGAAATAAATTGAAATAAACATACTTGTATTAAAGAGAGTCAATGCTCAAAACATCCACTTGGTCGATCCAACCCGAACCAAGGACAACACATAACAAACTAAAAATGCCCGTAGGACTTGTTTGTTTCCTCCCAATCACTCATAAGAAAATCAACATAGAACAAGAAGGAATTGCAGTTCCGGAATGCAGCTCAATTGTCCTCCATTGCCCTTCGGCCGGCATCCCTATAGATAGATAAATGGTGGCTAGGGTTGCATGCGGCTCGAACGTGCATAAGGTTGGTCAGAGACTTCCCTCTTCTGGCTTCAATCACAAACCAATCCAGCAGACTTTCCGTGCGTCAAATCTTTCCAAAAGTTGATGGTCGGATCTGCAGGATTTGTTTCCTTATTTGCTTTCTGGATAAGGTTTGTAGACGTCTTGTCCGCGGAGCTCGTACCTTGACTCATGATAGCTCGACATGGCCTCTGTTGAGATCTGGATCTAGTGCTTTGCATGAGTTTCCCTTTTTGCCTCTTCCCTTATCTCTCTCATCAGCTGCTTCTTCCATCCTTCTTGGTTGTTTACTTCCCTTGCTTATGGCACCTCGTGCCTGGACCAAGCTTCTGATTCCGTGCGGTACTTGACTTGAGCGGTATTTTGCCTAAGGCCTGAATAGGCTTCGACCTTGCCTCTCTCACGGAATGTGACTTGTCCTGCTCATGATGTCTGCAAAACCCCCACAAATGTGTCCTCCCAGACATGGACTGACTCTAAAAGACTCTAAAAATAACATGCAAAAAGAGTACGAAAAACGGGTTCGTCACACTCACACACTTTGGTCACGATTGTCCTCAAGCGTGTAAGGTGTCTTGCCCAAAAATTAGAAACAAAAGACTTAAATAATAAGCATGTTGAGCAGATGAAAATGACCAAGACATATAACAGAGCATAATTTCAAATTGGTCAAGATAGAAATCAAGAGATACATCATCCCTTCACTCTTCACTCCGTGTTTAGGTATGTGTTTCGCTCTTTAATACCTTGACCAAGATCATCCCATAGACTTGCCATCCTATTAGTTTGGACAAGGTTCCCATCTTTGGGTCTTTACAGGGTTGTAATGTGGCTACAGGCATAGGTAGTAAGATTTGGATCTGGCTATGGTCAGTTTGAACAATTATGTTAGGCAAAATCTACCCTTCCCTCTTGATCAACTTCCCACTTCAGGGCCTTAGCACTTATTTTGTAGAGGCTGATTTGTACAGATTTTTTTAGCCTCTTTCCCTATTTTTCATACACCCTTTTCCCCAATTTTTTTCGAATATGGGCTGCCCGGCCGAAGGCCAAGGGCAGTCCCATTGTTTTTTTTTTTTTTGGGTGTTGCATTTCACTTTTTTATTTTATTTCCCACACTTATTTCCTTTTTTCCTTTTCACTTAATTCTGCCCATGTTCATATGACCTGGTGGGCTATTCTAATCAAGGCGAATTTTAGTGAATTTCAAAGAAATTTATTTGGCTCAAAGGGGCTAACAATGGATTATAGTGTTGGGTGGATATTTAAGCTCTGAGGCGAATGCCAATAACATACCCAAATCATCTAAGAACCTATGTCACATATTGTTGGGTCTTGATCAAGACAAACAGGCAAGTTCTAGAATAGATTTAGCCAAGGTATTTCACTCACAGAATAAATCATGTTATTTATAGGCAAAAGCATATAAGGCTCAAATCTCATTAGAAAACTCACTTGACATCTTTTTCCATCATCCTCAATTTTCATGTAATCATGCTCAAATCATATATAGTGGTCACTATTTTTCATCTTGCTCAAGGAACAGACTCACATGCTAATTACGAAATTAAAAGACTCTTATTGTAAACAAATCATCTCTCCCACTCACACACTTTGCACAAGGCAAAGTGGTGAGGTGTAGAGAGGTGTACTCACCTAAACTTTAATTACATGAGGTCGGACAAACCTCGACTCAACAGAAAAAAATAAAAACAAAACACAAGGGAGGAACATTTTAGGGGGATTGAGGGGGATACCTGAACCCCTTTTTTTCAAAGGAGGCAATGAGTGCCTTCTCCATCCATGCGGCCTTCTTTTCAATCTTGGCCATACTTGCATTGAGTTCTCTCTGCATCTCTGCGACTGCACCCAGTAGTTCGCTCTTCTGATCAACGAAGAACTGGACATGTTTTGCTCCTCCGGTTCAGGTGTTGCCAAGCTTGACTTCCCACTGTGACCAAAGGGGATTGTGGGCTTAACGGGATCACTCACGATCCTGTACTTACCTTTCTTCACCTCCTCGATGGTGAACATTCTGTGCAGAGTTGCAAGATCAAGGCGCTCTTCTTTCTCTTTCTTCTCCTTAATTGACTTGAGGAGCTTCAGTTGCTTGCCAAAGATGGTGGGAAGGTGGGCCAATGATAGACGCTGTCCTGGCTTGCTCAAGATGTTCTTGATGTGGGCAGCCACAAATGCAAAAAAGTTGAGCCTTAACTTGTTCTGCATTGCTCAAAGGATGTAGAGCTCGACTTGGGACACGTTGTTGCTACTGTCCTTCTTTCCGTAAAAGTTGATGGCCAAGATATGGTGGCACATCCTTAATATGTTTGTCTTGAGCACAGTCTCCCTTGATTCACTGCCCTTGAAGATCGTTATCTTAGCCAAGCTTTTCCAAACTCCATTCTACTCCTCCTTTTTCAACACTGGTACTACCTTGATCGTGTCCACATATTTCTCCTCAAATTTGTCTGCAAAGGAGATCATGTTCAAGGATATGTCCAAGTCATCCACTGTCATCTTGCGCTTTGACCCAAACAGAGTGAACTTGATTGATGCGGGCTTTCCATCAGTGCACATCTCTACCTTTATTTCCTTGTAAAATTCTCGAACTAGGCTGCTGTAGGTGGTGGTGTCCCAGTCCAGAAATTTTTCCCACCCAATTGCTCGAAATTTCTCCCTCACTTCTTTCTCAAGCCCCAATTGGGCAAGGACCCCGAAATCGATAGTTTTCGGGACCACAATCTCACGTCCAGCGAATTCATTAGGCTTGGCAAATTCAGTCACCCTTGTCTTCCTCTTACAGCTAGCGGTGGGTGGCTTCGGCTGAATCTCCACCTTCTGTCGCTTTGGGGAGGGGGTTTTCTCTTCCAACGACACCTCGTCGTCTCCTTCTTCTTCTCCGGCCTTCCTAGAACTCCCTTGCTTGCTCACCTTGATGTCAGTGGCTTCCTCCTCCTCTTCATTCTCTTCATCACCGTCGTCCTCCTCGATGTTCATCTCTTGTGCGAACTCCTCCGCTGCCTTGGACTCATCAGACGAGTCCGATTTGGCCGGTTGTACGGTTTCTGACTATTTTCCTCTTCAGTCATGGCGGCTGCTCTAGGTTGGTCCGAACTCTCTCCTATTTTGGTGGGGGTTTGTTCAGACATTGGTGTGTCCTTTTGGGTGTCGAGAGAGGGGGCCTCTTCTCCAGTGGCAAGATTCGCCAGCAGTTCTGCTTCGATGGGCGATGGACTTTCAGTGTCTTGACCGGGCTGCTGGACGGTGGAAGGGGTGTCCATGGCTGCTTTCTTTCCTTTCTTTGTGGGTTTCTTAGGTTTTTTCTCAGAAGATGGAGATGCAGTGAGATCTATTTTGGTACCGTCAGGGATTCTGAACTTGTTCTTTGGTCGAGTGCCTACCATGGTTATGAAGTTAGGGTTTTTGTGGAGTGGAGAATATGGGAAGGTAGAGAGAGAGTCAGAAATGTTTATGTGAGAGAGAGGTTTGAATTTGAATTTGAATTTGAAGTTTTGATTGAGTTGGTGGTATGTTAATGATGGTCAGTTATGGGAATTTGGGCGTGATTTGAGGGTGGCGTGTGGCAGTTACCATAACTGTTCCACCTCAGAATCTTTTCCTTTTATAATTCCTTGCCCATAACACACATTCCCTGCTTCTTGACCTGCTAAAAAAAATACACCTTCTTGCCCGAGACGAAATATGTCTTTACTCGGGCAGTGAGAGGAAACAACAATCCTACACTCACACACTTTGCTTGAGGCAAAGTGTGGAGCTTTATTTCCTTCAAATAAAAATAGACATGAATTGAAAAACATACCAGGTTGCCTCCTGGTCAGTGCATCTTTTTATGGTCGTCGGCCTGACTTCTTTCTTGATCAGGATTCATCTATGATCGGCCCTCTGTACTTCGCATCATGCCCAAAGTACAGCTTGATCCTGCTGCCATTCACCTTGAACACCTTATTGGAATCCCTATCCATCAATTCCACTGCTCCGTTGAGATGCTGAGCTTGCACAATAAATGGTCCAATCTATCTCAACCATAGCTTCCCGTTTGAGTACTTGAAGCGGCTTTACAGTAGCACCCACTGCCCATTTTCAAACTTCTTGTTCTTGATCAACATATCGTGGGCTCTCTTTAGTCGATCCTTGTAAATGGCAGCATTATCATATGCGTCCATTCTTATCTCTTCCAGTTCTTGAATGCTCAATTTGCAATTCTCACCTACCTTGTTCCAATCAAAATTCATCTTGCTCACGGCCCAAAAGGCCTTGGGCTCCAATTCTACAAGCAAGTGACATGTTTTTCCAAATACCATACGATATGGTGACATGCTAAAAGGTGTTTTGTAGGCTGTTCTGTAAGCCCATAGCACGTCGTCCAGACATTGGTTCCAATCCTTCTTTGTCTCGCCCACAGTTTTTCTCAAAATGGCCTTGATTATGCGATTGGACACTTCAACCTGGCCATTTGCTTGCGGATGGTAGGCTGTAGACATCTTGTGATGAACCCCATATTTTATGAACAAGCTAGTGATTGTGGTATTGTAGAGATGTGATCTTCAATCACTGACAATTGCCTTGGGCACGCCAAATCTGGAGAATATATTGTTTTTCAAGAAATTCAAAACTGATTTTGCATCTGTAGTAGGGGTAGCTTTTGCTTCTACCCATTTGGAAACGTAATCAATAGCCAGAAGAATGTATTGATTATTCCGAGAGCTGGGCAAAGGCCCTATAAAATCCATTCCCCATACATCGATAACATCCACGGGCAAGACAGGTACCAACGACATTTCATTCCTTTTGGAATTGTTTCCTTCCTGTTGACATTGATCAAAATTTGTGCATTTGGCAAATGCATCTTTGAAAATTATGGGCCAATAGAATCCACAATCCAAAACTTTCCTCACCGTCCTTTTGTACCCAAAATGTCCGCCACACTCCTTCTCATGGCAATGTTCAAGGATGCTTGTTTGTTCCCATTCTAGTACACACCTTCGCAACACTTGATCAGCGCATTGCTTCCATAAGTAGGTTCATCCTAGATGTAGCTCTTGCTCTCAATCTTTATCTTATTCTTTTGATATATGTTCATCTCTTCGGGAAATTCCATCGTGGTCAAGAAGTTGACCAAATCTGCATACCATGGTTCTAGTGTTTTGACCTGGTATAGCTCCTTATCAGGAAAGGTTTCCCGTATTGGTAGCTCTGCATCTTCTCTTACAATTCTGCTCAAATGATCGGCCACCAAATTTTGGGCCCCAAATTTGTCCTTAATCTCAATATTGAATTCTTGTAGCAACAAAATCCAACATATAAGTCTGGGCTTGCTATCCTTCTTGGCCATGAGATATTTCAGTGTGGCATGATCAGTATATACAATGGTCTTGCTCCCGAACAGATATGAACAAAATTTTTTAAATGCAAATACGACTGCCAGCAGCTCCTTCTCAGTCGTGGTATAATTAATCTGAGCTCCAGTTAGGGTCTTCGAGGCATAGTAAATGACATGACTCTCCTTCCCTATCCTTTGACCAAGAACTGCTCCTACGGCGTACCCACTTGCATCGCACATTAATTCAAACGGCATTCCCCAATCTGGTGGTCTGATGATAGGGGCTGAGACCAGATGTTCTTTGATGATCTGAAATGCGCTCTTGCATTCCCCATCGAAATCCTATTCCACATCATTTTGAAGTAGCCGATTCATTGGCTGAGCGATTTTTGCGAAATCCTTCACAAATCGTCTGTAGAATCCAGTGTGACCAAGAAATCCCCGTAGCTGCTTTTCATTAGTGGGATATGGCAGCTTGGCAATGATTTCCACCTTAGCTCAATCCACTTCAATTCATTTTTCTGATATGACATGCCCGAGCACTATTCCTTCCTTGACCATGAAGTGGCATTTCTCATAATTCAACATGAGATTCTTCTCAACACATCTTTGCAAAACTAACTCAAGATGTTCCAAGCATTGATCAAAATGGCTCCCATAAATAGTGAAGTCATCCATAAAAACTTCGATGCATTTCTCAAGCAAATCCAAAAATATGCTCATCATACATTGTTGAAATGTACCTGGGGAGTTGCATAAGCCAAAAAGCATACATCGGTAAGCAAATGTCCCAAAAGGACATGTGAATGTTGTCTTCTCTTGGTCCTCCAATGCCACCCGTATCTGCATATACCCCGAATATCCATCAAGGAAGCAAAAGTATTTGTTTCTTGTCAACCTCTCGAGCATCTAATCAATGAATGGAAGTGGGAAATGGTCCTTCTTGGTCACCTTGTTCAGCTTCCGGTAGTCGATGCAAACTCTCCATCCAGTTTGTAGTGGGATGGCTATTAGTTCATTGTTCTCATTTTCCACCACTTGCACCCCAAATTTCTTAGGCACGACGTGTACTGGGCTCACCCATCTGCTTTTTGGTACTGGATAGATCATCTTCATGTCAAGCAGTTTGATGATTTCCTTCTTGACCACTTCTTTCATCACTGGATTGAGCTTCCTTTGCGGATCTCTAACTGGTATAGCATCTTGCTCAAGCAAGATGTGGTGTTGACAGACTGTTGGGCTTATTCCTTTTAAATCTGCCAAGGTCCAACCTATTTTTTCCTTGTATCTCCCAAGTAGCTCTTGGGCCATCTTTCTTGTTCCTCATCGAGTTCTACACTGATGATTACTGGTAATGTCTCTCCTTCCCCCAAGTATACGTACTTGAGATATTGTGGTAACTTTTCAACTCAAGCTGCGGCGGCTTGATCAAGGACGGCACCATCTTGTCCTCTGGTCTTGGTCTGGGCATTTCCGGTGGTTCAGTCTCTATCTCGTACAGTTCTTCTTCCTCGACGACCTCATAGTCATTGAAATCCATCATGTATTCTGGTAAGACTTCTCTTACCATTCCTTCAATAGTTTCTACAAAGTCGACCATCTCCGTGTCTTGAGGATGTTGTCCCACCTTGTACATGTCGAAGGTCACCGTTTTTCCAGCAAACTTACATGTGAGTTGCCCTGTCTCACAATTGATCAGTGTTCTAGCAGTCTTGAGGAATGGTCTTCCCAAGAGTATCAATGGTTTCTTGATAGTGGCATTCCCCATGTTGAGCACATAGAAGTCTGCAGGGAATATCAAATCTTGGACCTTGACCAAGACATCTTCTTCTATTCCTTCCGGGTATACATTCGACTTGTCCGCCAACTGTATCATTGCCCTTGATGGCTTCAATGGTCCGATCTTTAACTCCTCATACATTGTCAAGGGAATGACATTGATCGATGCTCCCAGATCAAGCATAACACGTTCAATCTTTGTGTTCCTAAAGACACATGGAATTGAAACATCCCAGGGTCCTCGCACTTCATTGGTAAATCCCTCTTGAGCACGGCAGATACACTCTCCCCCACTTGGAATTGGGCATCATCAGTGTACCGTACTTTCTTGGTACATAGTTCTTTCAAAAACTTCACACATCGTGGCATGGTGTGCAGGGCTGTTACCAATAGAATGTTAATTTCCACTTTATTGAAAACCTTTAGCAATTCGTTCATTTCATCCTTTTCTCTATTCTTGATCAACCTCCCAGGGAAGATGGGTTTTATTTTGATCGGTTGCTTCACCAATGAGCTGGTCTTTGCCGGTACAACATCTTGTCTTTTCTCAGGCTCATAAGGTATTTCTTCCATCTCTACTAGCTCCTTCGCTTGTTCTTCACCATGGCTAGGGTATGATTTCTGACTGCGCAAGGTCACGGCATTGCATTGAGGATCTGGAAGTTGAACTCGGGAGGGTAATACTCCTACCTTTTGATCCATCTGGTTAATAGCTTGTGTCAAATTTGAAAGCTGAGTGGCCATAGATTGCATGGATCCATTGACTCCCTGTTTGAACTTCTCAAACTCATTTGTGATCCTCTGGTTGTCCTTGGCCAAGTTGTGTACCATGTCGGTCAAAGTAGGACCCTTGCTTGGTTGCTGCCCTTGTCCTTCGAGTGCATTCTGATAATGGTTGCCTCCATACCTAAAATTATCATGTTGCCTCCAGCCAAGATTGTAGGTTTGAGAATTTGGATCAAATTTCACTCTTTGGTTCTGCCCTTGACCACCATTGATGTGGCCAAATGCGTTAACTTCTTCGTCGGCCTGAAGTGTTGGGTAAGCTTCAGTGGTGTGCGTGGTGGCAGAGCATAATTGACATGCCTTTGCTCCCTTCTTCATTATGGTTGGCTTCATGAACTCCATCATATGTTGCATCGTGCTGCATAGAGTATCCAATTTTGATTCCTCATGTGTCTTGCTCGAGGACTCAGGTGTAGTCCTGTTCAAGACCTGATTATCATCTCGGGCTTCTTCTGCCATCTCGCCCAAAAGCTGGAATGCATCATTTGGTGGCTTGTTCAAGATAGACCCACCGCTGGCTACATTCAGAAGTTGTCTTTTGTGGGGCCTCAGTCCGTTGACATAGTATTGGATGAGGTCTTGATCAAAGATATTATGATTCGGACACCTCGTCAACATAAGTTTGAACTTATTCCAATATTCGTACAACGATTCCCCATTTCCCATCTAGATGTTGCTCAACTTCCTTCTTGCACTCTGTATCCTTGAGATGGGATAGGATCTCTAGAAACTTTCCTTGCAATTACCTCCATGTAGTCACACTCCCCTCGGGCAAGGTATACAGCCATTCCCGGGCTAGTCCCCCTAGTGAAAAAGGGAATGATACAAGCTGAATGTATTCCTTCTTGGGCTCATCGTTTGTTCTAATCATACTGCAAATCATCTCAAAATCTTGAATGTGTCTTTGTGGATCTTCACCCGGCATATCGCTGAACTTGGGCAAGATCTGGATAAAGTGAGATCTGAGCTCCCAATTTTCAGCAAGGGCAGGTAGAGTGATGTCCAACGGCACAAGATTGTTGTTGTTGTTGGGAAACATCATTTGCCTTAGTGTTTGTGCCATCAGTACTGGCTGCTCTTCCTCATCTTGCTCTAATTCAGTTCCTGATTCGGTGTCTTGATCTATCTCCAGAGTGTGCTGGTGTGTCTCTCTAGCACACTCCTCTCGTTCTCATCTCCGGCATTCTGCATTCCTCCTCCTTAGATTCCATTTGATTTCTGGATCAAACCAAATATCACCGTCTTCTCTGGTAGGATTCAGCCTGAGCATACACCTTCAACCAGATCGAGGTCAAGGCGAGGGGGAAATCCTGGAAAGGCGCAACTCCCCGGCAATGGTGCCAATCTGATGGAGCTGAGTCGACTCCGTCAAGATAAAATTTATAATTCCTATCCCTTGCACTAGGTTCCGCTAGTGGCAAGTGCAGGGTCAATCCACAGGGAGTTGGGGGAATTTCCGCCTCTTGTCACGATTTGATTGAGTCTTGCCTTGGGCAAGAAGAGCATCCTATGCTTAATTGAAACTTTGCAAAATATAAAGACTGAAAGGAAAACACAAGAATAATCAGTAATAAAAATAACTTGGTTTGGTTGGACTCCTTAACCTTAATTATGTTCCATCGATCATTGATTCATGAATATTTCATGAAGTGTGTATATCGTTTGTTATAGGCAGTTTGATCAATGAGATGTACTCCCATTGTCACGCGTCACGCGCACACCTCACCTTGCCCAGCATACCCATAATAATAGAGAAGCCAAAGACATAGTCACTTCCTCACTAGACTAAGACGCTTTTCCCGGATACGGGAATCCTGTCAAGGCAGCATTCACTCAAGGTAGCCCAACTGGCTTATCAGCGTGCCCTAGACATGCAACCACAATCACTAGTGCTACTCGACACTTTCTGGTGTTAGATCCGGGTTGAAGATCAACAACAATAAAAATAAAAATCGAATTCATGAAGGATCGAGTCCTTAAAATGAATATAAGAATTAACAAGAAGGAGATTGCATCTTTTAAATCGTCCCAAGTTTCCTTTAATTCCTTCTTGTCTCGTCGGGAACCTTGAAGAATTCCTGCAAAATAAACCCGGAGGAGCGGGGAAGGGTCCTCCGGGAAGAACCTCCGACGCTCAAGTCAGTATCAAGTACTGGCAAGAATATTGAGGTTTCTTGGAGAAGAAACCTCTAGAGTGAGTATGTGTTGATTCGTACTAGAAGCACGTAATCTTGAGTGTAAAGTATAGAGTGAGAGAGTTGTTACCAAAAATGTAGTGGTTGCCATATATTTATAGTTGTAGAAGAGGTAGTGGCGTTTCTGTGAATTTCCTATGTTGTAAAATGTAATATTAATTATACTAGTATTTTTAGAGAAGATTCTAGCTCTTTAAGGAAGAAGCTAGATCCTTGGGAAAAAAGCTAGATCTTTAGGGAAGATGCTAGCTTCTCAGAGATGCTAGATCTTTAAGGTAGATGCTAGCTTCTCGAAGATGCCATATCTTGATGGAGATGCAGATCCCTAGCGGAGATACAGATCCCTCATGGAGATGAGATCCTAGAGATGCAGATCCCTCATGGAGATGCAGATCCCTAGCAGAGGTGCAGATCCCTCATGGAGATGCAGATCCCTAGCAGAGGTGCAGATCCCTCATGGAGATGTAGATCCCTAGCAGAGATGTAGATCCCTCATGGAGATGCAGATCCCTAGCAGAGGTGCAGATGCCTCATGGAGATGCAGATCCCTAGCAGAGGTGCAAATCCCTCATGGAGATGGTAGGTCCTGAGGGAAAATGGTAGATCCCTCAAGGAAGGTGCTCTCTCGGCCAGATGCTAGCATCTTCAAGGAAAATGCTAGATCCTAAAGGGAGAGCTCTTTGAGCCAGATGCTAGACCCTAAAGGGAGAGCTCTCCAGGCTAAATACTAAGTCTTTTGGCGACTTTTCGAGAGTGTTTTCATAGAAGGCTTTATTCAAGCTCAAGGCTTATGCCTTGTCGTTCATTCAAAGGACAAGTGTCTCTTCCCCATTCGCTTATTCTCAACTAGTGACGCCACGTATTACTATGACGTGGAAGGAGCTGATTTAGTCCCTATCAGCTACTCCCCCCCTGCTCCGAGAGACCTTGTTTTAAGAACAAGTCTGTCAGGAGCAAGTAATTTTACTGCTCATGTTACTATTTGTTCTACTTCATTTAAGTAGATATTTTTTCTTTCCTTTTTTTTTGGGAAAAAATTTCTCATAAAGATATTTACCTTGTACGGCAGGATATAGGGGATATACCCCTACTCCCCCCCCCCCCAAGTGAATTATAGGAAAACAAAAGAATTATAACTCATAAACTCAATGGTCTATTTTGGAAGATACAAATTTCTTCAAATTGTTAACATTCCGAGGTATTAGTAAAACGTCCCTTGCTTTTCATGTTTTTGAGCTCACATACTCCTCCTTTTAATATTTCCGTGACCAATAATGGTCCTTCATAGTTTGCAGTAATGTATATGTATATATAATTGTAGGAGCGCAGATGCAGATCTGAATTTATCTGCGGAAGTATAGGTACAAGTCTGAATCTGTTTTAGATGCGCAGATCATAATCTGTCAGTACAGATGCAGATCCGAGTTTGCAAAAGTGCATATGCAGATGCAGATCCGAGTCTGCAGAAGTGCAGATGCAGATCCTAGTCTGCAGAAGTGCAGATGCAGATCCGATTCTGTAGAAGCGCAGATCAGAACTGTCTGCAAAGTGCAGGTGCAGATATGAATCTGCTTGTAGCATTGTAGATCAGAATCTGTCTGCAAAAGTGTAGATCTGAATCTTTTTGAAGAAGTGCAGATCTTTTTGCAGAACTGAATCTGCCTGCAGAAATACAAATTCGAATCATTTTATAGAACCGTAGATCTTTTTGCAGATCTGAATCTGCACGTAGAAGTGCAGATCTAAATCTATCTGGAGATCTGAATATGTCAACAGATCTAAATAGGTCTTGCAAAGTGAAAATCTGAATTTGTCTGGAGATCTAAATCTGTCTGCAAATCTGAATATGTCTGCAAAATGCAGATCTAAATTTGTCTGTAGAAGCGCAGATAAAAATTATCTACAAAGTGGATGTGCAGATATGAATCTGCTTATAGAAGCATAGATTTGGCTGCCATTAATTGTATCATTTGCTTCTAGAGCAAATTATTAATTTCAGGTTCGCAGTTACCTTCTTTTAAATGGCATCTTCTATGAGACATGCATATGCTTCATCCATGTTGGCAGCCTGGGTACCTTAGTGCTTCTTCTCGTTTGTGGTGCTGAAGCTATGCGAAAGTGTTCTTCTACCCTCTTGGGAGAAGTATCACATATGGTATAGTGATGCAGACCCAAATTTTGGGCAAATTTTAAATCTTTATCCATCCTTCTAAAAGACATAAGATAGATCAATCAATCAGTTCATTGATTTTCAGGAGAAACTTTTAGTTCTACTTGGAATGGGGTACTTGGAACTTTGTTCCATTTTTATATACCCAAGTATTTACTTAATAGAACAATTTATATTTGAGTAAGTACTTGAGACTTTGTCTTGTATTTTCTTTCTAGATGCTTACTTTGTAGGGCTTTTTTTTATTTCATCGGAGCCCAAGAGTTTTTGGGGCTTATTCGGGATTTTTTCATCGCAGCCCATGATTTTGGGGCTTATCCGGAAATGTAGAGCTTTGGCATTTGAGTGAGGTACCTGCAGCATAGGCAGGGTTTATCCTTTCAGTTCTGCCAATGGCTCTGTGCTGAGGAGGATTTGGCTATGAGGATAGTGGCCGCAGAGCCTAGATCTTTTGCCAGGGCTTATCCTTGGTTATCACTACCACATTCCATCTCCTATTTTATTTATCATTTCCCAGAGGTGTGCTTGTAGTGTCTACAATTCAAATACATAGGGGTAATTTTTAAACTCACCTGAATCAGTAGCAACAGTAGTTGATATTTTCTTCTTTACCTTTCAGAATTCAAGTATAGCCTTCCTTCTTCTTTCTCTTCATGAAAAATTAAAGGAGAACGCATGGAGTATCTAAAAATTGACTCCATTTTAATTTTCAGCAATTTTGGTCTTAGCCAAGTTTCCACTATTCCTTCACTTCCCAGAAAATTCCACATAATTTCCAGGAAATATCAGAAAACTTCGAGTGGAAATCACGAAAAGAGACAGAAATAAGTGACACGCATAGAGATTTTTTAGAGAAAATTCATGAATTAACATGAAAGAGAATCGACGTCTCAACTCAAATATAATCAAGGCTTAAATGAATACCAATTTTTTCAGAGGCTTTCTGGTTTGTGTAGTTGAGGTTCTCAGAGATAGATGCTCCATTTGGCCTCAAGTGCTTCTTTGCAAGAGTATTTACTTATTTTTCTTTCATGTTGCTCGCTTTTCAATGAGCGAGTCACCCCAAGCTACAAAACTTTTTGAAATGCAAAAGTTAGTAAAATATGAGAGCCCTTGAGGGCATAGTTATACACCACCTAGATAGTGGAATAAATAACATAGTTTAGTTTCCTAAAAAATTCAATCAAAGTAAGAACTAGGGTAGAGGCTTCCCGTGTTCTTCCAGTTTTTTTAGATCATCATGATAGATGTGAGGGGCTGATTAGAGGCATAACTTGTTCTACTGTGCTTCTGGCTTTCTGATTCTTTCGGTGCTTCTGCACCTCTGTGCGCTTTTGGCGCTTCTGGGCCTTCGCTTCTGGCACTTTCGTGCTTCTGCGCTTGTGGCGCTTCTGGTCCTCTACTTCTGGTGCTTCTGTGCCTCTGCGCTTCTGCATCGCACTTGGCATAAATGCATTCTCTCCCTTTTGCTTTTATTTATTTGCATTATTCCTTTGGAAAGTAAATCACCTTGTGCTATCAATCTTTTTTAAGCACAAAGTTAGTAAAATATGTAAGAGCCATTAGGTGGAGGGCTGTACATCAGCAGAAAAAACGGATAGAAAGAACTTTGCTCAAACTATGAACATATTTAATTTATTCAACACCTTATGCAAGAAAGGGATTACTTCCCTTTATTGATATCAAAAATATGGATATCGTTACTAAAGAACCTGAGCGTGAGCACATATGTTGCATGGATTTCTGTTTTCGTATCTAGCATCAAGCCATGACTTGTTTGCAAGTAGTTCCTCATGTGAGCACTTGCTACTTCTGGTGGAACATTTGTATACAGGTGTCTCTTTAGAGGATTTGATAGCAAGCGTTGCGGGGATCTGCCATTATGTTGTTCTCTATACTTCTGAATTCTGATCCAGAAGCATAACTGACTTTTGAATTTTTCTTGTTTTCTTCAACTTGGTGCTTCCGACCTCAAAACCAAGAGCATCTGGCAGCAGGAATGCGAACTTGGCAAAAGGTAAGAAGACTTGTATGCAGCTTTTTAAGTGACCACTTGTCCTTCTTTTGACAGATCTGAGTGGGCAGAACACTTGTCCCCCCTTTTCTTTTTATTTATTCGTGTTATTCCTTCATAAAAGGAATCGTCATGTGTTGTTCTTTAAGAAGTCACGAGACCATGAAGGCGAGGTGATGTGAGGATTTGATAGAAGACCTCTCCAGTATACACCTGCTATTTTTTTTGAATTTTTCTCCCTAATTTTGGAAGTATAATCCCAAACCATTCAGATGCGTTGTCGGCTGTTCTTGATTTTCATCCAAGATATTTTTACAGCTATAGCTGCTGTGGAGTTTCTCAAACACAATGATTAGCAAAATATGAGAGCCCTTCCAAGGCCAAAATCAGAATACAACTTTATTTGGGAACAATATGAAATATGAATTCTTTATTTATTTTTTCGAAGAATTATTCCAGCATTTTGTTACCCATGCCAGAAGCTTGTGCCCAGCTAAGCTTCTGGATTCATATCTTGCCAGATTTGATTCAAGTCTTCATGGCGAATGCGGTGCTGAACTCATTATCATATCCAAATGCGTTTCGATGTCTTAGCCACTGGGACTTCAGGCATATCGCCATAAGTTATTTTAGAGGCAGAACTTTGTTTATTGCCTCTTTTTCAAGAAGAAGAACATCTGTTCTAGAGAAATTCTTCAATACCAAAAAGTTAGTATGGTATTATCAGATATTTGTAAAACTCAAGTAAAACTATATATTTCACATTTCGGAGCGCGCATCAAATTATGTCCGAGGAGAATAAAATGGAATTTTTGCTTCTAAATAAAGGCAAAATTGTTATTCCAAGATAACATCAAAGATAATCTCATAATTCTTTTCCCAATAGGGACTCACACGCCCTCCCCAATGGAGAGGTGCTAAATTTGCACACACATTTAAGATTATAGAAATTCTACATAATTTATAAAAGATGTAAGTAAATGATACTTAGCTCGGATGAGGATTTAGCATCCACAACTAGTTTATTTGAGGATTTAGCGTCAAGCATGTTAACCTTCATTTTTTCCATTTCATTTTGCTTGCATTGCTTCTTTCTTCAGGAAAGGAGATTCCTGTACTGGAGGAATTAAACATGAGGAGCAGCATCAGAGCAGTTACAATTCTTTTCATAGATATACAGTTTAAATATCAAACTTCGAACAAGAGTTCAAATTAATCCCAAGAATTAGCTGCTGCGCTGACGCATTTCTCTGGATCCAAATAAAATTCAGCTTGTAATTTATGAAATTGATATGCTAAGTAGGAAGTATTTTGGCCTGTAATATGCTCTTCATTGAGGATAGATAGCTTGGTGTGAGTAGTTGAACCCGCCCATTCATTTCGCATCGAATTTGCTAATGAAAATCATGTATAGTTTCATGGCCTTGCAGCTTGGTATTTTTGCCAACTTTGCTTGGCTGCACATGGGCGGAGCTACATTTGCTCGCCATTTCCCTCTGCGACATTGACATAATTACGTCAGATAACACAAAAACTCCAAGTTAAATGATGGAGAAAATGACTTTAAAGCTGGATAAATTGTGTTTGGTGAGATTGTCGCATCACACGACTCTATCCAACATCGACTTGAACTGAATTTTGAGGTTATACAAGGTGGAGCAGTTTGCCAAGCTCGGATATGAAGTGATACTACACAAAAATATCACAGGTAAAGGTGTCAGGGAGAGCAGCAAGAATGTCTTTCTTTGAGGCATTTCATCGAACACCTGTTGTACATGACTCCAAATGAATATTAAGAGAGTGTTGAAGGTGCTATACTCATCCTTGATGCATTTTTCCTTCACCCTTATGTTCTCTGTAACATAAATCAAGTTAGCTTCACAGCTTCACATTTATTTACGTATCATATATTTAAATAAAAAAAAATCTTTATTTAAATATGGGATTGTGTTGTTTTGTTGATGCATTTTTTGCGTATTAAAGCGTTGCAGCCACGCAACTCAGGATGGAGCTAGAGCTTTAAGCTCCATGCATTGAGGTGAGCTATATGTAGATGGAAAATGATCGAGAGGCTAAAGTCCTCAACGACGAGTTGTGGCTGCTCCTTTTATCGAGAGCGAACACCATCTCTCGCGGAAGGAAAAGAACCCAGATTTTCTTCAATCATGATTTAAAATAGCAAGCTGGTGATGATATAATTTGGAGAGGATTAATAGTGGCAAACAGCTGTTGCGCTTTCCTCTGTCCCTAGGCATGACCAGCGCCGAAGCTAAGGTCGCCGATATGTTTGGACTCTGCTAGCGAATTCCATAGTCTGATCAAACTACGGGCTGTTGCACCGACGAACTTCAAATACGCTTCAAAGTGTGTGACAATGCCTTCGGGAGTGAAGTGAGGGCGATAGCAACCCAACGAGGGTCTAAATCCCAGACTGGCTTAACTCGCAGAATGGGGTAATGCAATCCCTTCTCCGCTGACAAAGGCAAGAGAGCCAAAAAGAGTTCAGATTCTTTCAGGCGTTTCTTCCAACAGCTACTGAGCAAACTTGATGCTGCTCAATCATAGCATTTTGCTCTGGCTGCATATCCACCAGAATATTTGGCATAATACTTTTCGAATAAAACTTCAGTCCAAGCTCGAGTACAAGTTTCGGAAAGAGCTAGTAAGCATGTTTTCCTTCATTCTTCTGTTCAAGCAGCGCGTTATATTTGCTTCCATCTGCCGACAGAGGTTACAATCGTTCTTTGGAAGAAGAGTACCCAGATTTTCACCTATCTGGTTTTGGAAAGGTGGGCAACGGCGAACTGCTGCCAAGATCTCTGCGACATGAATTTAATTAGTTTGACAACTTTTCATCAATTTAAATATCATTACCTCGAATCAAAGTTCAATTTAAGCCTATAAATCAACTTCGCTGGCGTATTCTCGAGGGTGAAGTAAAGTTCGGCCTATAGCCTTCCCTTCATCGAGGGCAGAGAAATCGGGGACAAATGGCTGAATCGGCATTTACACCTTATTACTGATATATAAGAAGAATGTACTTGATTAGCAAAACATCATTCATCGAATATGGATGCATTATTAATGTAGAGAAATGGTTCTCTCCCTGGATCATTGAATTAGTTCCAGGTGCGCGTAGGAGTGCGGCTTAAACAAGCAATACAACATTACCCCCGTTGTGGATGACTACATTTCTCTGTTGTAGTTTGACAATAATTTTCTTCAACATTATTTTGAATAGAAACCATGAGGTACACTTTGGATCTGCAATTCAAAGATTTATATTAGTTTTACAAAGGAACTTAAATCAAATAGGAGACAATTTCTTAGAATATCCAAGAGCTGTGTCACTCGCTGCATCCACATTGTGTGATGTGGCTCAACAAAATTTAGACTAAAATCCGCAGTAACATCAGGCGCAGTGATCATGCAAACGCCGACAATTAGCTGTATACGCCTACTGCAAACAGAAACAATAAAGCTCAAAGCAACAATGTTTCTCTTAGACATTTCTTCGAACAGTTGCTGAGCTCAGTATCATGTGAATTTTTTTAACAAGTAGGAGATGCGAAATTGGCTACAACATTTCTCCTTCAGTTTCCTACTCCAACATCGACTTACACCGAAGCATGGAGCTATATATGTAGTACGAGGTTGAGAGGCTCCTATAAGGGGTGATGCAGCATAGGTACATCGAGCACAAATATGGTGCTCTTCTTTGAGGTATTTTGTCAAACACTTGCTGGGTATGCCTGCTACATTCTCCATTTCAAGAGCCTCATTCAGACGGATCTAAGATTTTATCCTCTCTGCAATTGAAACAAGCAGAAAGTCAGCTAAACTCGTGACACATTATAAATTAAATAGTGTGGCAGTGGATTTTTCGTGGGGACAAGGGCACGAAATCCCTAATTTAGGAGAACACAGTCTGATTTTCGCAAGAAGAAACTCTGATTTCTTTCAAATTCCGGAATGACCGTTCTTAATCTGGAGACAATGATATCGGAATTGGAGTAGAAGACTGGAGGATGTCGATTATGAAGCGGCTATAACAAAATTTTCCGCAATATGTTTCCCTCATTTCCACCTTCTTCTTCATTAAAAGGCTTGGGGATTTTTCCCCAATTGATGCTTCCATAGCTGATGAGAAGTTCAAACGGGATTGTTAGCTTCCTTATTCTGAAATTTCCTTCTCAGATCTGAGTATTTCCTCAATTT
The DNA here is from genome assembly GCA_001642375.2 of Mentha longifolia. NCBI lineage: Eukaryota > Viridiplantae > Streptophyta > Magnoliopsida > Lamiales > Lamiaceae > Mentha > Mentha longifolia. The sequence continues at coordinate 30,462,378 of CM038114.1, forward strand.
TTGGGGTAAATCGTGAGGATTCCATGTAATATTCCTGCTAAATCTGCAACAAAAATAAATAAAATTCCAGAGAAATTGTTAATATTCTCATTTTTCAAAGAAGCTTAATAACAGATCTAAAGAGAAGCGTGTATGCTTCGAAGAGAAAATCGACGCCTTAGTCAGATTTTCCCACAGACGGCGCCAGTTGCTTCATGAAGGATCGAGTCCTTAAAATGAATATAAGAATTAACAAGAAGGAGATTTCATCTTCTAAATCGTCCCAAGTTTCCTTTAATTCCTTCTTGTCTTGTCGGGAAGTTTGAAGAATTCCTGCAAAACAAAGCCGGAGGACCGGGGGAGGGTCCTCCGGGAAGAACCTCCGACGCTCAAGTCAGTATCGAGTACTGGAAAGAATATTGAGGTTTCTTAGAGAAGAAACCTCTAGAGTGAGTGTGTGTTGATTCATACTAGAAGCACGTAATCTTGAGTGTAAAGTATAGAGTGAGAGAGTTGTTACCAAAATGTAGTGGTTGCCATATATTTATAGTTGTAGAAGAGGTAGTGGCGTTTCTGTGAATTTCCTATGTTGTAAAAGGTAATATTAATTATACTAGTATTTTAAGAGAAGATTCTAGCTCTTTAAGGAAGAAGCTAGATCCTTGCGAAAAAAGCTAGATCTTTAGGGAAGATGCTAGCTTCTCAAAGATGCTAGATCTTTAAGGTAGATGCTAGCTTCTCGGAGATGCCAGATCTTAATGGAGATGCAGATCCCTAGCGGAGATACAGATCCCTCATGGAGATGAGATGCAGATCCCTAGCAGAGGTGCAGATCCCTCATGGAGATGCAGATCCCAAGCAGAGATGCAGATCCCTCATGGAGATGCAGATCTCTAACAGAGATGTAGATCCCTCATGGAGATGCAGATCCCTAGCAGAGGTGCAGATCCCTCATGGAGATGCAGATCCCTAGCAGAGATGCAGATCCCTCATGGAGATGCAGATCCCTAGCAGAGATGCAGATACCTCATGGAGATGCAGATCCCTAGCAGAGGTGCAGATCCCTCATGGAGATGGTAGGTCCTGAGGGAAAATGGTAGATCCCTCAAGGAAGGTGCTCTCCCGGCCAGATGCTAGCATCTTCAAGGAAAATGCTAGATCCTGAAGGGAGAGCTCTTTGAGCCAGATGCTAGACCCTAAAGGGAGAGCTCTCCAAGCTAAATACTAAGTCTTTTGGCGACTTTTCGGGAGTGTTTTCATAGAAGGCTTTATTCAAGCTCAAGGCTTATGCCTTGTCGTTCATTCAAAGGACAAGTGTCTCTTCCCCATTCGCTTATTCTCAACTAGTGACGCCACGTATTACTATGACGTGGAAGGAGCTGATTTAGTCCCTATCATCTGGGATGAAGCGATTAGCAACACCTATTTCCAACTATTGTTTGTAAAATGAATAGACCCTAAATATTATCGGCTGAATAATACCCAAGGCGAATCCATTTATTGGGATCCCTTAACGTAGCACATCAGGAACACACACACAACACTATGAATCAACATTTTAGATCTCACGAGGGTACAACATAATTATGGATTAATTCTTCTTCCCCAAACCAAGTAAAAAGATTTAGCTGCTCATAATAAATGAACTCATAATGAAATAAACTGAAATAAACATACTTGTATTAAAGAGAGTCAATCCTCAAAACATCCATTTGGTCGATCCAACCCGAACCAAGGACAACACATAACAAACTAAAAATGCCCGTAGGACTTGTTTGTTTCCTCCCAATCACTCATAAGAAAATCAACATAGAACAAGAAGGAATTGCAGTTCCGGAATGCAGCTCAATTGTCCTCCATTGCCCTTCGGCCGGCATCCCTATATATAGACAAATGGTGGCTAGGGTTGCAGGCGGCTAGGACGCGCATAAGGTTGGTCGGAGACTTCCCTTTTGTGGCTTTAATCACAAACCAATCCAGCAGACTTTCCGTGCGTCAAATCTTTCCAAATGTTGATGGTCGGATCTGAGAGATTTATTTCCTTATTTGCATTCTGGATAAGGTTTGTAGACGTCTTGCCCGCGGAGCTCGTACCTTGACTCATGAGAGCTCGACATGGCCTCTGTTGAGATCTGGATCTGGTGCTTTGCATGAGTTTCCCTTTTTGCCTTTTCCCTTATCTCTCTCACCAGCTGCTTCTTCCATCCTTCTTGGTTGTTTACTTCCCTTGCTCATAGCACCTCGTGCCTGGACCAAGCTTCTGATTTCGTGAGGTACTTAACTTGAGCGGTATCTTGCCCAAGGCCTGAATAGGCTTCGACCTTGCCTCTCTCACGGAATGAGACCTGTCCTGCTCATGATGTCTGTAAAACCCCCACAAATGTGTCCTCCCAGACATGGACTGACTCTAAAAGACTCTAAGAATAACATTCAAAAATAGCACAAAAAACGGGCTCGTCAGCATACCAATTAAACAAAGCCTTATTTCTTTTAGTAAGGATCTCGAGAAGGGAGTCACCCTCTCAGTGAACCTAACTCGAGCTCTCAAGGTTGCTAACACAAAGGGATCCAATGCAAATTAGGTACCTAAAACCTGTTAATCTTACAGGTCAAAGCGGCAAACTCGGAAGAAGTGGACAAGAGAAAAGAATAAGTTGTTTAGTACCTAGACAGTGGATGTTCACATCACATGACCGGTGATTAATCTTTTCTTGACGAGTTCGTTGAAAAGCCAGGTCCACAAGTAATTTTCGGTGATGATGCGAAAGGCATCACCATCGGATATGGCACATTCTGCATTGGAAATATGAGAATTCCTAATGTCTCATATGTCCAAGGCCTCAAGCATAATCTACTTTCTATTTCTCAATTTTGTGATAACGGGTTCGTGGTAGAATTTATCTCTAACCAGTGTGTTGTCAAGAACAAAGCGTCTATGCAGGTTGTCCTTATAGGAATCCGGAAACAGAACGTGTACGTAGCCAATTGGAACAGCTGCAAAGTTAGAGCATGTCTCGTTGCTAGAAGCACCTCAGAAATTGGGTGGTTATGGCATCGTCGCCTCAATCACTTGAACTTCAAGACAATGAACAAAATTCCCAGGAAAAGCCTTATCCGAGGCATCCCTAATAAGGTCTTCAACAAGGACATTGTGTGCCAAGCCTGTCAGGAGGGCAAGCAAATTAAGAAGTCCTTTCAAAGCATCGAGGGGCATGCTTCATCCTGATTTTTAGAGCTCCTTCACATGGATCTCTTCGGCCCTATCACACCTGTCACCTTGAGTGGAAGAAAGTACACTCTTGTAGTCGTGGATGATTACTCATGCTACACTTGGGTACTGATTCTATTCAAGAAGAAGGACACGCTTCGGGAGCTTCCAAAGCTCCTAAAGCAACTGACGGTGGAAAAAGGACTGAATGTGGTTGATCGCTCTCACTTTTAGGAGTGAGAGAAATATAATGATATCGAATAGTATATTCGAGTCGAATCCACATTGAATGTTATGGCGTGAGAATTTCAATTAGTAACCTAGCTATCTAATCACTATCCAAGCTTGGAATCATCATGTTTTTGGGTTTTCTATGAACTAACAATCAAATTAAATGACAATTAATCAAGAAACAAACAAGTAACAAACGATTAAAATCAATAAGAGAAAATATGGTTCCAAATATAATCCAACATTCACTAGAGACATAGGTTTTGAGATTTGCAAGGATAAACGATTTAATCTAGATCAAAGGGGAGTTCTCTATAAGATATACATTAGTTCTTTTCTCAAAGCAACAATGTAAGTCGATTAACCTATGACATCTATCTCCGACTAGGACTCAAGATGCATAGATCAACTCCTAATGGCACAATTAATATCTAGAATCTCCTATTAGCATGAATTTCTAATATGTTGTGATTTGATGCTAAGTGCTATGAATTAAAGCCTACCAAGCATTTAACCAAACACCTTGTATACACTCAATGATGGCCAATCAATCATGCAATATAATTCAAGATTCAAACCACAAGACCTATGAAATAGAATGCAAATCCAACTACAATGCCCAAAAACCTAAGAATCTAGCTCATGTCTTCATTTATTTGAAACCAAAAGAAGCTTAGCTAGACATAATTAGAGCAAATGAACCATAAGAAATCTATGAAACCATAATCAAAATATAGAGAATCAAAAATAGAACAAAGTAATGGAAGGATCTTCAAATCTTCAAAGTAAATCTTCAACACTTGATTAAAATACTAAAGTAGCAAAAGGGAAATGTAATTAGGGTTCTAGAGTGAATAGGAATGAAAAGAATACCCCATTAGGTCTTATTTAGAAGTTAAATACATCAAAATAGGTTAATAGGTCAAGTTAAACCGAGTTAGACGAGCTAACTCGGCCGTTTAAAGGGTTTTGGGCGCCCAAATGGAGGCCTAATCGGCGGCCTGGCAGGCTGCCATCCAGGTTACAGCCCAGGCTGCCATTTATGCAGCCATCCAGCCACCTGAACGGCGGCTTAGTAGGTTGCCGTCAGCCTTTTTCTTTGTGCAGTTCCACGGTTTTGCCTTGTTCTCCCTCATCCGAACTCTGATTCTCGATCCGCTTTTTGCTATGGATTCGTATCCTGCTCTTCAACATGAGCTAATTTAATTGGCCAAATATGTTCTTCATTTTTCCTGCAAAAGCATAACAAAACTCAAGAAAATGAGGAAAACGTGAATGCAAGCAAACTAGCAAAACCATAATAATATCACTCAAAACTCCACATATTCAAACATGAATTCCACTCCAAATGAACTCAACATGTACATAAAATATGTGTGTATCAGTGGTGAAGATACGCTCTGAAAAAGTTCTGGGGAGAAGCGATTTTCACTGCTTGCTACACCTAGAATCGCACTCTCATCAACACAAGCCACGACAAAACCCCATATAAATTGTGGAAAGGGAGAATTCCTACTCTCTCTCATTTACATATTTTTGGTTGTAAGTGTTTCATTCACAACAACAGTAAAATACAATTGAGAGCGTTTGATAGCAAAGCCGATACGGGAATATTCCTTGGATATTCTCCTACTAGCAAAGCATATCGCTTCTATAATTGTCAAACCTTAGTTGTGGAAGAAACACCTTATGTCGTTTTTGATGAAGCTGCCTTCAAGACTCCATAGGTACAGATAAATGCTGAAAGCTTGGATGTTGTACCTAGAAGCGTGAACGTGTCTTCAGAAGCAACCTCCGGACCAGTGACCCACTCTACCTCAAAGCGTGTAGATCTAGTGGACGCTTCGAAGGAGGATGAGCTTGAAGACAGAGTCGAAGCCATGGAACAGGATCTCAATAAGGTCTCTCTCGATAAGGGTGATCCAAACTCAGGAATAGATAATCCTTTGACCTCACCGGTTTCAAACTGTGAGGAAATTCCATCCAGTCTAGTGGTTTGTGATCAAGGGAATTGTGATGATCACACACTAAGCTCCGAGGAGGATGATGTGGAGACTCAAAACCAAAAGAAGCTTTGGTTAAGATATCATCCTCAAGAAGGTGTTCTAGGTGATCCCAGCCAGGGTATCAAGATTAGAAGCACCTTATTCCATGGTGAAAGTTGCTTGTTTAGTTGCTTCCTAGCAAACACCGAACCATCATCGGTGGAAGACGCTCTAAATGATTCTAATTGGGTGACCGCCATGGAAGACGAGCTGAATGAGTTTGCAAGGAACAGCGTTTGGTAACTAGTTGATCGACCAACTCATCAAAGTATCATTAGTACCAAATGGGTGTTCAAGAACAAGACTGACGAGAATGGCAACATTGTCTGCAACAAAGCTCAATTAGTTGCTAAAGGATATTGCCAAGAGGAAGGAATTGATTTTGATGAGACCTTCACTCATGTTGCTCGTCTCGAAGCAATTCGAATGTTCTTTGCATATGCCGCATCCAAGAAGTTCAAAGTATATAAAATGGATGTGAAGAGTGTCTTCCTCAATGCTGATTGAAGGAGGAAGTGTACGTCGAGTAGTCCCCAGGCTTTGAAAAGAGTGATCAAGTGTACCGGCTCATCAAAACAGTCTACGACCTCAAGCAGGCTCCTAGAGCGTGGTACGGGCTCTTTCAAACTTCCTTGTTGAAAGCGGCTTTCAAAAAGGGAATGTAGATAAAACTCTCTTCACTATCAATGACGGTGAAGACATGCTTTGGGTTCAAATCGACTTCGACGACATCATCTTTGGTTCTCCGAATCAAAGCCTAAGTGACAAGTTCGCTGGTTTGATGAAGAAAAAGTATAAGATATTGATGATGGGGCTGATGACTTGCTTTTTGGGATTGCAATTGAAGCAAATGAGTGATGGAATATTCATCAATCAAGCCAAGTACACTCGTGACATGCTCACTAAGTTTGGTATTCAAAACTGCAAGAGTGCGAAGATTCCCATGAATACCAACTTCAAGATAGATCCAAATATTGACGACAAATCAGTCAACCCTATGGATTATCGTATGTTGATTGGTTTGTTGCTCTATCTTACAGCCAGCCGGCCCGATATCACTTTTGATGTGGGTGTCTGTGCTGGGTTTCAAAGCAATCCAAAACAAAGCCATTTGGAGAGAGCTAAGCACATTCTTCGATACCTGAAAGGGACCATCAACTTAGGTCTTTGATATCTGGAAGAAGATGATCTCACGCTTAGTGGATACTCTAATGCCGACTTCAGTGGATGCAAAGTTGATCGAAAGTCTACAACTGGAACGTGCCAATTCATTGGTAACAAACTTGTTTTGTGGTTCTCCAAAAAATAAACAAGTGTTGCTACCTCAACCACCGAAGCGGAATACATAGCTGCAGAAAGTTGTTGCTCACAAATCCTTTGGCTCAAACAATAATTGAAGGATTATAAAGCTTCGGAGATTCCAATTTATTGTGAGAAAACAAGTGCAATCTCCATCACAGAAAATCCCGTACTTCATTCAAGATGCAAAGATATTGAGATAAGGCATCATTTCATTCGCGATCACGTGAAAAAGAAAGATATAAAGATGGAGAAAATACACACTGATTATCAAAAGACGGATATTCTCACAAAGCCGCTTGCTCATACACGTTTTAATCAGTTATGTACAGAACTAGGGTTGCTAGACCCTGGTGAGGAGAATGTGGAGTAAGATGGAGAAGGTAAAGTGTAACACCCTAACTTTACTAACTCAAGATTAATATTATTTATTTATTTACAAGAATTTGCATAAAGAACGATTTTTAAAGAAGACACACTTCGTAAACTTCTACTAACTCGCCGAATACAAATCTACATACAAATTTTTAGTTAACAGAATCAAGCAAAAGCATTTAAGGTATCATGTCTTCAATTTAATAATAAAATTGTTTGTTGAAACATGCATATCTAAATTAAGAAACAAAACTTACGGGAATCAATGATTAATGCGGTGGAGAAAACAAAATAACAAATATATTGAAGAATCATATTCTCACTTTCGACATATAAAAGAAATTCCATGAAGACCCGAAAAAGAAATCCTTAACTTGAAAGAGATGAACTACGATGACTCCATAAGTAAAAGTTTTAATAGCTACTAATAAGAATTTCTCCGAAATCTGAATTTATTAAAAAGAGAAATATTATTGCGTCTTGGATCCTTGCACTAGTCATTCTCAGCCTCCACGTCTGCTTCGATTTTTAATTCTAGCAAAATAACTGAAAATAGTAGGGGTGAGCATATCGAAATACACTCAGTGAGAAACAATGCAATTATCCATAATTAAAATTCATGTTAATAATTCATGAAATCACATAAACTTGGCATAACTGAAGACTTTATAACCGTGAGGGCAGAGACGTGGCCCCGACTTTATAACCATGAGGGCAGAGACGTGGCCCCGACTTTATAACCATGAGGGCAGAGACGTGGCCCCGACTTTATAACCGTGAGAGCTTGCATAACATGAATTCGTATAACAATGGCATAATATATGTGAAATATATAAACTAAAAGCATAAAAAAACAACATGGATAAAGAATCAACAAGGCATAAATTCCCCACCTTAATTTTCACTTGAGAAATATTGATGAAAACTAATTGCTTGAAGAACACCAACTGCGCATCTCTAGAACTTTGAAATCATATACGTGAATATGCCGCCACTCGATAAAACCCGAAGCTATCTATTTATACTAATTCTTAAGTACTCTATAAAATATATATATACAGACGTGAGAGGAGGTTAAGGTTAATCTTCTAATAGGATATGACCTAATATGGATATACTTGAAATTAATTAAAAGTTTAATAAGAAAAGATTATTTCCTTTTCTTCCATACTACGCCACTACAACAAATCTGAAAAACACAAAAGTTTATATGCATTCTATATTAAATATATATATATATATATATATATATATATATACACTTTTAAAATTTATGTTTTCGATGACTTAGGCCGAGATATTCTAAAACAGTATAGCAAACTTTAAAACCAATTAAAAATATTAAAAACAAAAGAACATGGGTTACAACCTATAATTTTAAGATCATATCTTAGCAGATGCTTAATAAATAATAATAATAATAATAATAATAATAATAATAATAATATTGTTCTAAAATTTGTGGGGTGTTACAACCTACCCCACTAAAAAGAAAATTTCATCCTCGAAATTCCTTATAGAAAACCAACCGTTCCCATATGCGATCTTGTCATTAATACTACGAGAAAACTTAATTCTATAATAGATATATCTTATTATGAAGTATAGTACCTTTATTTAGCATTTTCCTCATCATTTAGTTGTCCCATATAAAACAATCGTGCATTTCCTTTACGTTCGGTCTCCTTCTTTTCCTTCTTTGGGCATCTAATCGCATTGTGTCCTGGTTCGTGACAGTAGTAACAAACTCTGGAGCGGTACATGCATTTTCCAAGATGATACTTGTGACACTCAGAACATTGAGGATAAGTTCGTTGTGGCACTCCTTCGTGCTCGTCCTCGTTCCTCTACTTTTTGTTTTGACCATTACCTTCACCATTGTTTTAGTTCTCCCTTTTCCGCTTGTCATTCCTATCTACGTTCTTGACAGGTAACTTATCGATTTCTAAACCAACTTCCACTTCATGAGCTCTCCTCACGGCTACACCAAAATCTTCAATTCCTTGAGCAGCTAAAATTCCTCGAATTTCAGGTCGAAGTCTCCTAAGAAACCTATCCGCCTTTTGATCGTTAGTGTCGATTAAGCGCATACCATAACGGGAAAGTTGATTGAATTGCCTTTCATACTCCATAATGGACTGTGTTCCTTGCTTGAGATCAAGAAATTCAGCCTCCTTTTGATTACGGTAAGAACGCGGAAAATAGTTGTCCGTCACAATCCTCTTGAATCCATCCCATGTCAGGGCTTGTTGTTCTTGTTCAGTCATGGAACGTCGATAAGAATCCCACCAATGACTAGCATCTTCACAAAGCTGGAAGACTGCACAAGAGATCCTTTGAGCATCAGTGCACTCTATGTGCTCAAAAATACGCTCCAACTCACGTATCCATTCTTCTATAACTAACGGTCCACTCTTCCCATCAAACCTAGGCGGAGTGTATCGACGGAATTGCTCCACAACCAAACCAGTGTTGTTTTGTGGGTTCGCATGCTGATTATTAACACCTTGAGCAAATCCTTGTAGTGCAGCGATAAAATCTTAGACGAGGTTGTTATTGGCGTTGGATTCTCTACGAGGTGGCATTTTCTCTGATAGCAGTCCTTAATTAACCTTGACGTTAATTTCCAAAGTCGATAAAAAAGAAAACAAATGAGGCATGCACAAGTAGTCTCTGTACACGTAAATTATAATACAACCAGGAGCATAACCATAACTTATGTACTAACTCTATATATTTTGTTAATCTTCCAATTTCTGAATCATTAACTCCATGTACTAATACTAACGATTTGGTAGGACAAAGGTATACGACTCTATCTTTCTTGTACATATCTTCTGTATTTTTTTTTTCAACACATCTACGGTTTGATGCAACCACCTACTACATACTAACCCTTAATTTCCCTGCTACATACAACGCTTGCATATATATAACTTTTATTAGAATGTGTATAAATAGATAACATACCTTGGATCGAGGCAACACGGTGGCTTGAATGACTAGGCTCTTAAATTTTTTTTTATAACATTTTAATTAATGCAAGTCTACAAGAACGTAGACCCGCTCTGATACCACTATATAACACCCTAACTTTACTAACTCAAGATTCATATTATTTATTTATTTACAAGAATTTGTATAAAGAACGATTTTTAAAGAAGACACACTTCATAAACTTCTACTAACTCGCCGAATACAAATATATATACAAATTTTTAGTTAACAGAATCAAGCAAAAGCATTTAAGGTATCATGTCTTCAATTTAATAATAAAATTGTTTGTTGAAACATGCATATCTAAATTAAGAAACAAAACTTACGGGAATCAATGATTAATGCGGCGGAGAAAACAAAATAACAAATATATTGAAGAATCATATTCTCACTTTCGACATATAAAAGAAATTCCATGAAGACCCGAAAAAGAAATCCTTAACTTGAAAGAGATGAACTACGATGACTCCATAAGTAAAAGTTTTAATAGCTACTAATAAGAATTTCTCCGAAATCTGAATTTATTAAAAAGAGAAATATTATTGCGTCTTGGATCCTTGCACTAGTCATTCTCGGCCTCCACGTCTGCTTCGATTTTTAATTCTAGCAAAATAACTGAAAATAGTAGGGGTGAGCATATCGAAATACACTCAGTGAGAAACAATGCAATTATCCATAATTAAAATTCATGCTAATAATTCATGAAATCACATAAACTTGGCATAACTGAAGACTTGATAACCGTGAGGGCAGAGACGTGGCCCCGACTTGATAACCGTGAGAGCTTGCATAACATGAATTCGTATAACAATGGCATAATATATGTAAAATATATAAACTAAAAGCATAGAAAAACAACATGGATAAAGAATCAACAAGGCATAAATTCTCCACCTTAATTTTCACTTGAGAAATATTGATGAAAACTAATTGCTTGAAGAACACCAACTGCGCATCTCTAGAACTTTGAAATCGTATACGTGAATATGCCGCCACTCGATAAAACCCTAAGCTATCTATTTATACTAATTCTTAAGTACTCTATAAAATATATATATACAGACGTGAGAGGAGGTTAAGGTTAATCTTCTAATAGGATATGACCTAATATGGATATACTTGAAATTAATTAAAAGTTTAATAAGAAAAGATTATTTCCTTTTCTTCCATACTACGCCACTACAACAAATCTGAAAAACATAGAAGTTTATATGCATTCTATATTAAATATATATATATATATATATATATAGTGAAGAGATCACGTATAAAAGACTAGGTCCGTAAGAAATGAGAAGTAATCTGGACCATTGATCTTGGTGTAATCTATGGCCCAGATTAACTGGTGCATTATAATTGTACTGAAAATGCATTATGATGACTGATGCATTATGATAGTATTGACAATGCATTATGAGCACAGTGCATTATAATTGTACATATCATGCATTATAATTGTGCATATAGTGCATCATTTTTTACTTTTTACGGAAAACCTCATTTGTACGGGATCTCATCCCTATATATATATATATATATATATATATATATATGTATACACTTTTAAATTTTATGTTTTCGATGACTTAGGCTGAGATATTCTAAAACAGTATAGCAAACTTTAAAACCAATTAAAAATATTAAAAACAAAAGAACATGGGTTACAACCTATAATTTTAAGATTATATTTTAGCAGATGCTTAATAAATAATAATAATAATAATAATAATAATAATAATAATAATAATAATAATAATAATAATAATAATAATAATAATAATAATAAAATGATAATAATAATAATAATAATAATAATAATAATAATTAAAAATAATATTGTTCTAAAATTTGTGGGGTGTTACATAAAGCGTGTTCCCTACCTATCCACACGTTTTCCTTGCTGAAGGAAAGTGTTGGATATTTGGTTAAGGGGGAACCATTCTTTACAAGAGTTGTGAAAGACGAAGACTTAGAAAATTCCCTAATCTGGACCGAGTGATGGAGTTCCCTTTGGGACACCAGCCTCCACAAGCTTTTACATTTATGTGAAAGCACGGTTGTGTGTTCCTCCTTTCTCGAGCTAATCGAATTAGCTTGGTTAAGGTTGAGTGTTCGTACCATGATGCTTGTAAAACTCTGTGCTGTCTTGTCAGAGCGGTGCACAAGTGGATACACTTTGTGGATGTTCAAGGAAGTCAAACTTATAGGCTTAGAGTTTGCACAACCGCGACTCCATTCCCAACCCTTCTACCTCCTTCTATGATGCTGAAGAAACATGAAAGCGTTGAGCTATGGTCATCATCAAAGTAACAAAGTGTATTCGTAAGATGGGGCGTTTGCGTGGAGTCACTCTTGATGTGTGATCACTCAAAAATCACAAGCTTTCATGGTGGATAAGGAACCAAAAGTGAAGCGTGCTAAAGACTCCCCACTGCTTATTGTGAAAGCCTCATTTGTTATGAATAATATGAAGTACCTACTCTAAAAACGGCTTGTGTCTACTCTCAAGAATTCTGCTTCATGGAAATATGAGATGGCTTGCCCTAGTAAGGAGAGTGAAATCATAGCTCTATCATGGATGATGTGAATCTCATGCCCAAACGGTATATCCCTAGTAAAGCTTGAGACAACTCGCATAATTCCATTAAAATCTATGAAGAAACTCATCCCCAACCGGATCCCTTGCGGATTTTGTAATCTCATATTCATCCCATCTTATGGAAGACACGAGAAAGACCTACCCTAGTAAGAGAAAAAGGACTTGGTATTATGTCATCTCTCTATCATAAGTTAAGAGCCTCTCCTACAGAATAGACGCCTTCTCTAAAAAGTTTGTCTGAAATTCTGTTAAAGGGGGAAGCACACTAACTTAGAGAGAGAGCGCTTAGATGAGAACAGACGCTTTCACACTTTCAAAGCGTGAACGAACTATTTCTCAATTGATGCTCTAACAATTGAGAAAGTGGACGTCAAAGCGTGGTATCGGTCAATTACAATATTGACTGACTGGTAAGTCCTTCTTTCGCGTCTTTCAATTCAAGTAAGTGAGTCAACGCAAAGTGTCTTTGAGAACTCTGCGTGACTTACCAAAAATATTAAAGTGCTAATACAGACGCTTTCCGAACTAGACGCTCTCCTCTAAATTCCAAAGCGTGAAAATCAGTCAAATATCAAAAAAAAAAAATTAATTAATCTCTTATTAATTTATTCTTATCTAGTATATAATTACTTTATAAAGTAGGATATCAATCAAGAATATGTTGCGTGTGATATCTTTGCATTAAATGCAAAGACTGTTGTAGGAACTGTATTCAATGCCACTCGCGCGTGTATCTCACTCGAGCTACCGAACAGCCAAAATATTTTTAATCTTGGCCGTTCAACGTTTCAAATTACTTTTTCCTCAACCACACGATTAAAAGTAACCCACTAGCACGATCTCACCGCCCACTACAAATATGGAACGTGATCGTAACCGCTCATTATGACACGTCACCGATAAAACCCCCACTAAAACCTCACTACTATTCTTATATATATATACACTAATTCCTTTCATTGTACTCATCATTTTCACCATTTTTGCAAATTCTCGAGTTCTATCTCTCACATAACTTAAAACTGCACTAAATCTACTCTATGTTTTCAGAATCACTCATCTCTCTCAAAATGACTAATGCCAAGACCAAGACCGTCACTCGAAGCCGCTTCCCAGATTTTGTCTATGTTGAAGCTCATCTCAACCGTGATCTTCTCACAGACGGTGGAATCACCAAGCGTGCAATTCTCAATTCGGGGTTGGAAAGGCTGCTATTCCAACATCCCACCTGCGTCAACCTAGTTGGGGTGGTTGAGTTTTTCACGAACTTGAACCCGGAAACCCTAACCACCAAAATTAGCTTTCAAAAGACTGATGAACACGGCCTCATTCATCAAATTGGAGTGGAAGATCTAGAGCTCGATGCTCTATTCAAGGATATATTCTTCTCCCCAACACCGGTGCAAATCCAGAGACTGCTGGAGATGCAGACATTCAAAAGGAGTTCCGACGCTTCTCCATGAACCCTAGGGTGATCTATTTTCAGAAAAAGACATGGGTCACCTCTCTTCGACCGCCCTTCAATCATCTTACAAATATTGTGACAAAGTGCTTACTTTGTCACACTGGAAGCTTGTCAACTCTCACAGAGTAGAAGTTACGTCTCATGTCGGCGCTTTGTAACACTGCCATCAACCAAACTGCTTACAACTGGAGAGCGTGGTTCATCAACCAGCTATTGGAAGTGAAGAAAGATATAAGCGAGATCCAAGAGGAAGAAGACTGTGGAAAGTTTGCTTTCCGTGGAAAGCTGAAGTACGGCATGAAAGTGTCGATGTTTCTTGAGCATGCTTGGCCTGCTCAAGAATAGCCAGTGGACAGAGAATATACGAGAGTGCTTTTCAATAAAGCGCTTCCTGGTGACGAATTCGGCATCGCTCCTCCACCAGCCACGATAATCAAATACACGGAGGAGGAAGCCTTGCTCCTCAAAAAGTCCATGGAGGCAGGCAAGAAGAAGAAAGGAGCCAAAATGCTCTCCACTGAAGGGAAAGTGTGGCTTGAAAGACTCGGATGATGAGGAAAGTGCTTCCTCATCCAGCGCTTCAGATTCTGACAAAACGTTAAGTGCAGAACTAGAAGCCGTTGCCAAAACTACTTATGAGGAGGAAGTTGAAGTGCCTAGTGCAGACGCTCAACGGATTGATGCTCTCAACTTCAATAATGAAGCATCAAGTCCATCAGTGGACGAGGAGCTCCAGGCCAACACTTCTCCATCTCCCAAAGCGTCCAGCCCCTTGAAGGCTGTCTACAGGGATCTCTCCGCATAAGAGGAGATCCAAGAATTCTTTGGAGAATTCCCTCTCCCTCCTCACGTATTTAATCTTTTCTCCAACTTCCTTAAATAAGTGAGAAGCCGAGGCACCAACATCTACAAAGTATGCCAACAGGTGACGGCTAAAGGATCCAAAGTGCTGATCGAGGAAGAGGCCTCGATCCTTAGAAGCTTTAACCTACAGCGCTTTGATGACCTCATCGATGAGCCGGAGGTATGGAGGCTCATTGAGATGAAGGTGCAGCAACTTGTTCCCTTCTACTCTCCCGCTTCTCAAGAAGAACCAGTTGGGGCTAAAGTCAAAGCCCTTGAAGAATAGCTTTCAATTCTTCAAAATGCTCACGACTCTGTAGAGCGTGAGTGCGCCCAGCTGAAGGAGGAAATCAAGGAGAAAACAGACTGGTTGTCTAAAGCGAATGAAGAAAAGAAGAAAACTGACAAAGAGCTCTCAACTGCTACCATAGAGTTGAAGGAGCTAAAAGAGAAGCTGGCAACTATTGAAAGCCGGTTGGCCACAGAAAAGGAGAGAGTGCAGAAAGCTAATGATGAGCTTTCGGACGCAAAGACACAACTCCGCTTTGCATTCGGAAGTACTGAAGCTAACCGAACAACATGAAATTATGCTCGACCACCTCCAGTAGAGCCAAGATGAGGTGGAAGAGGAAATTGAAAGAGCTAAAATAGAGCATGACGAGCATGAGCATGTCGAAAGGGAGCTCGACACTGCAGAAGCGGAACTCTCCAAGGCGAATGTGAAGCTTAAAGCTCATCCAGCTATAGAACTAGCTAAAAGCGGCAAAGGTAGATAGATTTGAAGCCAATTCTGCGGCCCGACAGCTTAAGGAGAAGCTGGAATCTGTAGAAAAGAAGCTCGAGGATTCAGAGCAGAGGCAGAAGCAAGTTGTGGCCATGTTAGGCCAAGCCGCTGATGGTGATCAAAGCGCATCTGGCCGGGTAGAGCTGATCCACAATGAGGTGGTTGATAACATCTCAACTTAGAATGGGACACTCTTAGAGTTTGTACGATCTAAGGTCAGCCTACTCAGGAAAAGCTTTGGAAAATCTATCATTTTGACCAACGCGCGCTCTCCCACTCCAATCCTGTCAGCACAAGTCCTTGGAGCTCTCCTGGCATAAAATGTATTAAAGCCAAATCAACCGAATATCTCCTTGCCAGGAGCAGCCAGCCAAAGCGCCACTGTACAGTCCGTTCCCGTCAAAGCGGCTTTTGATGCTGCCAAAAAGGGAGAAATGACCGGGACATCAAGTGGTCCATCCACAAAGGCTAAGGCAAAAGAGGACGCTCTGAAAAAGGGGGAAGCAGAGCCGCAAACTCAAAAGCATCAGGCTAAAGCGCCTGCTAATACCAACCCTAAAAAGAATAAGAAGATCGACCTAACTCCCGCAACTATGACCACAGAGGCAGAAACGCAATGAGAAATTGATGAAGAGATCGATGCGCTTCTGGTGTACAAGATGAAGTACCACCTCTATCAGTATCAGTTGAAGCACACGCCTCAAAATGATGATTGGAGAAATTACCTAGTAGTGATGGCAAAATATAAGGCGGTGGCGGAGTGCAGGGAGAAAATCTTCAATGAAGAAGAGCTAATGGATAAAGCAAAGACTCTGAAGATTATGAAGCAAGAAGTGCTTGAAAATCGAAGAGTATATGTCGAGAGCCTGCGCACAGTGCAGGAAGGAGATGCAGGCAAGGGATGAGTTCATAAGAAAGAGGCTGAGGGATGAAGCTCCAAATACCAAGTTTGTAGATGAGATCATTCCAGATGAGCTCAAGGAAGAGTGGAATGATGCCAAGATTAAATTCATAAAATGCTTCTACTACTGGCAAGGCTTTCGCACTGAATATGACATGGATTGCTTCATTGCATATATGGATAATTACAAAGCCTCTCTCTTCAGCAAAATTTTGGAGTTGGCAAAGGAAGTGACTCTGAAACCTCGATCCAGAGCAGATCGGATTCCGTCTCCTGACCATTGGAGGCACTATCCCTGATGAGGAAGCTATCAACGCCGAGATTAAAGAATGTGCATAGTGGCTGGAAGATCATGATCGCCCTGACCGCACCAAAGCTGCCATCAAGGAAAGAGTTTACAAAGCCTATGGTCTAATCCCTCCAGTTCCTTGAAAATGCTTCAAATAGATGATATCGTTATAATCTATCATTTCTCAACTCATATATACAATGATATCATTTCTTGCTTCAAGACAAAAACTCATTATCTTATTTATACGCTTTCATTAACTGCTTTAATTGCCTTAAATTTCTGCGTTTTGCTAACCCACTCATTCTTATAAAATCTAGAGAATCTAGATTCTTTAAGTACTTGACGTCAGATTTTAGCATCATCAAAAAGGAGGAAATTGTTGGGATATTATGTTAAGGGGGAACTTGAATCAAGTTAATAAACAATTTGTTTTGATTCGATTTGAAAACCCTATTAGAATATTTCCCTTATTATTTTTTATGAATCTAGACAACTTATTTTTAGTAAAGCTTGCATGTTAGGAAGCTTTCATTTTTCTAGAAGCGTGAATTATGAAGCAGCAGAAGAACGCAAAGCGTCAGGATGCAAAGCAGCATCATCAGTGAAAGCGTCAGCAGACAAGACTTGTAAAGCGTTATAGGAAACGCTTTCAAGATAAAGATGCTTAAAGCGTGCTCCCGCCTCAGTGGAAGCAAGCGCTCTCAAGACAACTCATTCAAGGTGTCTCCTATCCGAAGCTGATCTTGAAGCGTCTATATAAGTTAGTGTGATAAGTTGACTCACAGACTCCAAAGTTTGATCTTCAAACTTTCGGAGGTCTGACAATAGCCGCATAACTTGCCTACGTGTCAACATACTGTTGTACAATGGATGAGGTAAATGCTGGAAAGTCAAGGTTAGGTAAAGACGGCCATGCTCATATGCTCACCACCCATACTACTAGGACATGCGTCAATCATTTCCTAGTATTGTAATCTATAAAGCACCTAACTTCAATGCGACTTTTCCAAAAAATGAGGAACACGCAACCTCTTCTCTCCAACGGGAAGTAGGGTTCCTCTTACTATAAATAGAAGAAGTTGCTCACACTAAAAGTACGCACGCTGTTGCGGATTTTATACACGTAAGTGCACGCTATCATAAATAAGTAATAAAGTAGAAATAGAGTATCGATCCCACGAAGACTGTTGAATTGAATACCAAAAATATCTATTTCTAATTTTATTTGAACGAACGAAATGTGATTTTCAGAATTTAAATTACAATGCAAGCAAAATAAATACAGTAATTTAAACTAGACGAAATCAAACAATGAACTAACAATATAATAAAAGCCTAGGATTTATGACTTCACTTGAATTCTACCTACTTGGAATGCTAGATTAATCCAAACTTCACCTTAATCCTCTAGTCGTCAAGAGTTCCAAAAATATTCTCTAGCCTCTTTCAAGGTCTAAAGCAAATTTCATCAATTGCAAATTCACTATATTTCTATGTGAATTTAAACAATCAACAAATCATTAAGCACTATGAATCTCAAAACACGACTACATAAATCTTGTGAGTATATTTCTATCTCACAAATAACTTACGATTCTCTACACACAATCTAAATATGGGTTTCCCCTTTCAGTTCCACACAATTCATACATCAATCAATTAATGGCCAGTTAATCGAAAGCATTAAGAACATGTAGAGAATTCGACTAGAGAAATCAAACTTCCATACGAATCAAGCTACATCATAAATCCTAGATAGAGATTTAGCTACTAAACATCATGTAGAAATCCAAAGTAGTATCAGAGTTTTTCTCTCAGAAAGTGCGTAAGAAAGGAATGAAGATGAATACAGCTTTTCTACCCCTTTTCTTCTCTGTTCAACCGTCCAGAACTTCCCCCGCTTCTTCCTTCAAAAACCGTCCAGTAACTCCCTCTCCAAACTCTCTTCCTTTTTCTCCGCACCGTTATGTCATTTCCAGCCTTTTCCTCTTTCCCGTCCAAGACCATTCTTCTTTAATTGAATTTCAGCCCTTTTATGTTCATCCCGAAATAGGTCCAATCTCTGTTTTAACTTTAGTGTTGGCCCAGTGCTTCTTCGTGCCTTTTGGTACTGTGGCACCAAAATCCGAAAACTTGTGACTTGCTTCTTCTTTCTCCTTTCTTTTCCTATTTATGCTTCTTTATTATAAACCTACAAAATTAATTAAAAACACATTAAACCGTATTTAACTACTCTTGAAAAACAATTAAATATTAAGTAAAAGTACAATAAATAAGTGATATAAAATCACAGATCAAATACCCCCAAACTTAACATTTGCTTGCCCTCAAGCAAAGACTCAAAAGAACTAACAACAACAAGAACAAACTAAGTCGACCAGAAACTACTTGCATCAAATCATGCTTTGTGCCTCAAAAATTACTTATACAACCATCTAAAGATAATAGATAGAGCACTAGGCTTCCAACACCCAAATTCACGAGTTAATTCCAACAAGCATTCAAGACCTTGCGTGTGTGTGTGAATAGACAACACCTGAACCAAGTCAATGCAATGGGAGAAAATATAAATCCAAATGTTCAAGAAAGATCCACTTTATTTTTTTATTATTACTTATTTTTTTTTAAGAATATCAACTCCATAAGCTCATTTTTCACATTAATCTCCACTAATGTAGACACATTTAGCAATCAAGATCAAAAGGTCTTTCTAAACTTGTAATGTAAAGCTAAGGTAATAAGAGGTAGGATATTTGGAAAAAGTAGCTCAGAATCATCTTTCATATGCAAACACATAGAAGTAACAAGACAATATAACAATGAAACACCTTGCCGGATGACAAATCCTTTTACTTTTCCCTTTTTTTTTCTTTTTTTTTTTATTGAGAGGAGAAGAAACTAAGGTTATTGAACTCCCAAACTTAGTTTCTTTGATTCTCAGTACTAAGAGGTATTCAAAAGGTTCATCTTCTCCTCTTCTTTTCACAGACACTTTTTTTTTCCTATCCGGCACTTGGGCTATGTCAGTGTTACTCTAAGCATATGCATATGTTGGTGATGGGTTAAAGAATGGCTAAAGAACTGGATATGTTATTTATTTCGAGGTTTAATCAAAAGAAAATGGAACATTTAAGCTCAAAAGGGGACACTAGGGATCATAAACTGATTTTGGTAGGAAGTTTTGGCTCTAGCGATCCAAAGATGGCCTAAATTATCTCTATCATGCTATCGTGTCTAGGATTTCGCCTCGACTAATGATCAAAAGAGTTCTAGAGTTGGAGGGAACATTCAAACACACATTAATCACCAATCACACCAAACTCAATTCAGGCATCAACCATGTGCTCAAATGAGTGCAAGAACCTTGAAACTAGTTAAAATTAACAAGCAAATTCACATGTGGACTCCCTTTGCCTCTACTATACTCCCTAGATAATCACATAAGCAATTAATACTATCATTGGCAGCAACAACTTGACACAACCGAACACACATAATTTTTTTATTTATTTATTTTTTTTAGCAAGACTTTAATCGTAACACAATAAAAACAAAAAAACACCACACCCCCAAACTTAGAAGAGTACAGTGTCCTCACTGGACCAAACAACAAACAAGACACTAACACAAATTATATGAAAGCATAAATAAAATAGGTAAAGATAAGAAGATTGCCCTGAAAATTCAGGAGCTGCTTGGATCACTCTCCTCATCAGCAGCGCCTGGTGAAAAAGGTGGCAAAACAGGTGGCAGTGAGAATATCTGGGACTGATCTCCTTGCACGTAACACTTCATAGCTTAATTTCATTTGGTGCCAGCTGAAGCTTCTTGGTGATGTGGTCTGAACTGCAGCAGCAAACATTCTGCCTTCCTTGGGTATTCGGTGCTTCTCAGTGCTATGGCAGCATTAGAAGGTACAAACTAATGTGCTACTTGACCAAACCTTTTAGAAGCAATTTCACTTGAATCCTGTACCTGAATTATAAAATAACCTAAACATTAGTACTTAACCAAACTTAAACCAAAGAAAACTGAGTGAGAAAACTAAACACAAAAACATAGAACTTGGGTTGCCTCCCAAGAAGCGCTTTTCTTATAGTCGTTAGCTCGACTTGGTGTGAGAAGATTCAACCAATATCTTTGCAATCTGCCAAAGACCATCCATCGACCGTCTCATAGTTCTTTTGAGCTCTCAACAAGCTATCACCATGCTTCTCCAAGATCGAGTAACTACTTTTAACAAGCCTAGGAGGTAATGCATCAATCATCCTTAAACTTTCTAAACAAATCTTATCTCCCTTGATATCATCCACTCTCATGCAGTGATCTTTAACATGTGGATGTTCTATAGCCTTGAACACATCAAATTTCACCTCTTCATCTTGAACTCTAAAAATTAGCTGCCCTTTTTGTACATCAATCAACGTCTTGCCTGTAGCTAAGAACGGTCTTCCCAATATGATGTTAAGAACGGTCTTCCCAATATGATAGGAATCTCCTGATCTTCTTCCATATCTAATACAATGAAGTCTGCAGGAAAGATAAACTTGTCCACCTTAACCAAAACATCCTCTATAATCCCTCTAGGATACTTTATCGATCTATCAGCCAGCTGCAAGGAAACTATTGTCGGTTTAGCTTCTCCAATTCCAAGTGTTCTGTAAACAAAAAGAGGCATTAAGTTAATACTCGCACCTAAATCACAAAGAGCTTTACCAAAAAATGAGTTTCCAATAGTGCAAGGTATAGTACAACTCCCTGGATCCTTAAGCTTAGGTGGCAGCTTCTTTTGCAGAATTACGCTGCATTCCTCCGTAAGAGCCACGGTTTCATAATCTTCCAGCTTACGTTTATTAGATAGAATCTCCTTCATGAATGTCACGTAGCTTGGCATCTGCTTCAACGCATCAGCAAATGGAATGTTGATATGCAACTTCTTGAAGACATCCAAAAACTTAGAAAATTGCTTATCCAGTTTTTGTTTCTGAAAACACTGAGGAAGTGGCATCTTGGGCACATAAGGAGCAGGATTTTCAGGAAATAGCTTTGATGTATGCTCTAGCTTTTCCTCTCCCTTATTTTCTGCAGATTCATCTTTCAGCTCTTCATCAACCTGTGGCTTTTCTCCAATTTGTACAGACCTCGGCTCCTTGAGTTCTTTTCCACTCCTTAAGGTGATAGCCTTCACATCCTCCTTTGGATTGGTTTCTGTGTTGCTCAGAAAATAACCTGGTGGTCTTGACTGAAGTGCATTCGCTATTTGTCCCATCTGAACTTCTAAATTTTGAACAGAAGCAGATAACGTTTTTATGGTCGAATCCTGAGATTGAAAAAGAGCATCTGAGCGATTCATAAATTTCACCAACGTGTCTTCAAGAGTTGAACTTTGAGAGGGTTGCTACGTGACTTGAGGATTAGGCTGATAGTTCTACTTCGGTGGCCTAAATGTATTCTGCCCATTGCTCCACGAAAAATTTAGATGATTTCTCCATCTTGGGTTATAGGTGTTGGAGAACGGGTTGTTTTGCCTACTTGAATTCCCCACATACTGTACTTGCTCAGAGTTTGAAGTAGCAAATGAGTTTCCTTCTTAACAATTCACACTTAAATGAGAACCTCCACATAAATCACATATTTCCATCTGTGGAGTTGGCTATTTATCCTTCAAACTCTTCACCTCATGTGACAAAGCACTAATTTGAGGAGAGCATCGATTTGCATGACACCGGCTTCTTTTCTCTGTGGTTTTCTGTCTGTTGGCCATTGGTAAGCGTTGGCCAACATAGTTTCCAGCAACTCATAAGCCTCTTCATGTGTTTTTCCCATCAGAGCGCCTCTAGCTGCAGCATCTACCAGAGTTCTTGTTTGAGCACTCAAACCATTGTAGAATGTCTGCACTTGTAACCACTCTGGCAAACCATGATGTGGGCACCTTCAGAGTAGATCTTTGTATCTGTCCTAAGCTTCATGTAGGCTCTCCATATCTTGCTAAGTAAACGTGGCGATGTCGTTCCTCATCTTGGCTGTCTTTGCAGGTGGAAAGAATTTAGCTAAGAAAGCTTGTGCTAGTTGAGCCCACGTAGTAATGACACCAGGCTGAAGTGAATTGATCCATAGTTTAGCTTTGTCTCTTAGAGAAAACGAGAAAAGCCTAAGTCTCTTGGCATCATCAGAAACTCCATTATGCTTAAAGGTGTCGCATATCTCGAGAAAGCTAGCAATGTGAGCATTAGGATCTTCATTAGCTGAACCCCCAAAATGATTTGCTTGAACCATCTGGATGATTGTTGGCTTGATCTCGAAATTAATGGCCTGAATGGCAGGTCGCTGAATACTAGTCCAATTCTCATTTACCACAGGTAGAGCATAGTCTCGCAGAGCTTTGGCTGCGCCACCAACAGGATTTTCTAGATCATTATCCCCCATGGTAGGAGACAAATCAGTAGCTTGACTATTTTTCTTTCAATTCTTCCTGCACGTTTTTTCAATTTCTGGATCAAAAGGTAGTAGAGCTCTTGTTCCAGATCTTCTCATACACCATATACAAGTACCTAAAAATATATAACAAGAACTAATTAATACTATTAAACAAATTTAAAAATTTTAAATTAAAATCGAAATAAATTACTTTAGATATCAATTAACAAAACAGTCCCCCGGCAACAGCGCCAAAAACTTGTTGCAGATTTTATACACGCAAGTGCACGCTATCATAAACAAGTAATAAAGTAGAAATAGAGTATCGATCCCATGAAGACTGTTGAATTGAATACCAAAATGTATCTATTCCTAATTTTATTTGAACGAACGAAATGTGATTTTCAGAATTTAAACTACAATGCAAGCAAAATAAATATAGTAATTTAAACTAGACGAAATCAAACAATGAACTAACGATATAATAAAAGCCTGGGATCTACGACTTCACTTGAATTCTACCTACTTGGAATGCTAGATTAATCCAAACTTCACCTTAATCCTCTAGTCGCAGTCAAGAGTTCCTAAAATATTCTATAGCCTCTTTCAAGGTCTAAAGCAAATTTCATCAATTGTAAACTCACTATATTTCTATGTGAATTGAAACAATCAACAAATCATTAAGCACTATGAATCCCAAAACACGACTACATAAATCTTGTGAGTATATTTCTATCTCACAAACAACTTACGATTCTCTACACACGATCTAAATATGTGTTTCCCCTTTCAGTTCCACATAATTCATACATCAATCAATTAATGGCCAGTTAATCGAAAGTATTAAGAACATGTAGAGAATTCGACTAGAGAAATCAAACTTCCATATGAATCAAACAAACATCCAAGTATTCGAAATCAAGCTACATCATAAATCCTAGATAGAGATTTAGCTACTAAACATCATGTAGAAATCCAAAGTAGTATCAGAGTTTTTCTCTCAGAAAGTGCGTAAGAAAGGAATGAAGATGAATACAGCTTTTCTACCCCTTTTCTTCTCTGTTCAACCGTCCAGAACTTCCCCCGCTTCTACCTTCAAAAACCGTCTAGTAACTCCCTCTCCAAACTCTCTTCCTTTTTCTCCGCACCGTTATGTCATTTCCAGCCTTTTCCTCTTTCCCGTCCAAGACCGTTCTTCTTTAATTGATTTTCAGCCCTTTTATGTTCATCCCGAAATAGGTCCAATCTCTGTTTTAACTTTAGTGTTGGCCCAGTGCTTCTTCGTGCCTTTTGGTGCTGCGGCACCAAAATCCGAAAACTTGTGACTTGCTTCTTCTTTCTCCTTTCTTTTCCTATTTTATGCTTCTTTATTATAAACCTACAAAATTAATCAAAAACACATTAAACCATATTTAACTACTCTTGAAAAACAATTATATATTAAGTAGGAGGACAATAAATAAGTGATATAAAATCACATATCACATGCACAAGTTATCATATCTCAAGCAAGAACTTAAGCATTTGATTATTCAAATTCCTTTAATTCTTCAAGCCTTTTAGATCCTTTAGTGTGTCCTCAAGAAGCCTTGTGTTCTTGAGTATTTAGCAACATCTTTCTACTTCTAGGTTCAAACGATTATATCCATAACCTAGCTCTTGAGAATCCTTATCCCTTTACTCTTGATTTTCATTGTAAAGGATTCTCATTCTATGAAAATAAACTCCAAAACCAAGTCTATTGTATTTAGATTGAGTTGTAAAGTTATACGTTTTTTTAGAAAGGTTGGTTGTTGTAAGGCATCTTGAGAGCCCATAATCTTTGAGGATTTGGAGCAAGTTTATTACTAGATCTAAATCACTTCCCCTTGAAACTATAAAACAAGGGATACCAAGTGAAGGTATTCATCCCGTCGAGGATAAGAGTGGACGTAGGAGAGTTGCTCCGAACCACTATAAAAGTGTTTGTGTGTGTTTCCTTTATTTACAAACTTTGATTTATTGCATTCACACACACGTGCTTTAAATATTAATCCGGTTTTAATTCGCAAGAAACTTAAGTCTCACCACATTCCGCACAACACTCACACAAGTGAGAAGCTTTGAAAGTCTCACAAGCCTTCAAAGCGTCCACTTGTAAAAAGGACGAAAAACAAAAGAGAAGTTAAACACTTCTCTTCACATGTATTCACCTCCCCCCCCCCCTCCTCTACGTCTGTAAGTTACTTTCGGGATCAACAATTATGTTTCAAGAGCATGTAGTCCCCACGACTATATATAACAAAAAATGTGAAAAAATCAGAAACAGAAAAAACTAGAAATGATTATAAAAAAAATAGGTAGAACTATATAACTTGTGATCATAGTTTTTCAAGCACTCAATAAAATCTTAGAATGTAACTATGAGCTTGTGATTAAAAATAAAGAAATTTGAAATATCAAAACAATGAAGTGACATATTCATATCGCGCATGTGAATAAATTTTTATACCACTCCCCTACAAAATCTATGAAGCTAATTAGACACGTATAAAGAGCCAACATGTTGGTGATCAAGATCTATATGCAAGACATAAAAATTGAAGACAAAGGGAACATGAACCACAAAGCCAATGAATTTACACGTACCTCAGTGTGATGTCCCGCCATGCGATACGCCTACGCTCGTGGAGACTTACCGGGATGATTCTTGAATTTACTTGATGAGTCCGATGCTAGGGATGCCTGACTCACCATGCGCCAAGATCATTCGGATGTGCAACAGAGCTAAAGATATTAAAATCAAACACAAAAAGAATTGCACCCACAGTCAATGAATTTGCACCCTAATCTTGAATACAAGGCCATTATTTCATTTCTATCTTCAATTTCAGATGGCCAGAAGTTTTGTGATGCATAGAAATGAGTCTCGTTCAAGAATGTCATCCTCTTGTAATCCTTCTCTAATTTCATCATTGTAGATGTAGTTTACATGAATTGATCAATTAACCTAAGCCATGAAAAGTAAAGGGAGCAAAGAAGAAGAGACGTGAACAATGAAAGATGGTTGGGCACAGAGAGAAAACGGAGGGCTGCACATAATGAGAAAGAGATAAAGAGAGAGAGGAGAAGATGAAGATGAACACATATATGCCGCATAAATTACGTTTGCTCCTTTGGGCGTTCGCTCGATTTCCATTTTTGTAGCCTTGCTACTACTTTAGTTTCATGCCAAGCGAATCAAGAAAAATATTACAATGAAACAGAAATTTTTTGATACAGCGCATCGTACAAAGTAGGATTTGAATCCCTTGTGCTCTTTACCCAATAAACGGTGCCGCAACTATTTTTTATTTATTTTTATTGTTATGACTTGATTTCTTCTTCTTTTTTTGTTTTTGTTTTTTTTTTATGTGTACACGTTTTAGTTTTATTTCAATTTCTTATTTTGCGGAATCCCGGATCATGTTCAATTGTTTCTATGTTTTAAAAACGGCCAAATGATACTTCAAGAGCATGTAGTCCCCACGACTATATATAACATTACATAAAAAAAATCCTTGAAGCTCATTAGATACGTATAAAAGGCCGACATGTTGGTGATCAGGATCTACATGTGAGATATAAAAATTGAGAATGAAAGGAACATGAACCACATAGTCAATGAATTTGTGTGTATCCTAGTGTAACGCCCCGCCATGCAATACATACGCACGTGTCACGTCCCGATTCTCGAAGGAAGAGGAAATTGTGAATTAGGGCGCGACTGAGGTTGGAGAAAAGAGGCGGGGAAAGAAAGGGGAAAACTTATCTTATATAAATATACTGGATAATGTGCCCAAAGAATTTGACAACATTTCCCTTATAAAAGGAAGGAACCTAAAATCGAAAATGACAAGAGATAATAAAGAGATACGTTCATTCATAGCATAAGGATCGTTTAAGTTCAAATGGCTCAACCATAGATATAAAGGATAGACTTAATACATAAAAAGAAGTTAAAGAGTCTAAGCTCTTATCAAAAGACATAACAACTTCAAGGAACAAAGTCGAGAGTTGAATACAAAAGATGAGCAACTAGCGGAAGCTTATTAACAAAAGAAGAACCCTCGCCTCAGCTCTGCCCCGTCAGCACTGTCTGCTTAACCTAAAAACATTTGGAAAATATTTGGGCTAAGTACTAATGTACTCAGTGGGCTTAGCATTTGATATACAGTTTATCAAAAACAAAATACAGTTTATCCATTATCATAAGACATAACCCGGAAGGTTTTGTAAAAGAAATACATCCAAGTATGTCAAAACATCATCATTTTTCTTAGCGCGCATTTGTCACACTCTACAGTTACTCTTACTGTGACCCCGGATCTCTAGCCACTGTCGGGTCCATTAACATTCATTTTGGACTTCGGGTCGAAACCCAGAGAGTCCCATTCATCATTCATTTTGGACTTCGGATAGAAACCCAGAGAGTCCCATTCATCATTCATTTTAGACTTCGGGTCGAAACCCAGAGAGTCCCATTCATCGATAGTACACGAGAGAGATCAACCAATCGCAATACTATCAGGGTGTATACACAGTTCAAAGTTAGTGTTTAAGACTGAACTAAGAACCTCGATCGATTAACTTCAGAGCATTAAACTTGTAGAGCGCACAAAAACATTTTATGGATAAACAGTTTTCATTTTGTAAATATCAGAGCATAATATAACTCAAAATATATTTGGAAGTAAAGCCCACCGTAAGGTAGCAATCAAGCAAGCAATCGGTCAACTTCGGATCCTCTTATCTCCTTGCCTCCATAGCTATTAACCTATTTACAAGCATAATAGGTTAATACTAGTTTATAAGTAAGCATATACTTATACTCTATCTTCCTTAGTAACTTAATCTCTTATATACTTAACATTATCCCATCTTATCTCATACTTAGCTACTTAATCTCATTGGCTAAGAACGTGTGAGAGTGAAATGAGGATTAATGAAGGTCCTCAATGAACTTGAAGAGTCGGTGGTTAAAGCTAGACAAAGAATATTCATGATTCAAAGATGGATAGGAGTTGAACATTTGATACAAGGCTTGGCAGATTTGCCACACTTGAACGGTTTGGCTATAACTTGAGTATTTGATTATCAATGAAGGCACATGACACATGAATGGAAACACAGGAAGCTAATCTTTCTAATACAATCAATTCCTGATTCGGGGAATGAGTATATTAGAATCCATGAATCAATCTTTGGCTCGATTCAATAATGAGA
Organism: Mentha longifolia; assembly: GCA_001642375.2. NCBI lineage: Eukaryota > Viridiplantae > Streptophyta > Magnoliopsida > Lamiales > Lamiaceae > Mentha > Mentha longifolia. Next base: position 30,491,057 of record CM038114.1, read on the forward strand.
ACAGTTTTGCGACACTTTAGGAGAATAATTGTTTCTCACAAATGGCTAACTGAATCAAGGCTTGGCTTATCAATCTGGAATTCTAAGACATATAGGTATGACATACTTAAAATCCAGATTTTTATCTTACACGAGCTGGGATATGGACAATCATCAAACAAGGTCATGAGTTCTGAAAATAGAAACAGGGCAGGTTTACAGTACTGACTTTGAAAGGCCATAAGTCATTCAATACTTATAATGAGAGACTGTTCAAGTTATCAAACTGTAATTCAGAGTGTGTAGAATAATTTCATGTCTCACGGTTACACTCAGAAAAGCAACGAAAACGCCTCATATAGAGGTTTAAAAATGACATGGCAGCTGGGGTATTTCAGTTTTGGCAGAGTGACATATAAACTTTGAAAAATCATAGTAAATTTATACAAACTCCGTTTGAGTGAACGAGATATGTATAGAAGGCTAATGGAACGTACTTCAACATGGAAGAAGAATAAATGTCGAATTTCAAAGGAGCTGTTCTCAGTTTTGCCCGCAAGTGGGCTGTTTTCCAGATTTCAAAAGAGATGAGATTTGAATTTCAATTTATCATAACAGATGCATATGGACTCGGATCGAGACGAAATTTGGGCTACGGATAGCTGAGAACATGAGATACAACTTTCATTTAGGACTTGAAAAGAGATAAGGTCGGGAACATGCTTGAAAACGCTGAACAGAACACGCACACCAATTGTTCGATAAAATGCCCCGAAGCAAAAACGTGACCAAACACTTAATGGATTCGACTCTAGCAGGTTTTAATCAACATTCAAACATGATCCAAGGAAAAGCAATCGCTGGAAATGCTCGAACACTGAGGGAAAAAGACAGATCATCATCATCAATACAAGAATGGCCAATGATTCGAATTTAGAACAAGAATTGTTTTTGAGGATCAAAACAGGTAGGATCTGCTCAGCTTATGAACGAAATCTTAACATAATTTTTAGAATTCTAATCTCCTTCTAGACTCTATTTCATGCTCAAGAGATCAAGGAGGAGCTAAGCTACCCGAAAATGGAAGAAAAATCGGTTCATCAACATCGTTCGAAAACTTGAATAGCTTACTAGACCCTCTCAAGATGAATCCTTGGCAGAGTCTCCCTTCCTCACTAATCTTCTTCTTCCCAACCTTTGCTTCACGAATTCAGACTCTATATACCAAGAGGAAGAGAGTTATACCTCAAAAATGGAAAGTGATCGACTAGTTCTTCGATCGCCTAAAAATCAGAGGTTGAAAGTCCTACTTACAGTGCTTGGATGATGAAATAGACTCCAAATTCTTGATCTACAGGTCGAATTATGTAGGGGTGCAAAGTTTGGGAGTGATCGGAGGCCCGGAGAATCACCGGCGGCGGCTCGAAATGGAGGAGGAAAGGGTGCCGACGGGAATGGAAGGAGGGAGAAGGGAGAGACATGTTTTGTGGTGTGGATGGATGTGTATGGCTGAAATGGTGTGATGATAAGTGCCTTGTACAATTGTGAGGTAGGAGGGAGGACAACAATCCCCTACCTCTCCCTCTTACACTTAACACACACACACACTTCTTCCTTCTTTTCTTGACTTCTTCCTTCAACAATAATATTGGAAATACTTTTCCTCATCTCGAGACATTAGTTTTCATCTTACTTCCGCAAAATATTTACAGAATAATATTCTCCGGAAATCATTCCGGGTAATTTCTTGTCTTGCCATAATTCCTTCATTCTCAAAATTCTCGAGATTTGATTGGAAAAAATTTCCAACATCCTATAAAAATTCGCATAAGCTCATTTCCGTACGTGCTCGATCTCAAATATTCGGAAATATTTCATTTCCTCATTCGAAATTCTAATTTTTCTAAATACGGATTTTTACGGCTATTACAGTACTTTTATTTTAAGAAAGATTGATATGAATCCCAAAAAATCAGCATAAAAAATATGCAGCCCGATTTTAGATGTACAAATTTTGACCCTATTACCCTTTAATAATATCAAATTGTAATAGATATGCATTTTTAATACTGAAATTCATTAATATTCAGTTTAATCTTAGCCACTCATTCCATTTAAATCAATGGTATTTAAAGGTTTCTAGATTCTACACTAGAGATAGTTTTCACCTGAATCAAACTATATATATATATATATATATATATATATATATATATATATATATATATATATATATAAAAGAGTTATATACTTTTATCTAACATTACAATTTTCGCAAAAAAAAGAAAAAAAAAAGAATTTTTTTTTTCTAGAAAATAGAAATAGTCGTTTTTTTTTTTCAGTGACGGTTGTTTTATCAAGCTATCCAAGAAATGATATTTTTCTTCTGCAATCCATTAAATTCATTATTCCAAAAGATCCACATCAAAATTTCTCAAAATTTCATTAGATATTTTTTTTGCATCCTAAATTCCTAAGTAAAATCACAAAAAGTTTGAATAATGTTTTAAAATGATGTTTTTATTTATTTGTTTGTTTTTATTTTTTTGTAAGACAAAAATAAAAATAAAAATTAACTATCTCCTTATAAACGAGATGGAAGGAGTAGTAAATTGTTCAATAAGCTATATAATTACATTAATAATAGACACATTAAATATTTCAAGGGTACGTAAACATAAGAGCATTAGGCAATATAGCTTCAGTTGTATGGCTTTATTAGGAAGAGTAGTACTCCCTCTGTTTACTGTCATTTGACACCTTTATATATTTTATACCTCACTATTGAATGTAAAAAGTGCCAAATAAAGGTAAATGAAGGGAGTACTAGACTACTAGAGGTGTAAATTTGTATTGTTATTATGTTAATAAGTATAATAGAAGTGTTTATCAAATAGTAGTGGTCTAATAAAATTATATGATATTTATTTGTTTTGAATAAGTAGAATTGTGTATAACTTCAATATATACTAATAAATACCAAATAGTCCAACTAGTTAGAGTTTAATATATTAAATAGTTTATATTTCCTAATATGTGAAAAATATTATTATATTTGGATTATGTTTTGAATTTGACAAAAGGCGTTAACTTTAACTTAAAATAAATGTCGTGCGTACATAATATTAATACTAGATTTACAAAAAGTAACAATTAAATCTATAAACATATTGCACTTTTATTTTTCTTACTTGTTATTTTGTTACTCTATTTTAATTAATTATTTTTCGATCACTAAATAAAATATTTAACTATTCAATTATAACATATTCTTATTCTTTCCGTGCATCGCATATGAACAAATACTAATATAAGTAAAATAAAATAATTTCTTTCGTGCAAACAATAAAAGTAAAAAAAAAAAAAAAATCAACATCATTACTTCTTTCATTTTCCCTCATCACTCTAACTTTTTGTTGAAATCAGAAACACAAGGGGGGCGCGCGAATGCATTATATTGTCACCAATTCAAGATATAGAGCGATGGCAACATCTCGTTCGATCGATCACTCGTACGTTTAAAATCGAATACGGCAAAGGTTGTTGAAATTGAATGGGGTTAGAAGCGATGAGTGATAATGTAGAGAATTAATGGCAAGAGTGGAGGATTTAATTGTCTGTATGCAGAGATATAAGTTCAGTTAGGAGGACAGGTTCTCTATATCCAGATCTATTCAATTCAAAGCGCGCGGAGCAGCACTATGTACTATCATCCCACATCGGATACCTACGAAAGAAACAGCCCGTGCTTAAGACGGTAAGAAGACAAGTAATGTCACGACCTTACTTGAACAGGATCTTTTCCATAGGCTCGTACCTCTGTATCCTTGAGTTCTGAGGAGATAGGAAACCAAGTCTGGTTGATGAAATACGGCTGCTCGACCAGAGCGTGATTAACAGCGCTGAGTTGACTCGGTTCCCGAGCCACCCGTGCAGTAGACGATCGTTCTCGATTGGCTTTGGCTGGTCGGGATGGTCGTGCAGTTGTCTGACAGACTCACACCCCCCCCCATTTTTTTGTTTTTGCTTGTGTAATTCACAAGTCACGTGCCCTAAATAATCATTACCGGGCCGGGCCGCTGTAATTTTAACAATACTTCTTTCATTTGGGCTCTTATTTGTAGAATATGGGCTAATTCAACTTTTCAAATCATTTGGGTACAGTTATGCAAAATTATTTGAGGTGTTTTCACAATCAATTGTTAGAATTTCAAGTATTATTTAATCAAACATTTAATGAAGTAAAATCCGTATAAACTAAAATAAAAATTAAATTAGTAATAGACTAATAGTTGAAATTGGAATAGAAGGAAAAATGAGCTGTATCTAGAATCGAATAATCTCTTGAAAATTTCTACTTTTTTTAGCAACACGAGCTAATCATATCCATTCACTTACACTTCAGTCCCACGCCAAAAATTCCAACATTAGAAAAATTATAAATTATTGGGTGCATGATGATTCTGGTAGGGCCAATATTTAAAAATAGGGACACACTTGGGTCAGCCGGAGGCACCGTGCGGCCGGGCTAAAACAATGACACTTTTATTCATATAGATTGATACTTTTTTGTATAAAGATTGACACTTTTAAAAATTGTCATTTTATTCGTAAAATAATTATGTTAAAGATTGACACTTTTATTCATAGATTGACACTTTTCTGTATAAAGATTGACACTTTGAGCCCGGCCGCACGGTGCCTCGGCTGACACAAGTTTTTGTCTTAAAAATATTAGAAATTCGGCACAAATCTCTCTTCTTCATTCAATACGAAGTACTACCTCCATCCCATTACATTAGTCCTCTTTGCTTTTTGATTGTTCGGCACGCTTTTCCACTGAAACCTAGTAAGAGTTTTAAAATATAATTTTGACGTATTCATTTTTTCACGGGGTACTATGACACTCATAGTACCCCGTGAAAAAATGAATACGTCAAAATTATATTTTAAAACTCGTACTAGGTTTCGGTGGAAAAGCGTGCCGAACAATCAAAAAGCAAAGAGGACTAATGTAATGGGATGGAGGTAGTATAAAATAGCGCCAAGACAAGCTACTCCTAGAATTTTTAAATCCCATCAACTCATCACCAATAATACATTTTCACTCACCACATAGCAGAAGAATACACTATCCCGATTACAGTATGCTAATCGTGTACTAAAATTAATTTTTTTAATTTTTTTTATATATTTTTTTTTTCAGTTTTTCGATATTTTGATTCAATATAACATTACACTAATTGATGGCTAGGGTTCACCAATCCAACTATAATTTATTAATTATTTTTCAATATTTAATTTCAATTTTATTAGTTAAAAAATAAAGAAAAAAAGCTAAAACATAATTATATACTCTATTTGAATTAACGAACTATTTTTAACCAGTTGTATAATATTAGAATAAATCACATTATACTTGAATTGAAAAAAAAAAAAAAAAAAAATCGATTTTGGTATACTATACTGAAAACATTGAATCCTATCCGGCCACAAATACAAAAGACAAAAAAAAATTAAAAAAAATAATCACCATTCAAATTTCCATCAGAAGAAGCCACAAAAGTTCAAAGAAAGAAAAAGAAGGAAAAAAAAATAAAAATAAAAAAATCAACAATCACAATTTCTGATTGCATCTCTTATTGCAACGACGACGGATAATCGAAACATTTTCGATCTACTCGCCTGCGGGCTCGAGGCCTTTGATCTCAAAGATACGATGACAGCTATAGACCTGACAGAAGGCCTGCAAGCACAGGAGCGCCACCATCACCACCGCCGCCAGGAAGGTGAGGATCCTCCACGACCCGAACACGTACTCCCTCATGAAATTCCCCATCCTAACCTTCCACCTCCGGCCATAAAACCTGTTTACGTCAGCAATCACCGCGTCGAGCGAGGGCACCCTCGTCAACCGCACCGACTTGCTCATCCCGTTCCACAGCTCCGCCACCTCCCTCTCGCTCTTCAGGTGGTTGTTTATTATCCCCCTCTGGCACAGCAGCCTCGCGTCGACATCGGTGTCGATGATCCCGTTCATCAGCTCCGTGTACCGCCCCAGCACCATCGCCCCCGCCGCCGCCCCCGCCTCGTACGCCACCAGGTTGCGGAGGACCACCTCCGAGTTCACGTCGACTCGGATCACCGGAATGTGTAAGATTAGGGATTTCTCGTCGAAGGCGAAGCTCGAGATCCCTCCGGTCGCCGGTACGAACTCTACTCCGGCCTCGAGGAGTTGTGAGATTGAAGGGATGGCGATCTCCTCTAGCAATGGAGGTTTTTCCTTCTTGTTCGCTTCTTCGTCGTCTTCGCCTTCTCCGTCTCCGTCGTCTTTCTTCTTGCTGTAGGCGGAGAACATGTTTTCGAGGGGCTGCTTGAAGGCTTTTAAAATCGGGATGTTGGAGAGAATCGTCCATGGCAGCTTCAGCACGAGCTTCATCGGTTTGGAGAAGATGACTCCTTTCACGATTTGTACAGGCTTTCTCTTGGCGCCGGAAAGTATCGGCCACACTATCCCGCGCAATTGAGTCACGTGAGTCGACTCAGCGAGTTCCTCCTCTCCGTCTTCTCCTCCCTTCTTTCCGTCTTCCTCTTCGTCTATATCGATCTCGAAAGACGAAGAAGGGGCTCGATCGGCTTTCGGGACGATGTAGTTGTAGAGAAACTCGAGCAAATGAGCGCAGTCGCTCACCGCCGCCGTCTCGGAGCTCTCCGCCGCCGTGTTGAAGGGGGACAAGTTCTTGCTCAGGCCGGTGAGGATAGCGAGAACTCTCTCATCCGCCATTTCTACAGAAGAAAACTGCAGCTCGAACATCTTCCTCATCACGATTAATGGAATCTGATTCTCAAGCATGATTATATCTCTCAAAATCTCGTTGTGTGCAGTTTTATTCCCGGCAAAATCGATCAAATGCGCCATTCTTGAAGGGATTCGAGTAATAATCTTCCCTTCTTTCACCGCACAAACTTGCAGAAACTCGAACAAGAACGAGGCATCGAGGGCCATCATCCAGGCAAGGGCGTCGGGCCCGAAGCCCACGGGCCGGTGGTAGCTGGCCCGAACCAGGACGTCGAGCTTGAGGAGATGCTCGACTAGGTTTTTCAGCTTTAGGTTTTGCAGCTCCTTCTGGTTCCTCTTGGCTGCGCCTACCTTGTACTTCTCCATGTCGTAGAGCTCAGCACGGAGATGGTGGTAGGGGCCGATCGCGACTTGCTGCGGGACGTAGGAGTCGGGATCGGTCGCCATTAGGGCTTTTGGGACCGCGAAGATGGTGACCGGGATCTCGGTGTCTTCTTCGAGCTCGTGTTCGTCTAGGGTTTTCTCCATGTTTTTCACCCATAGGGTTTCGTCGTAGTGAGGCCGATTTTGAGAATTATTCGACGTATTTTGGTTATTTTGTGACTTCATATTTTGCAAAATTGTATGAAGATGAGAAGGATTTGTTTCGAGTTGATGGTTTTTTTTTAGTGAAGAAGTTGTGGTTTAAATAGTGGGTTTGATTGGGGAGAAGGAGAACAATGAGTTCCTCGTTAGTTACTATTGTAATAAAATATTGAGAATGGATGTGAATGTTGAGAATTAGTGATCGGCTTGCTAGTTTTTATTGGATGTTAATTAATGATTTGTATTTATTTTATTTTTAATCCGACCAATAATGAGCGAGACTCCGGTATGTAAAATATAAAAAGAAAAGTCCAAAGTGAAAAAACCATGTGATACTGCGTGTTTGATTAATTATTGAGGTATTAATTAATTAATTATGGATCTTGAATTAGACAGACTGTTGCCATGCTTCGCTGTTCATGCATTTCATTTGTGATTAAATGAATGGGATTGATTGTGTGTGTAATTTTATATAATATTGTTTGAATTGTAATGGTTTGGATTGTTATTTAGATAATTAGACAAACTTTGACTTTCACATTACAAGGTTATTAATTAGCACCACGTTTATGGTTCGCGCTTCAATTATAGTATTTTAATTATTCTACTCTAGTGCTTACACAAAAATTTAAGATTACGCATGCTCTAAATAAATTTCGCTAAATTATGAACGATTTTCTATATTCTATATGTCCATGAATGCTCCTCTATGAAGACCCAAGCTAGTAGTCTCAACAAAAGATAGAAAAACTATACGAAATAAAATAAAGAATCTTTCTTATATAAGTCATTCCTAAAAGAGGCAAAGATAACATAATAAATATATGCATGGTGCGACAATTCTAATTATAAGTATTTTAAGGTGCTGCCAAAACCAAATCGATCAGATCTGGCAGTTGCATGATAGTTTCAGACAAAATAGATTTCCGTATCCACCTCAATTATTATTATTATTATTATTATTATTATTATTATTTGGTGGTATATGTTCGAGTATAGCTGTGAAGTAGCTCTCCGCTCTTAAACAAATAAATAATTCGACACTTGCAGTATCCCGTAAAATATAATTTTGAAATATTTTTTCTTTTTCAGAATACTACGACACTTGTAATATCCCGTAAAAGAAAAAATACTTTAAAATTATATTTTAAAACCCATACTAGGTTTCGGTGAAAATGCGTGCCCGAAAAGTCAAAAAAATGAATGAGACTAATAGTGGGGGATGGAGGTAGTATGTCCTAACTTTTTTTTAGAATCATCTATTTTCTACACAATTTGACATTGCCAAAAGCAAGACCTATGAAAGTTTTATAGGTGTAGGTGTACTACACCCACCCCTCACGTGTAATTATTTTATTAATATAAAATATATACTCTCTCCGTCCCAATTCACTAGTCTTGTATACTATTTTAGGTCGTCCCACTTCAGTAGTCATGTTTCTATAAAAGAAAATAATTGGGCCAATCAGAAAGCATTAAACTCCACACACTCTCCTAAAATCTCGTGCCTAAAATCAAAAAGCATTAATCAAATATTCATATGTGAGAGGTGAGAGGTGAGTGCACTACACCTACATGTACATAAGAAGTTATCTTTTAGCAAAGTGTAGAAACACTGTTTGAAGAGTGTAGTGGGCAAAATCTGCCTAACCGGCCCAAACCCAATTGTCCATAAGTAATCAACAGTCGGTAGCTTGACCCAGGCCAAACGGCCTACTCAATCGGCCCATTAAAAGGTTGTCAGCCCAACTTTCTATTTATTGGTCTAGTCAGACCCGTATCCGACTAAGGTTTTGCCTGGTCAGCCGAACAAATTCAAATCGAACTAATTGGCCGAAACGGACGGAATGAGCCAATCGGGATAAACTTTCCCACGATCTCGGCAGAGCTAATTGGCCGAAACGGATGGAATGAGCCAATCGAGATAAACTTTCCCACAATCTCGGCAGACGGATAACAACTAGGGTTTGATGAGAAAACCCTAGACCGAGGAGCCGGCCTATATATTCCGCCTGCTAGTCAAGTAGATGGATACTTTCTGACTACTAGCACTCTCACTCTGGCAGTTAGCTCTTCCACTTCCCGTCTACTACCACTCACTCTCTAACAATCGGCTCATCCGCTTTCCGAACACTCCACGCTCTCTTTCGTAGGCGACAATCGGATCCTACTAGACGGACTCCCGTCACCATCATCCCCTCGTTATCCACGCTTACCACCGATCCGCCTCCGACTAGAACTTTTACTATTCATTATTTATTATTTTTTGTCTATTTACAGTTATTATACCGCCTATTAATTCTGATTACTTACTTGAGCGTCGGAGGTCATTCGGCTGACACCCCCTCCGGTGTTCCTCGAAGGGCTCTTACGTGTGCTACGTGTGTTGACAGGTTGCTAGTGCCCGTTCCGTCTACCGGACGACCCTGTCGAGCCGGTCATATCCTTGATTGTAGATTTACCATCTACAAAGAGTATCTATTGCCCAACTGGAAATTGAAGTGTGAGATACTTTGGCACTGATGTGTTAAGGTACCGAAAGAATCCAAAGAGAATAAACTCTCAGCTTTTCTTCAAAATATGAAGCTCTCAAGGTAGGAGCAAATGAAACTGTGGAATGAAATTAAGTTTTTAGACATGATAAATACGCTCAACTCTTTGGGCAAGACGACCTTCTCAAAGAAGGAAATGAATTCAGCCAAATGAAAAATATGTGCTACCATCTAGAGAAAAAGAATGGGCAGAGACCCTGAATAGAAAAATTCTTGTGTACATGTAAACGTATAAAAATATTAATTACATTCACTTATTATATATAAATATTATATTAATATATTTTATATTAATAAAATAATCACGTGTAATAGGTAGTTGTAGTACACCTATACCATAAAAGAAAAGTGGGAGAGGCGACCATAAAAACATGAAAAATAGTTTTCTATGCATAATTCACATTCCTCAAATAATTTTGTTACGTGTGTCTCATTTTACCTTTTTGTGAAACTACTTCATTATGTTGTAGTGAAACCACTCACTTTCTCCATTATCATACAATGATGGTTTAATGGCTCTCTTCAAGATAAATTATGATACTTTACAGCACCCACCACACTTTTTCCCTCTCCCACCCTCTCACTTCGCTGCCACCCCCTCCTTCTAATATAAGTATTGTTTTTCCAATTTCAATGTTACATTTTTTAATTGCTGATATTTTTAATTATTTTTTGATTTGTGTTGGGCGAAAAAAAGCTAAATATCACATTTAAATTTAATTTAATTTTATTAAAATACATATCCATTCTTATCCCTATTTATTTTTAATTTTAACTTTTTTTATGCTTAAAACTTAAATATCAACTTATTTGTTACTATATATTTAAATATTTATTTTAAATGTGCTTATTGATGTAATTGAGTCTTTTATTTTGTTATAATTAATATGAAAATAAATATCTTAAATTAAAATACATATATTTTCTTATCCCTATTTAGCATCAAAAAGTATAAAGCTTATGGAGTCTACAATATAATGTTTACAATTCAATAATAGTCCCCACGTCCCATTTGTAACGGACAATTTTTCTTATTAGGTTAGCCTGAGTAATTGGAGCCAAAAAGTGGGTTAATGTTGAATATTTTTTACCCGAACAATATTTTTTACCCGAACAGATTTTCAACCCTTGGGCCAAGTTGAATAGTCCAACGATCCAATAGGGCTAGTCCGGAAAATTGACAGATTGACCCGATAACCCGAAAGATCATTATTTAGTTGTTAAACTCTATTAATTAGCTTCAAATGTTGAAGTTTATGTCTGGATTCAAATATTTATGAACAATATAGTAATAATTTTCTATATTTTTCCATTTTGTACTTCAACACATAATAAAAATGATTTGTATGTAAAAATTGTTAATATATATTTTTTTGAATTACACATATAATTTCAATAATTTGTATTGATAAATGATTGATGAATATTTAATTGGGTCTATGTACTATTTTGTAGATACTTATATAGAGATAGTTGAGTAAAATAAAAATAAAATAAAAAAGTTTGATATACAAACTGCCCCACCTTTTTTGCCGAAAAGTGTTCACCGCTGGCCAAAATTAAAGTTGGGGCGGTTAGAAAATTCCAACCATAGAGATGAAGCGGTTTTATTTCAATCGCTTTAATTATTTTTATTTTGAATTAAATGTATAATTTCAATTGTTTGTGTTGAAAAATAATTAATATATCGTATTTAATTAGATTAATTAGATTGTTGATTTATTGTATTATTTTTAGATATTTATATTGAATCACACCTAAAACTTATATATTTGATCAAGTTTTAAAATTTCCATAGTTAATCAATGTTCATTTTCATTAGATTTTTTTAATTTCTCATTTCCTCCAAAGTGACTCGAACCCTCAACCTCTTGGTTGGAGAGAGAGCTTTTATCAACTGAGTTGCACTTCATTGTCATATTCATGAGATTGGAGTATAGTTTGTGAATGTATATTATATTTTTTGCTGGATATTGTTGATAACGCTCTACAATCAATTATTTATTATATGTAAGCATAAAAATTTGATTGATTATAAAAGTTTTGGCTAATTAATTTCAATTTTTGTTTTCATTGGATTTATATAATACTGAACATTTATGCATTTACAATTATGATTAATTTTTATGCAAAGCAGAACAAGCATTGATGTAATTTAGTGATGGAACACAATTACATGAAAAATAACATAAATTATGGACAAAACACAAAAAATCAAATTTTATTAATCCGTGAAATTAAAAAAAATATAGACGCGTCAAGGCTCGATTGGCTCAAACCTGCCCTGCCCGTATGTTTGGCAATTCTATGTACGACGAGCGCATTAACCACTACAAGAAAAATGCTCATAGATAACGGTGAAATGCCGTTATCTATGTGCGAAAAAAGTGTTAACTATACTCGTGTGACCTGTAGTCCCCGCTCATAGATAACGATTTCTTAACGTTATCTATATGAGTTATAGATAACGGTTATAATAGAATAGATAACACAATTTTTCTGTTATGTATTGTCCTTATACATAACGATTATTTACCGTTATTAAATTACTGAATGCGTTGTCTATATCCATAATAGATAACGTTTTTTTGGTGCTTTAGTTAACGATTTTGTAAACTGTCATGAATTCTATTTGCAGATTTCAGCATATATTTCTTTTCTAATTTTATTTTTTTCAATTTCTCTTTTTTTAGTTAAAAAAAATAGTAAAACTATATTTAAATTCATAAAAAAACTACATAGATTATCATCAAAATATAGTCAAAAGTTTACAAGCACAATCGTAAATAATTGTCATGATCTAAGTAGACAACCCTAGTCTAACTAAGAATAAGGCTAAAATACATAGAAATGAAACAAGATTGTCTTATTGAAATCGAAGCACCGTTGGGTATAGACGTGCTCGGGCTTTCGGGCCCGTCGGTTTTAACCGAGCCCGGCCCGCAGGTCAACGGGCTTGGCCCGGCCCGCAGGTCAACGGGCTCGGCCTTGAACCGGGACCGACTATACTAGGGCCGGGCTAGGGTCGGATAAATTCGGGCCCGAACCCGTCGGTTAACCGACGGTCCAGGCCCGGCGGGCCGATGCTTAGTAATCGGGCTAGGATGCTAGCCGTTGGGGCCCGACGGGCCTGGCCCAGCCCGGCGGGCCCAACGGGAGGAAACAGAGCAGCAGCTGCAGCGGCTGGTGGCTAGGGGTGGTGGGGGCTGCTTTGCAACGGCTCCTAGCCGTTTGAGGCACCCTCCCCCTCCTCCACTCCACTCCTCATCCAAATCCTATATATCATTCATCATTCAAACACCATTTCACTACAATCTCTCAACTCTCAAGCTTTAATTTCCACTCTAAATCACTCATCTCTCAACTCTCAACTTCTTAAGTTTGAAGCACACAAGCTCTCACTCACTCTCATTCTCTCAATCTCTATTAGCACTCAAGCTCTCACTCTCACTCTCATTCTCATTCATTTTTATTCTCAACTCTCAACTCTCAAGCTTTCACTCTCACATCTTGCACACACTCACTCTCACTTTCATAACTACACACACATACACAATGTCTTCCTCAAAACAATCACAAGGAAACAAGGGCAAGGGCAAGGTCGTTGGTGATGAGCAAGAAGGCCGAAAATCTCAAAGGTCAAGAAGGGCGGAAGTGGCGGAGGAAATCTCAAGGCAAGTTGCCGAACGACTTCAAGCCGAAGAAGATGAGCAATTTGAGGACATGGTTAATACGATGGAAAGCCAAGGATTCGAATTTCATGGCTCGAACGACGATGAAGAGCACGAAGATGACAGGCTAAACCAATCTTCCCCAACAAATGCTTACAAGGAACCCAAGTCCGACATCTTCAAGAAACACTTTAGAAAAGTGTTGGCTCCGGTACGTGAAGGCCAACCTCCTCTCTCCGATGGTCGAAAGAGATACTTGGCATATTGCAACTATTGCACGAAGCAATACAAATGGATCGAAAAGGAAGGCTATGGCACGCTCAATAGGCACATAGAGAGCACGCATCCGAGTGAGTTCGGAATGTCTACTTCTCAAATTGAGCTTAATTTAATGTTATAATTTTTATCATTAATAATGCAAAATTGATCAATTGTTATGCATTTTCAACAATTTAATGAGTAATTTAAATATTTTTTTTAAAAAAATATATGCATAAAAACTTAACAAATTGACATTTCCTATTCATTAAATTAATTAATATAAAAGAATAAAATTTAAAATGTAAAAAAAGTTGAAAGAAAAAAAAAAAAAAAAAAATCACATTTTACCCTATTTTGGGGCAAAATGCCGAGAGCATTTGGCTCAAAACAGAGCAATGCTCTGTTTTTTCGACGCCTCCACTTTGAACGGCCCGGTGGGCCGGCCCTAGGCCCGACGGTTTCGGCCCGGCCCGGAACCGGCGGGCCTAGGGCCGAGCCCGTAACCTAAATTTGCTACAAGGGCCGGGCTAGGTTCAATGCATGTGAGGCCCGCGGCCCGCCGGGCCAGGCCCGAAACCGGCGGGCTCGGCCCGTGGGCAGGTCTAGTTGGGTAGTAGCACACTCTCTTTGATCCAGCTTAGTGATGTTCCCTCTAATATTTACAAACCTAAGAAACCATGAACATAAAAAGGAAAAATCAGACTATTCCTTAAAAGTTAAAACATAATCAATATATAGATACATATCAAATATAAAACAATATCAACAAATAAAAAAAGTTAAAACATAATCAGTATAGATATATATCAAATATAGAACAATATCAACAAATAAAAAAGCAGATAAGAAACATCTCAAATAATACTTCATCTAACAAAATAAGAATCTGAACAAGTAAAACAAAATCTACAACAAACCTGCAACTAATATTTTGCCAAAAGAAATCTAGCAGCTTGTTCTTCGTTGCCATCTAAAAGGTTCAGACCCTGAAATGCCTGTTCTCGTCAAAACCCGACATCGACTAGCTTTGCAACTTTAACTGAAGCATACATTATAGACATAGACACTAATTAGAAAATTCCACAAACTGAATTATAACCGTAGTAATAAGTAAGTTGGCAAATGAAGGAGATCATTAGTAAACCGCTGACTTGTCACATATACAAACCATCAAAGTATTACTTACTACTCTAGAGTTTTTAAGAAATTCAAAGCTTATCCTTCACTCCGCCAACAACAATTATTATAGTTTAAGTTTTTAACACAAATCAATATCAACATTCTTGTATTATATTATTGGACATTAAGTTTTACTAGTGTGATACTACCCATAATATATCCAATGCAACACCAATTCTTATTCTAAGCAAAGGTAGGGACTCTCTTAGTCTTTAGCCCATATCTATACATTACATAATCAATCGTTTCTGATATCATTTGAAAATGAAATTGTGAGTTGATAAATGGCTAGGAATTGACTAATGTGGAAATAGTTCATAATTCCAAGGGCTGAGTTCGACTTTTCTGAAATATATTGGTGGAATAATTATGCACGAAAATTAAAATAAAAAAAAAATAAAAAAAAAAACCTTGGTATCTGGTGTTTTGGGTCCTTGTTCAGAACATGAAGTCGGGCCTTTGCAGTTTCCCTCACGCTGCCAAAACAAAGAAACAAACACTTTAATGAAAAAAAAAGTACAAAATCTAAGTTTGCAAGAATCTTTGCTATATATTTATGCATGATTAAGAAAATGAAATGCTTTATGGGCAAACTGAGCAAATGGTCCTTTAACTTCTGAATCCTGTATCAATCAGACAAAACCTCGTAAGTAACATAGTACAACAAATTTTAGAAGATTGAATCCCTGAAGTGGAGCATTCATTTGCTGAAGATGGATTGACTGGTGCCAGAATCCCAGCTAGTCACGAGAAGACAGAGATAAACCTTCAAGTTTTCCTAATCATGTCATCCTCTAAATCAAATTAATCTCCGAAAAGCGTGAAAAAATCTTGAACTTAAAGGCGAGTACAAATTATATCACATACATATATGGACAGTCATCATCACCTAAAATTCTAGCCACATCTCCAACCCATACCAGGAGCCAGTGCGATAAATAGAAATCGAAAACAATTTAACCATGAAAGCAAATAAATGAAGCTCCCAAATTTTATCATAATATCGCGCTTTCGAACTGAAACCCTAACATAATCAAAAATTGAGAAAAACTACTGAACAAATGACAATTACAATCATGTGCGGCAAGTAAGCATAACAACAACAGTTTATGAGCAGAAGGAAGACGATTCACGGATAAACATGGAGAGAGAGAGAGATAGAAAGAAGGAGAGAGAGAGAAAGAGGAAGGGGGATAGGCAAATACCTTAGACAAAGTAACACGGCGGCGACGGCGACTCCCTTGTACCCGAAAATTGGATGGACAATGGTCGCTGGAGAGGAACCGACTGCCAGAATCGACGAGGAGTTGGCTGGGAGTGAGCGCGGCGGAGTGAGCGAGACTGCGAGAGAGAGTTCAATGGACAAAGGGTTTTTCACCTAAGGTTGTGAAATTTTTGCGAATTAGTTGTATATGGTTTTAATAATATTAATAACGGTTATTACTTGACATTTTGTAAGTGTTATTTAAAGTTAAAAGTAGACATATATAACGGTCCTTAAAAAGCGCGAAGTATAATAACATCATATATTACGGTTTTGTACAAACCGTTATATTTGCTAAATGTAACACGCACATAGATAACGGTTGTTTTTCAAAACTGTTATCAGCGTTATCTATTTCAAAATTTCTTGTAGTGAACATTTTAAATTAACATAATATGTAATAAGTAACTAATTGAGATGTGAACATATGAAAATATTTTTCTTATAATAATTTAATAATCATTTTTATTATGTGTTGACATACAAAATGGAGAAAATATAGAAAATTAGTATAATATTTTTCACAAGTGGCTAAATTGACATCCTTTGTCCCAATAAAAAAATGGTCTGTTAGAAATGGGACGTGAGGATTATTATTGAATTGTAAACATTATATTGTGGACTCCATTAAAGGTAGAGAAAATCCATTTGAAAGAGGAAAACATTATTTCTATATCTGTTAGTAGTAGAAGGTTTTAAACAATTAAATAAAGTTTATAAATAAATATGAAAAAATAATATGGAACGATTCGGCTTGATATCTAAAATGAAACTACTTGAGAAAATATAATCCCATTCTTTATCAATTTTTTCATTACATGAATAACAAGCCCATTTTGATATTCAAAATTTGAATGAGTACGACTCGTAAAATATTTAACATTAATTATTTTATGATTCAAGTACTAAGAACAATGAACAGTGTGACACTAAGAGTTAATATAAGTATTACATCAAACAACTAAAACGTTGCCAATAAACATTGCATGTATAATTATCGGACAATCCATAGTCATATATAATGATGGATTTCGAAATGAGTAAAATTATCTGAGAAATACTACATTCATTGACATATCTATTACTATGCATGTGAATTTTTTTTTTCTTTTAATGATTATGTTAATCATTTTTATTATGTGTTGAAGTACAAAATGGAATAAATATAGAAAATTAGTATAACATTTTTCACAAATATTTGAATCAAAACATAAACTTCAATATAGTGTAGATAATTATATAAAAATCATTGAGTAGAATAAAATTAAAAACTTTGACATACAAACCGCCCCACCTTTTTGGCCAGAAATTGCTCACCGCCGCACAAATTAAAAGATGGGATGGTTAGCAAATTCCGACCTCAAAGATGGAGCGGTTTATATTTCAAACGCTTTAATTATTTTTATTTTGAATTAAATGTAAAATTCAATAATTTGTGTTGAAAAATAACTAATTTATATTTCATTAAGTTAGTTAGATTGTCGATTGATACGGATAATTAGTGAAACATGAAGTCCATTGATGGAACATTCGATCCTAGATTAGTGAAATATTGAAAACAAAAAAAGGATTTCAGTTGATTAGTCTATAATCTAGTCAAATTTTCACTAATATCGATCCCCTGATAATTAGCGAAATATTAACTCCACTAATCGAATAGCTGATCCTGGATTAGTGAAATAGGAAAAACGGAAAGGGATTTTGGTTGATTACTTCGCTATTCTAGTCGAATTGGTCGGCATCCCGGATAATTAGTGAAACATGAAGCCCACTGACGGAACGATTGATCCTAGATTAGTAAAATATTAAAAATGAAAAAGAAATTTTGGTTGATTAATCGCTAATCTAGTCGACACGAAGTCCACTAATCGAATTATCGATCCTAAATTAGTGGAAAAGCAAAAATCAAAAAGTAATTTGGTGGATTAGTCGTAAATCTAGTCAAATTTTAGTAATATTGCCTGATAATTGGTGAAATTTGAAGATTGTTACTCGAATATTCGATCCTAAATTAGTGGAATACTGAATATAAATAGGGGTTGTGGTTGATTATTCACTAATCCATATCCTTTTTGATTACTGAAACGAACAGTATAAATTACTGTACAATTTTAGTGTATTTATTTATTCAGAATTAATCTATACTAAGAGCTCTTGAAAATCTAAAAAGAATCATTAAAATATATCTCCAATTTTTGTATAAATCTCCATGTTCAATAAGAATTATGATTTGAATAGAAAATCAATAAATCAACCTAAATCTAAGTACTACCTCCATCCCATTACATTAGTCCTATTTGCTTTTTGATTGTTCGGCACGCTTTTCCACCGAAACCTAGTACGAATTTTAAAATATAATTTTGACGTATTCATTTTTTCACGGGGTACTATGACACTCATAGTACCCCGTGAAAAACTGAATACGTCAAAATTATATTTTAAAACTCGTACTAGGTTTCGGTGGAAAAGCGTGCCGAACAATCAAAAAGCAAAGAGGACTAATGTAATGGGATGGAGGTAGTATTATACATAAGTACATGTACGTTTGCTATGTAAATATAATATCGGGTATCTTATCAATAATTTGTTATTTATTATAATTGTGTTGCTATTTTTATTATATTAATGTTAATATCTATTAATTTTAGAGTAGTTTTTATTCTTTTATAGTATTACTTTTAGGTGGCGTTGGTTCTTAAATGGTTTCAGCCTTCAGGTTTAAAGATGAAAAAATGAAGTAAGACGGGAAGAGAAATGTTTCGCCCTTTTTAGCAAAAAAGTAGGGGCGGAATTACATTTATAATTTCAATAATTTGTGTTGATAAATGATTAATTTATGTTTAATTAGGTTAATTAGATTGTCGATATAAATATGTTTTAGATACTTATATTGAATCCATTGAATACAAACCCTCCACATTTTTATGGACATATATTATTATTGTATAAGGTATATCGTTTATGTAATGTCAAACGTAATTATTGAATGTTAATGATGGATTATTTAAGTTAATTATTCATTACATTTAGTCTAATCTAATTTAAGTTTCCACTCCAAATTAATTATTCTACTATTATTTTCCACAAAGTTTAATCTAGAAATTATAAACAACATATGACAATTAGTTTCATTAACTAATTAGTATGAAAATTCGTTTGAATAGATCACATCTTAAGGAGGTACAGTAATACTGTAGCATTGTGGTTGGTACTATAGCATTATGGCAGAGCATCCTAAAAGTGACCAAGATGGACACATGTAAGACGGGTAGAGTGTTATGTATAGAATACTTTTTTTTTGGATTTGTAAGGTCGCCTCTCTCAAGAAAAGTCCCTTGTATGTACGAAGTAATTAATAAACAATAGGTAGAAAAGTAGTAACTTCAAATTAGCACGTGTGCTCTCTGGTGAATTAAGAAAGATGAACGGAAACATTAATAATTAAAGTGATTAACAAACGCCTCTTTAATTCTGGTAAGATGGCTCCTTGATTACTTTATACAACCAAAATGAGATTACTTAGAACCATCCATAAGGCGTGCAATTTTTTCTTTTTATTTTTTATTTTTTTTTATTATTATTTTTTAGCTACATTATTGTGCATCATTATCAATTATTTCAATATTCAATTTAACGACCCAAGAGCAGGGCCGGCCCTGACAATCTCGGGGCCCTAGGCAAAATCAAATATATGGGCCCTCCTTATATAAAAAAATATTTAACAAATTCGAGAAAGAATTTACAATATTTAGTTAGACAAATAATTATTTGTGGTCCACCGCAAAATGCGATCCAATCAATTTTGACCCAAAATCTAACAGTCTCACAATTTTAGGTCCAGGTTATATGGAGTGGCGAAGGCATACCGCACCATTAGTCCAGACTGATGGAATTGAGATCCTCTATCCCCAAAATGGTATCCCAGTGGTGTCCCAAAATTTAATTTCTATTAATTTTGTTCATTTTCTTCAATAAATTTATTTTATAATGTTTTAGTTTAATTTTATGATTATTTTTAAGGGTTCACCCATGCCATTAGGGTTTATATTTATTTTTTAGCATTTAATTTCACCTTTATTAGTATATTATAGTTGATAAATTCAAAATTAAAGTATATAATTTTAAAAAATTCAATTTTTTCTTATAAATGTATATTATGATTTACTAAATTATAGTATTTTTTATTTTTTTTAAAACAATATAAAACTAGTAGAAATTATATTTTGGAACATCATTGTTACACCATTTTGGGATATCAGATATCATCACAGGCTGATGGGATGGGAGTGTATCTCATTTAGTTATGAGCTACAAATTGTACAATACAATTATACAAAATAGATATAAAATAAATAAAATTAAGTCCCAAATAGATACAAAGAAATAGAATACGAAATAAATACACAATCTGCAGAACATGAGAACATGACGTGTAAACATTTTTTATAAAATTAAGTTGATTTGTAATTGTGGGCCTTTTGGAATGAGTGACGGAGGACCATTAACAATAAATTATTTAGACTGAAATATATATATATATATATATATATACTAATATATTACTACTTATAAAAAAAATTGGGCCCCATTTTTTGATGGGCCCTAGGCCCTTGCCCCCCTTGCCTACCCTCAGGGCCGGGCCTGCCCAAGAGCCATGACCCATGAGGGTTCAATTCAAAATAAAATCATATAGTATTTGACTAGCAAGAAAAGAATACAAATGATAGCTATTACAATTGCAACATTTAATAAAGGTGTAAAATGTAAAGTAAGTAACCATTTAAGATAGTGGGTAAAAAAAACTAGTCACTAATTCATAAATATATAAAAATTAGCCACTCCATATATTTTGGACAAAGATACCCCTAAATTTTCATTTCTTGTATTTTTTAATTCACAAACTACATAGTAATTAAGAAATAAAAATAGACTAATAAAACACGCTGAATAGAAAAATGGGGATAGAATCAACTGAGAAGAAAATCAGCCACCACCATTCACCACCGCGGATAGCTGTGCCGGAAAAATGAGCCGCCGATCAAGTCTGACGTCAATCGCGCCACCATCGCACCGTCAATTGAGCTGCCGTCGCACCGATTGCACCGTCAAACTGCCGCAATCCTGCCGTTTTCCATCGCACCTATTCGCGTGACACCAAGCAAGCCCGCATCCGGCCGCCACCATGTCCGACCACTACAACAAAAATATCTAATAGTGACACAATTTTAGTGACATCTTGAGTGGGTGTCACAAAAATTGCTACACCTTTAGTGTAGCAAAATTTAGTTATATTCATACATGCATCTATAATATTTTGTGACACACAAAAATGTAAGTAAATTAGTTACATCTAGAAATGTAACAAATTTTGTGACATCTATACATGTCACTAAATTTTGCTACAACTTAAAGTATCACAAAATATTTTTGTTACACACGTAGGTGTCACAATCTCTCTATGACACAAACAACTATATAAATAAGAATTGTCTCACATCGAAAAAATATAAGATAAAGACATGCATTATATGAGAAGGATCATAAAACAATGACAAAAACTAATTCCTCCAAGTGAAAATTAAAAATTGGAGTACACAATTAAAAATTGAAAAAGAAAACACACACGCATACATACATACATATATATACATATTATAATCTATATAGTATATACATATATACACGCACACACACACATGGGAATATATATATATATATATATATAATTTTATTATTAATAAAATATTTTTTTAAGCAATAATTATAAATAAATTGTCAAAAAAATAGCTACACTTTCACATGTCACAAATATAACTACACTTTTATATGTCACAAAGTTAGTTACACCTTCAAATGTCACTAAATTTAGTGACATGTTTTGTTTTTGTGACACGCATATTAGTCGTTTAAACATAAAGTGTCACAATTTTTTTTAGTGACATTTATAAGTGTCACAATTCCTTTTTAAAATTATATCACTATTTGAGCATTTTGTTGTAGTGGACGAGCTTTCCGACCAAGACATCGACGATGATAGTCCCGCCGGCAACAACCGCGAGCAGATACATGCACAAAATTGGAATTCTGATGAGGCTCAAATAGATCTATAGGTTCGATTGGGCTTGATTGAGATCTATTCGTTCGTATCTCAGTTATTAACTGGACTCGACCACACATAAGCTCGTTCAAGCTCTCGGGGCTTGATCGAGCCTTTAGCGTCACTATAGGCTCGTTCCAATTGTGGTTCGAATGGAGATCGATCGCCGTACTGTACTCGATCGAGCCATGCCCTCTCCTAGAGATCGATCGAGCCATGCCCCCACGTCAGGCTTGTTTGAATTGCAGGTCGAATAGGGATCGATCGAACCTCAAGAGTGTCCCATTCGATCCCATCCTCTCCTCTTCTTCCTTCTCACTTGGCCGCCCTCTAATTTTCTAGAGCAACAGCATGACTTTCAACGGGGCAGCACAAATGCAACATAATTGGAACAAGTATGAGAAAAGAGGAAAGAGAGACAGTGGGACAAAAAAAAAAGAAAAAAACTGGAACACTACGAATGGAAGCACGGCGGAATTGGGTGGGGAGACGGCTGACGGCGTGGAAAAAATGGGGAGAGAGAGAAACAGAGATGTGTGCCAATAATGAAGATTTTATTTTTTTCGTTTTATTTATTCTATTGTTTTTTTTTTTTTTTTTCATTAAGGGTACATTTATCTTTTAGTATAAAAAGTGACTAGTTTTTATATGTTTATAAGTTGGTTGCTACTTTTTGTTTTTCTTATCCTTAATGGTTAGTTTGTACCATTACCTCTTTGAATAAAATCGTTCAAAATTAATCCCTATATCCCTATATATCACTCAACTACAAAGTCAAAGTATTCATATTTTGAAGGGACACACTTGGGTCAGCTAGAGGTACTGTGCGGACGGCTAAAACACTGACACTTTTATTCGTGTAGATTAACACTTTTCTGTATAAAGATTGACACTTTTAAAAATTGGCATTTTATTCGTAAAATAATTATGTTAAAAATTGATACTTTTATTCGTATAAATTAACACTTTTCTGTATAAAGATTGACACTTTGACCCGGCCACACTATATGGCCGACCTCACCCAAGTTTTTGTCTATTTTGAAAGATACGACAAAGACAAATAGATACCACTCCTTTTCACCATATATATATATTGCAAATTAAAAACAGAATATTCACCACCACATTATATTTTCCTGTTATCTCAAAAAATCGTAACTCGATCACCTTATCCTAAAAAAGGATTGGTTTTCACATGTGTACCGACACGGCGACACCAAGTCTCAAACCATCAAATCACACACACACACACACTCAATACATACTAATCTAGTTATGTATATTTAGGGGCAGTTTGGTAACTTTTGTGAAAACAGCCAAATAAGATAAAAACTATCAAAAGTTATCTTGGTGAGCAAGATAATTTTACTTGAGAAGAAAGTCGGATAATTTATCAAAGAGAAATACTGATTTTATCACAAGCCAAACATATATGACGAACCCTTGAAATAATCTATTTGAGATACCAAATAGATATAAAAGACCAAATAATTTTATTTATTTGGACTTTTCTCGACTTTTCTTTGCAACCAAAGAGAACCCTACAAATTACTCATTAGTGGTGGGCTGTAGTGGTTCGAGCGCTTTAATGGGAAGAAGTCGACTACATGAATAAACCTGACAAAACGCCTGCAAGCACATGAGCAAAAGCATCGCTATCGCGGCAAGGAACGTAAGAAGCTTCCACGACCCAAACACGTACTCCCTCATGAATTTCCCTATTCTATTTCTAACCCTCCACCTAGCGCTATAGATCTTATTCACGTCGGCTATCACCTTGTCGAGCGAGGGCACTTTCGTCAATCTCACCGACTTGCTCATCCCGTTCCACACCTCCGCCACCTCCTTCTCGCTCTTGAGCCGGTTCACGATGATCCCCCTCTCGCACAAAAACTTCGCGTCCGCCTCCGTGTCGATGATCCCGTTCATCAGCTCCGTGTATCTAGCTAAGATCAATGGTCCAGATGCGCTGCAGGCCTCGTACGCCACGAGGTTCCTCAGCACGACCTCGGAGTTGACGTCGAGGTTGACCACGGGGAAATAGAAAGTCAGAGCCTTTTCGTCGAAACGGATGCTCGAGATCCCTTCCTTCGTCGCGACGAAGTTGACTCCGGCGTCGGATAGTTGACTGACGGAAGGGATCGCGATCTCCTCTAGCAACGGAGGCTTCTCGGTGGGGCCCGATTCTTCGTCGTCTTCTTCTTTCTTCTCCTTATCCTTGTGGAGGGATGCGAACACGCTCTCGAGGGGACCTTTGAGCATTTTCACTATGGGGATTTTGCCGAGAACCGTCCATGGAAGCTTCACCACCAGTTTCAAGGGTTTGGAGAATATTATTTTCTTCATTAATTCAATCGGCCCTCGTTTCATGCTGGAGAGAAAACCCCAGATTATGTCTAGAAGCTTCCTCAAGTGAGTCGGCTCGGTGAAAGTCTCCTTCTCCTCCTCCTCCGCCGCCGCCGATCCTTCCTTCAAGTGGATGCCGCCATGTTCGCCGCCGTCGATCTCGTGCACCGGAAACAAAATTTCGCTTTTCGGCACGATGTAGTGATACAAGAAGTCGAGCAAATGAGCGTGCTCCTTCACCGCCGACATCTCCGCCTCCTCCACCGCCTTGAACGGTGACAGATCCTTGCTCATTCCGGTGAGCATCGCCAGCAGCATCTGATCAGCCCTTTCCTTGGATTCAAACTGCAGCTCGAGCAGCATCCTCATCACGAACAAAGGGATCTGATTCTCAAGCATGAGAATATCTCTAAGAATCGAATTATGCGATGTCTTGTTCCCCGACGTGTCGATTAAATGCGTCAACCCCGACGGAATCTTGCCGAGGATCTTCCCCTGCTTGATGCCGCAGACGCGGATGAACTCGAAGAGGAAGCAGGCGTCGACGGCCATCATCCACGCGAGGGCCTCGCACCCGAAGCTCACCGGCCGGTGGAAGCAGGCCCGGATGCGGAGCTCGTGCTTCATGAGATGGTTGACTAGGGTTTCGAGCTTCACGTCGCTGAGCTCCTCCCTCTGGATCCTCTTCGCGGCGGCGACCTTGTACCTCTCCATGTCGTAGAGCTCGAGGCGGAGGTGGTGGTAGGGGCCGATCGCCACCAGCTGAGGAGTGTAGGAGTCCGGATCGGTCACCATTAGGGCTTTAGGGACCCCGAAGATGGTGACCGGTATCTCGATCTCTTCTTCGAGTTCCTCGTCTAGGGTTTTTCGGATTTGTTCGACCCATTGCGATTCGTCGAATTTCGAGCCTAGGGTTGTGAGGATGCTTTGTTTGAAGAAGGACGACGACATGGTTAGTTTTGTTGTGTGTGTGTGTGTGTGTACATGTGAAGTGGAGTGTGGAGTTATGTTAAGTGAGAAGTGGTAAGTATGTGAGAAAATGAAAAATGGGTTATATTATATAGGGATAAGTGGTTTGCAATGATTCACTTAAATCTTATCGTTCTTTTTCACTCTGTCTTCATCTCATTGGCTCATTGGTATAGTAAAAGGTGTTTCACGTTTATATTAAAAAAAAAAAAAGAGATAATGGAAATTGGAGTTTATTTTGTAAGGAATTTTGTGCGGTAGAGTGAAGGGGTGTGAGGTTTCCGATTGAATTTTCAGGCTATATATATATATATATATATATATGTGGGGAATATAGTTTGGTTTATTTAAAATATAAGTTTTGATATGAACAATTGGAATTGAACAAAACTAGGGGTGAGGTCCTATGTACAAAATAGTTTTCTCATGAAAAAAAAATATATTTTATGCACAACTATAATGTAATTATGTACAATTATAATGCAATGTGTATCATAATGCAGTGTCAGTTATTATAATGCAACGGTCGTCATAATTCATTCTCAGTACAATTATAATGCACCATTTAATGTGAACCGTAGATCACACAATGATCAATGGTCCAGATTATTTCTCATTTTCTATAGAAAATATATTTTTCATTTGATCTCTCACATGTATTATCATTTGATGGTCGAAGTTTTTAGTGTAAGCACCAAATATGTATTTACATATTCCCTATGTCCTCCAAATATGGGTATCGATTTAATCGTCATGAGTTTTAAGAAGGAATTATAGTATATTTTGTTGTTTATTGTGAGTAATAATTGAGTTCCACATTTAATATCATGCTCAATTCAATAATGATAATTTGGTAGTTAAATGGTAAGTTATGGGTAGTAACGTTGGTTAATATATACTGGTATATATAGTAATATAAGCTATGATTGGTATTGGGATTTATGATTGAAGGAACTAGGAAAAAACAAAAACAAAAAAGCTTGCTTGAATATTAGGCAATCAATTAACTTTTTTAATTGAATGGTCTAAAATCGATTAAAACGTGGGGTGAAAATTAATTAAAAACAGGATCATACCTTTCCACCTGGCTCCCATTCATTTGGAGTTTAATTCAGTATTTGGGTTAGTGGTTCGTGAGTTGTGAAAGCGTAATGACTCTTGCTTATTTTATTTTATCTTCATGGTGGTCCATTTGTGTTTTCTCGTTAGGAGTATGTGCGCCTCTCTCTCTCTCTATAAATAACTACTCTCCCATCCCATTTCACCCTAAGTTTCTTTTCAAAATTATTTAGAAAAATGTATAAAGTAGATAAAAAGGATAGGGTTCGTATATTTAAAAAAAATAAAAATTATAAAAAATTAATGAGAACAAGCCTAGCCAAACTAAAAAGAATTGTATGGACTGTATTTCAAATAGAATGTACTGTGTTTGTTAAATTTGGATGGACATGTAAAAAATAAGAAAATTAATAAAAGTATTGTAAATAGAAGATGAGTCTCACTTATATAAGTACGTATATTTTTGATTTTGAGGAATAACACGTAATGGTGAACATCCCAAGAATATGAATTTTCACACATATATATAATTTTCACAGAGGCAGTATATTTGACTTTGGATCCTCTCTCTCCAACTCAGTGTCTCAAGCGTGTTCTAAATTGTGATTTATATTAGTTTTATACGGAGTATATTTTTTTTCAATAAATTTATTTTGTAATAATTTAGTACAGACTATAATTTTATGATTATTTTCAAGGGTTCATCCATCCAATTAGGGTTTATAATTATTTTTTTAACTTTTATTTTTTATTAGTTACTACCTCCATCTCATTTATTTAGTCTCATTTGCTTTATGCACGTATTTCCACTGAAACCTAGTACGAGTTTTAAAATATAATTTTGTAGTATCATTTTTTTTACGGGATACTATGAGTGTCATAGTATCCCGTAAAAAAAACGATACTACAAAATTATATTTTAAAACCCGTACTAGGTTTCGGTGGAAATACGTGTCAAATAGTAAATGAGACTAAATAAATGAGATGGAGGTAGTATATAATTATATTAGGGTTGATAAATTCAAAATTAGGGTATATAATTTTTAAAAATTTCAATTTTTACTTATAAATGTCTATTATGATTTAGGAGTAATGTTCTCTACCCACCGTGGGCATGCTTAATATGCCCACGACTGAGGTAACAACATTATATTTAAAGAAGAAATTAATTAGTATACCTCATAAAAATAAATTCTACCAAAAATAACTAAACCTTAATAAAAATAACTAAACCATAAAGGAAAATATTATTGACGTGGCAGTGACACGTCAGCCGTTGTACACATTAAGTGTGCCTACGGTGGGTAGGAGAGCATTTATGTATGATTTAGTTTGTTATAGTATTTTTTTATTTTTATAAAATATGATATAAATATAATATAAATTAAATTTTGGGACACGGTTGGGACATTTCGTAGTTATTAGAAACATTCCACAATGCTGACATGACAGTGCCAAGTCGATATATTTTTTATTTAGGATTGAATTATTTTTAGTAGAGTTTAATTTTTTCTTTTACAATGTTCAATTTTTAAAGTATATATTTATATTAACTTCTTTGTTTATAATATTATCACGTCATTCATAAATATATTAATTAAGTATGCTTATGGCAAATATTGGAGCATTTTCTTTGCAATTAATAATTTGATAGTAATACAATGACAGCGAACTAGCATATATACCTATATCTATATAGTAATACGAATACTTTCATTTGCAAAATACGAAATCCGATGTCTTACCTCAATTTTAAAGACAAAAACTTGGGTAAGGTCGGCCACATAGTGTGGCCGGGTCAAAATGTCAATCTTTATACAGAAAAATGTTAATATATACAAATAAAAGTGTCAATCTTTAACATAATTATTTTACGAATAAAATGCCAATTTTTAAAAGTGTCAATCTTTATACAGAAAAGTATTAATCTACACGAATAAAAGTGTCAGTGTTTTAGCCGTCGCACGGTACCTCTGGCTGACCCAAGTGTGTCCCAATTTTAAAAGAAATACTATATCCATCCCCTTGAAGTGGGACGCTTCATTATTTTATAATACCCCACATATATTTAGAAAACGTCCCCACTTCAATGAGACAGAGGCCGGGAGTAATAAGAATAATTTCATTTGCACTTTAATTATGAATCGACTTTACTTGCAGTCGTGGTACTGTGCATCCCTTCACAAGTACATAATGCATCAATAATTGCGTAGTAGTATTAAACTCATGTTTAATTTGGTTTACCTTTTTTGAGTACGGAAAAGGAAACAACAATTAATTGATTTCATTATATATTTTGTTTGGTTTGAGTAATATGTTATCTATTTTTTTTATTTGGGGGTAATCCAATACACCATATTGTTACCCCTCTAGAAGGATGTAATGTGTGTGTGTGTGAAGTGGAATGTGGAATGTGGAGATATGTTAGGTGAGAAGTGGTAAGTATGTGAGAAAATGAAAAATGGGTTATATTATATAGGGATAAGTGGTTAGCAATGATTCACTTAAATCTTATCGTTCTTTTTCACTTTGTCTTGATCTCATTTGCTCATTGGTAAAATGTGCTTCACGTTTATATTAAAAAAAATAATAATAAGAAGAGAAATTGAAAATTGGAGATATATTGCAAGGCATTGTGTGAGGTAGAGTGAAGGGGTGTGAGGTTTCCGATTAAATTTTCAGTCTATATATATATAAAATAAGGTTTGATATGAACAATTGGAATAGAACCAAATTAGGGGTGAGATTCTATATACAAAATAGTTTAATTTTTCATAAAAAGTAAAAAATGATGCACCTAATGCACAACTATAATGCACACTATGTACAATTATAATGCATCAGTCATCATAATTCATTCTCAGTACAATTATAATGCATCATTTAATATAAACCGTAGATCACACAATAATTAATGGTTCAGACTATTTCTCATTTTCTACAGAAAATCTATTTTTCATTTAATCTCTCACATATATTATCATTTGATGGTCGAAGTTTTTAGTGTAAGCATCAAATATGTGTGCGTCAATTTGACCGAGACGAGTTTTAAAAAGAAATTATAGTGTATTTAGTTGTTTATTGTAGAGTGGTTAATTGATTTCCACAATTAGTATTGTGTTAAATTAAATAGTGATAGTTTGGTAGTTGATGTTGGAAATTTGGTTTTTGACCAAATAAATAATAACAAATATTTAATTTATTACATAAATTAAATATTAGATTATTGTTCTACTCTCGGAGTAGATGAGCGTGGTACATTTATAGGCTCAAAACCGATTTCTGGTGAGTGAGATATAAATGTTCAAAGTTTGGTGGAGAGTTACTTCATTAGTTAATGAAGTGTAAGTTATACCACATTGATTAAATATTAATGTGGTGTGCTGTTTAAAAGTGTTTAAACATGTGGGCTTAATAACAAGTGGACCAAGTAAGTGGATAAGTGTGTGGTTGGACTCTCGCGTGAGCACACACTCGATCCGGCCCCGCCGTCCGTGCCGGACGGCTCCGGCTCGGGCTCGGGCCTCGGGTTCGGGTTCGGGTTCGGGTTTCGTGGCCGTGGACTTGGATCTTGGCAATTGGTCCTTTGGGTGGTCCTTTGGGCCTTTGGCTTGGGCTTGGGGTCTTGTGTACTATATTTTTTTGGACCACAAAATATATAGTGTTTTGGGCCATGTGGAAGCCCAATTGCCCAGCCCAATTCTAATGAGGCCTACCCGTCCAGCCCAATTCGTGGCCCATCCGGAAGAAGACTCTGGAAGGTGTCTCTTCAGCTGAACAGTCAGCCTCTTCCACTAACCCACTACCTTAGTGGCTGTTAATGCCTTTATGGCATTGATGTCCCTACTGAATGAGCAGCCTATAAATAGAAGGCTCTGCAAGCCATTCTAGGACACACAACTCAAAGCATTTTGCATCATCTCTTCTACAACATTCAGTTTTTGAGCTCAGTTCCTTCGCCTTTTTATTTCCAGTTCGCCGGAGCTTCTTAGTTTGCGGTGCTGCTACTAAGAAGACGAGAAGTCGTTTTATCTTTGGGGACGAAGCGCCAAATCCGTGAGCACTACCCGGGGCGTAATTCGTCTTGCGGAAAGAGGGTTTCCTCGACTCGACTTCAAATTTCATTTTGTTCGTAGTTTTTTCTCATTTCACTTGTAATCTTCGATTATTCTATTGTAATTGTACGCCCGGCAAGTTCTACATTTCCAACATTCGCAAGACGAATTACACTTGCCGTTCCAAGGAGTTTTGAATCAACTATTCAAAGATGGCAAGTGCTGCAGCTTCCACCGACTCGTCCATTGAAGCTTCGACATTGCCATCTACTATGTCGTCAACTGTTCCATCAACCATGTCAACGCCGTTGCCAACCTTCACTACTGCATCGGCAATGAACTCCAACACTGGCGGTTCAACCGGAGGCTCGACTATGCCTTCAAGTTCGTGGGTTTGGAATAACCCGTTTTTGTCAAGCGGTGGTTCCGCTTCAAGCGGCACCGTGGGTTCCACTTTTAGTGAAACTGTTGGAGCGCCATTCATGGGCTCGACTGTGGGGGCGGCCTATGGGCCTAACCCAAGTGGCTCCCTTATGGGAGCGAACTCGGCATCAAGGGTGATGCCACCCGCCGAGAAGCCGCCGAAGTTTAGCGGAGCTGACTTCAAAAGGTGGCAACAAAAGATGTTGTTCTACTTGACAACATTGGGAGTGGCAAACTTCCTCACGGAAGATGAGCCGGCTGCGCCAAATGCCAATGAGGCGAACTTCCATGTTCGTGCTTTGTATGACAATTGGCGAAATGGAGACTACTTGTGCAAGAATTTCATTCTCAATGCCTTGGATGATAGCTTGTACAATGTATACTCTGGTGTCAACACCTCCAAAGGAATATGGGAGGCGTTAGACAAGAAGTACCGTAGCGATGACGCGGGTACGAAGAAGTTCGTTGTAGCCCGATACTTGGACTACAAGATGGTCGATTCTCGACCAATGATGGAGCAAGTACAAGAGTTTCAACTCATTGTGCATGACGTCCATGCTGAGGGGATGGTCCTTCCGGATGCGTTCGTTGTGGCGACCGTGATCGAGAAGCTACCCCCAAATTGGAAAGACTTCAAGAGCTACCTCAAGCACAAGCGAAAGGAGATGACTCTTGAAGACTTGATTGTGAAGCTACGCATCGAGTCGGATGTGCGCGATCAAGACAAACCAAAGGCACCGTCTGATACCAAGGTGAACTTGATGGAGAAGGGCGGTCCCTCCAACAAGCGTGATCGCCTAAATGCCAAAGACAAAGGCAAGGCGAAGGGACCATCGAAGAAGTTTGATGGTGATTGCTACAATTGTGGCAAGCATGGGCATACTGCGAAGGACTGCAAGAAGCCCAAGAACAAGAAGAAGAAGAAACATGCTGCCAACGTCGCCGAAAAAGATGGCGAGTGGGTGAAAGAAGACTTTACGGCTGTGGTCACCGAGGAGGTCAACCAAGTCGAAAAGCCGGGAGGCTGGTTCATCGACACTGGCGCTACTGCGCACGTGTGTGCCAATAGGAACAAGTTTGTTACCTATCAAGTTGTTGAGGGGAGGAAGCTCAACATGGGGAACCAAGCTTCGTCCGTGGTTGTCGGAGTTGGAGATGTAGTGCTAAAGCTTACATCCGGGAATTCTCTAACTTTGAAGAACGTGTTGCATGTTCCCGACATCCGAAAGAACTTGGTCTCGGGCTCTATTCTAGTTAGTAAGGGGTTTAGACTAGTTTTTGAGTCTGACAAGTTTATTTTGTCAAAGAGTGGTACTTTTCTTGGAAAGGGTTACCTCTCTGATGGTCTCTTTAGGTTGAATGCATTGGCTATACGCCATGTACCAAAATCTATTGAGAGTAATGAAAATGCTACTACTTCCTCTTACATTGTTGAGTGCTCTAATTTATGGCATTGTAGATTAGGACATGTTAATCTAAATGCTATAAAACGATTAGTAAATTTAGATTTACTAAAGTTAAATGAAGTTAACACTCAAAACAAATGTGAAGTTTGTGTTGAGGCAAAAATGACAAAACCACCGTTTCATTCGGTTGAGCGGAGCACGAAACCCCTTGATTTAATTCACACCGATGTGTGTGATTTAAAGTATGTGCAAACTCGTGGTGGTAAGAAGTACTTTATCACGTTCATCGATGATTGCACGAGATATTGTTATCTTTATCTTTTAAGAGGTAAAAATGAGGCTATTGAAGCGTTCAAACACTTCAAGAATGAAGCCGAAAATCAACTAAGTGGTCGAATTAAGAGTGTTCGAAGTGACAGAGGTGGCGAATATGTCGCTCCGTTTGAGGAATTATGCAACGAAAGTGGTATAATTCATCAAACGACGGCTCCATACTCACCTCAATCAAATGGCATTGCTGAACGTAAAAATCGAACTCTTAAGGAGATGATGAATGCTTTGTTGATTAGTTCAGGGTTGCCCCAAAATATGTGGGGGGAAGCTGTCTTGACAGCCAACTATATATTAAACAAGATTCCACTCAAAGGTAAAGATGTTACTCCTTATGAGTTATGGAAAGGTTGGAAACCGTCGTACAAATACCCTAAAGTGTGGGGGTGTTTGGCGAAGGTTGAAGTGCCTCTACCTAAACAAGTTACAATTGGCCCTAAAACGGTTGATTGTATCTTTATTGGGTATGCACATAACAACAACGCCTATCGCTTTGTTATCCACAAGTCGGAAGTACCCGACATGACTGTGGGTACAACGATCGAGTCAAGGAATGCAATATTCTTTGAACACATATATCCTTGTAAAGACAAGGGTAATGTAGAAACCAATTCTAGCAATAGAATTGAAGGTGAAGCCACGAGTTCTAAATCCGAGGATGAAGAACCTACGTCACGCAAACGACAAAGGTCTAATCCGGAAGATAGTGAACCGAGACGTGGTAGTAGAGTTCGGAAACCAAAGCAATTTGGTCCGGATTATGTAGTGTTCATGTTGGATCAAGAACCTACAACGATCAAAGAAGCT
Organism: Mentha longifolia; assembly: GCA_001642375.2. Classification (NCBI taxonomy): domain Eukaryota; kingdom Viridiplantae; phylum Streptophyta; class Magnoliopsida; order Lamiales; family Lamiaceae; genus Mentha; species Mentha longifolia. The sequence goes on from CM038114.1 coordinate 30,524,839, forward strand.
TTTTCTAGATCGGACAGTCCGTTTTGGAGAGAAGCGGTACAAAGTGAAATTGAGTCCATTAGGCAAAACCACACTTGGGTGCTGGTTGATTTGCCCGAAGGGTGTAAACCCTTGGGGTGCAAATGGATCCTTAAAAGGAAATACAAAGCTGATAGATCAATTGACAAGTACAAAGCCCGTTTGGTTGTCAAAGGGTTTAAGCAGAAAGAAGGGTACGATTATTTCGATACCTATGCTCCTGTAACAAGGATTACATCCATTCGGGTGCTTCTCGCAATTGCTGCTTTGCACAATCTCGAGATACATCAAATGGATGTGAAAACTGCTTTCCTCTATGGAGAATTAGAGGAGGAAATCTATATGGAACAACCAGAAGGATTTGTAGAACCTGGTAAAGAGAAGAAGGTTTGCAAACTGGTTAAATCCCTCTATGGATTGAAGCAAGCGCCACTTCAATGGCACTTGAAATTTGATAATGTGATGTTGTCAAATGGGTTTAAGATAAACGAGTGTGATAAATGTGTTTACATTAAGAACACGAATAACGGGTATGTTATTGTGTGTCTTTATGTAGATGACATGTTAATCATGGGTAGTAATATCCGTGTAATTAATGAAACTAAGAACATGTTAAAGAGGAACTTTGACATGAAAGACTTGGGTTTAGCGGATGTTATTCTTGGTATGAAAATACTAAGGAAATCCGATGGGATTGTCTTGTCACAATCTCACTATGTTGAGAAAGTGCTCAAGAAGTTTAACGCTTTTGAAAGCGTGCCCGCTAAAATTCCTATTGAACTTAATGTTCATTTGAGCAAGAACCGAGGTGAGTCGGTTGCTCAAGAAGACTATGCTCGTGTCATAGGGTGTTTAATGTATCTTACAAATTGCACTAGACCCGACATAGCATGTGCCGTGAATAAATTGAGTCGATACACGAGCAATCCAAGCAAGGAGCATTGGAGAGCTCTTGTACGAGTTTTGAGATACTTGAAGTATACTCAAAGTCATGGGCTACATTTTTCGAGATACCCCCCGGTACTTGAAGGGTACTGTGATGCGAATTGGATTTCGGACACGAAAGATTCACTTTCTACAAGTGGGTATGTGTTTACAATTAGGGGTGGAGCTGTTACGTGGAGATCCACAAAACAAACGTGTATAGCCCGATCCACCATGGAGTCCGAATTCATAGCTTTAGATATAGCTGGTGAACAAGCCGAATGGCTAAGAAACTTTCTTGAGGACATACCATGTTGGGAGAAACCATTGCCTCTGGTGATAATTCACTGCGATAGCCAAGCGGCTATTGGTAGGGCAAAAAGTGGTTTGTATAATGGTAAGTCTCGACATATTCGTCGACGACATAATACCGTGAGACATTTGATCACAACTGGGATTATCTCAGTCGACTATGTGAAGTCGTTGGATAATCTGGCGGATCCACTAACCAAAGGGTTAAACCGTGATCAAATGAATAAGTTGCTTGAGGGAATGGGAGTAAAATCCACAAATTAAGAACTATCATAGTGGTAACCCAACCATGATGATTGGAAACCCCAAGAACTTGGTTCAATGGGAAAACTAAGCTGTGAAAGTTCGGGTGAAAAAACACTCACACTTATCTATTCCCTAGAAAGCGTTTGAGTGTTGAAAGCTTGCCTTGTGGTGAGGATAAGTCTATGACTTTTAATGATTCCTAAATACCTCGAGGAGGTTGAGTATGGCAAGATACTCGGTAAAGAATTACCTATGTAAGTGTGAAGTGAGGCCGCTTCGTTAAGATACACTTATGAAACCAAAGGGGTGTCCAAGGCCGAAATGGACACAAAACGTGAGAACGGATGAGGTTGAGGTGTATAAGCGTTATCATCGTTGTTTCGGTACACGCCATGGAGGGATAGTTCAAAGCATTGAGCTACTATGCCGCCTGTGTACTCGATGGTGTTGACTATGGAAGGTTCAAAGCCACAAACTACCTATCCTAATACTTTTATACCTCGTAAGGACTGAGCTCTTGCATTTGCATACATTTGCATATGGCTATCTCACTCATGTGGGGGATTGTTGGAAATTTGGTTTTTGACCAAATAAATAATAACAAATATTTAATTTATTACATAAATTAAATATTAGATTATTGTTCTACTCTCGGAGTAGATGAGCGTGGTACATTTATAGGCTCAAAACCGATTTCTGGTGAGTGAGATATAAATGTTCAAAGTTTGGTGGAGAGTTACTTCATTAGTTAATGAAGTGTAAGTTATACCACATTGATTAAATATTAATGTGGTGTGTTGTTTAAAAGTGTTTAAACATGTGGGCTTAATAACAAGTGGGCCAAGTAAGTGGATAAGTGTGTGGTTGGGCTCTCGCGTGAGCACACACTCGATCCGGCCCCGCCGTCCGTGCCGGACGGCTCGGGCTCGGGCTCGGGCCTCGGGTTCGGGTTTCGTGGCCGTGGACTTGGATCTTGGCAATTGGTCCTTTGGGTGGTCCTTTGGGCCTTTGGCTTGGGCTTGGGGTCTTGTGTACTATATTTTTTTGGACCACAAAATATATAGTGTTTTGGGCCATGTAGAAGCCCAATTGCCCAGCCCAATTCTAATGAGGCCTACCCGTCCAGCCCAATTCGTGGCCCATCCGGAAGAAGACTCTGGAAGGTGTCTCTTCAGCTGAACAGTCAGCCTCTTCCACTCCACCACTAACCCACTACCTTAGTGGTTGTTAATGCCTTTATGGCATTGATGTCCCTACTGAATGAGCAGCCTATAAATAGAAGGCTCTGCAGGCCATTCTAGGACACACAACTCAAAGCATTTTGCATCATCTCTTCTACAACATTCAGTTTTTGAGCTCAGTTCCTTCGCCTTTTTATTTCCAGTTCGCCGGAGCTTCTTAGTTTGCGGTGCTGCTACTAAGAAGACGAGAAGTCGTTTTATCTTTGGGGACGAAGCGCCAAATCCGTGAGCACTACCCGGGGCGTAATTCGTCTTGCGGAAAGAGGGTTTCCTCGACTCGACTTCAAATTTCATTTTGTTCGTAGTTTTTTCTCATTTCACTTGTAATCTTCGATTATTCTATTGTAATTGTACGCCCGGCAAGTTCTACATTTCCAACAGTTGAATGGTGGGTCATAGCATTGGTAAATATGTATATATAGTAAGGGTATACACAATAAATATTGTAGTGAGTCCATTTATAAAAATGAAATATGCACACATTTTGAAAGAGGGACCGAAATAAAATTATGTATACACCTGCGGGAGAGCGAACTAATATAAGCTATGATTTGCATTGGAAATTATTATTGAAGGAACTAGGAATAAAATGGAGCTTGCTTGGATATTAGGCAATCAACTAACTTCTTAATTAAATGGTCTAAAATCGATTAAAACGTGGGGGTGAAAATTAATTAAAAAAGAGGATAATACCTTTCCACCTGGCTCCGATTCATTTGGAGTTTCAGTATTGGGTTAGTGGTTCGTGAGTTGTGAATGTGAAGTGACTCTTGCTTTAATTAAATTTTTATTATTTTCCTCATGGTGGTCCATTTGTGTTTTCTGGTTAATAGTGTCTCTAAATAACTACTCTTCACCCCACTCAGTTTTTTTTTTTTTTTTTTCACGGTTATTTTTATACATTTATTTAGGGCGTGTTTAGTAGGCCCTATATAAGTTAAGCTAAAATATTTTTTTAAGATTAATTAAGTCTAAGGCTTGATGAAAGGCTTAATTAGTGATAATGGTCAAAATTAACTATTAATTTTTAAAAAAAAATTAAAAAAACTAACCACCAACTTAAAATATATATAAATTCTAGTCAATTTCAATATATTGAGACAAATATAGCCTTACTAAAAAAATTTAAAAAAAAAAGGAAAAGAAAAATGAAAATGAGTTATATAGGGATAAGTGGTTTGCTATGATTCACTTAAATCTTATCGTTCTTTTCATTTTGTCTTGATCTCATTGGCTCATTGGTAAAATGTGCTTCACGTTTATATTAAAGATAAAATATATATATATATATATATAAAGAAATGGGACAAACTTGAAGAATGGAGATTATATCATATGAGGAATTAATGTGTCTATTAGAGTGAACGGGTGTGATTTCCGATTGAATTTTCAGGCTATATAGTTCATGCAGAAGCGCTCTCATATCTATAATGCACACACTTAATTTGTCCATCTCTGAGGTGACAATACTACGTCGCTAATTTTTTCATTTAAAGTTGAGTTTTTTTAGTAGGGTTTATTTTTTGTAGTAGTTTTTAGAATATACTATATTTATGTTAGTTCTTTTTTTGTTTTTTTATTTATTTTTTTATCAAGCAAACACAACACACTCACTCACATACACACCCGAGATGACTCGAACCCCCAACCTCTTGGTTGGAGGGGAAGTGTCTTACCAACTACGCTAGCATTGTCATGTCACTCGTAGCCCGTAGGCACATTAAGAGTGTCCACAATGGGTAATGAAGCATTTCTCGTAATTCATATATCTCTATGGCCACTATACACCGTAAAGCGGGTGAAATTATCTATACCTATTTCAGCGTACCAACTATATATGTACTAAAATCGATTTTTTTTATTTATATTTTTCTTTTCAATTTTGATGTAATACTACCTCCATCTCATTGACTTAGTCTCATTTGCCGTTTTGGTTCGTCTCACTTATTAGTCTTATTTCCTAAAATGGCAAAAAATACTTGGCTACAATTAACTCTCTCTCCTCAGAATTAATTATATCCACACATCTCATTTTCCTTGGTTCTTGTGCCATTATCAAATGGGACTACTTAGGTGAGATGGAGGTAGTATGATTTAGTCTAGTATTATACTAACAATTCAATTTGGGTATATGATTATATTCTTAGCATTCTTCTTTATTTTTTAACTAATGAAATTTAAATTAAATACTAAAAATATATAATAAACCCTAACTAGATTGGTGAACCTTAGTCAATTAATGTAAAATTAGATTGAAATTGGATATGATATCGAGGAATTATAAAAATCAAGAAAAATCAATTTTGATACACGATTAATATACTATTAACATAACAGAGGATCTCATGTAATTATAAAGTTGATATATCTACATATCATATACTCGGGGGAGGATCCCCTGCTGTGGGCATAAACACAGCAGAATCTGCTGGGCCCTTAACCACGCCGTATTGCATGATTTCCATGCCCACAAGCCACATATCACATATTTAATTAAAAGTCTTTCACCACATTTATTTTCTATACATTAAGCAATTTTCCACCACTACAAAACGCATTCTTTCTACAGTGCTTTTTTCTTTCTTTATTATTTTTTGTTTCATAATTATTTTCTCTCATTTCGGAAACAAAAACAAGCAAAGTGGAAAACAAAAATCTATCAATTTTTAGAATTGTTGTTGCTCAATATAAATGCCCACACCACATGAGATATTTAAGCCAATTGAGAATTTACAATTCAACATAATCCATTATAATATAAGTCTAAACTATATGTAAATAAATTAAAACGTAATTACTATTGGAGCACCATAATCTATACTTTGGCCTCCAACTCATATTTTGCTACAGTGAAAAAAGAGAAACATAAAATAAGATAAAATAGGTGGGCTGTGGGCATGAAAATCATGCAATACGGCGTCGTTGAGCGCACAGCAGATTCTGGTGTGTTTGTGCCCACAGCAGGGGATCCTCCCCCCCATATACTTCCTCTGTTTTTTTTTAAGTGTCCCCATTATCAAACTACACATACCGAGAAAATATGTAAATTAAAATTTTAACCCCATTTATTTATTTTTATTTTTTTGAACACCAACTTATATATAACACTAATTATAGGGGCAAATTGGGAAACCTTTAGCTATTTTACCATCAAATTTTAAAATAAAACACTTAAAAATAAATAATAAAAATAGCAAGTAGGACACTTAAAAAAAACAGAGAGAGTATGTCGCAAAGTCTAATTTTATACTATTATCGATTGACTTTTTATAATAGAAAATGTGTTGCCTGAATATGAGGAGAAAGATCAACTTTAAATGGTCTGAAATTGAAAGATTAAGAAAAGGCCACAGTACATAAAAGTGTAAAACGTGAGGGTGAATATTAGAAAGAGAATAATACTTTTAATTTCCAGCTGGTCCGATTGCTTTAATTAATGTTTCGTGGCGTAGTGGTTCGTCAGTTGTGAAAGTGAAATGAATGCTTTAATATTTTATTTTTCTTCTGGGTGGTCCATTTGTGTTTTTTTGATTAAAGAGTATATGCGTTGTCACTCTCTCTCTCCCTCACACACATTTTGGCTTAATTTACCTATTTATTTATAGTGATGTTATATGATATTATATCGAGGCAAAATATAAAATAACAATTTAGGATATTAAATGAAAAAAACTAGTCACTAATTTAAAAATATATAAAAAGTAGCAATTTTTAATTGAGCCCGTTCAAACCCAACACACTAAGGCTCGATTGAGCCTTTCGCCGCCAACACAATGGGGATCGGTTGAGCTCGAGAGGCTCGTTCGAGCCCATTCACGCTTAACTCATTGAGGTTCGATCGAGTACGATCGGGCTCGACTAGATCTCATTCGACCACGTGGAGATAGGGAGAGAGAGAATGGAGCTGCAACACATCGGATTGCAGAGAAGGTGGTGCGAGAGGTTCGAGGATCGGCGGGCCGATTGAAGCCAGATCTCGATCCCTCAAATGTTGATGGCACTGTTGCGGTGGATCCTGACGTCCATGACAGCGTGTGAATGGTGATGGTGATGAGTCGCCGACGAGAGGTGAGAAATGGAATGCGACTGAGAAGGGGAGAAAAGGAGGCACGGCGGTGGCAACGGCTTGTGGTGGTGCTTGTCGAAGAAAAAAATGAAAAAAGGAGAGGAGAAACAGATCATGGGAAGGGAAAAAAATGGTGGGGGGTTTGTGGTGGGCTGCGGGTAGTGTTTATGGTTTATTGTTTTAATTAATTCTCCATTAAGGGTATTTTTGTCATAGTGGCTAGTTTTTATGTATTTTTATCATAGTGCCTATTTTTTTGTTTTTATTATCCTAAGTGACTAGTTTATACCATTACCACTATTATATATAATGGTAAATTAGATTACAATCTTACATGAAATTATTTCAAATTTTTGTGGTATATTTTTTTTAATTTATATTGTTCATAATTCACTGATTTTCAAAAGTTACCAAACTTTTCAATCTCGCCAAATCTAACAACCTCGGTCCCAAGAGAGACATACAATAAGAAAAGGAATAAACATAATCATATGAAATTAAATGTACATTTGGAAAAATCAATGAAGAAAATATTTAAAAATATTTTGAAGCAACATATTTAACGCACCTTACTCGTTTCTACCCCTTATGATTCCTTCCCCTTCCCCCCTCTTTTGAATGGAGAAGGCGATAGGATGCTTGGAAGAATACTCCTATTTGTCTTTCGAGGATAACAAAGAGCATGAGGATCATGATTGGGGTCGGAGGAAGATGAATCAACAATCAGATCATTACAACTTGAAGAGATCCCTGCTGTGCTTATTTGAGCACAATTTAGAAAGATAATAAAAACTAAATTTTAGACCACAGGCGGACCACTTTATCACTAGTTCGGTCACCCCTAAGAGCACTTCCAATGGGGTGGGATCACTGCCCACCTCCTCCGCGGAGAGATCCCGGGCCGATCCCACCCCCCCACTGGAGACACCGAGAGCGTAGGGGAGGGGAGCGCTCTAGCGCCCCCTTGCGACACTCTTCACTTCTTTTTCTTCCTTTTTTTATTTTCTTTTCTTTTTCCTTTTTCCTTTTTCTGTTTTCTATTTTCTTTTTTTCTTGTTTTCTGTTTTTCTTTTTCTTTTTTTTATGGTTTTTAATTTTTTTTGTTTTTCTATTTTTTTTAAATCTAAATTTCATTTTAAAAAAACATATTTCTTTATTCTCTTTGATTTTTCTTTTTTTCATTTACTTCATATATTTTTAAATTTGAATACTCAAAAAATATCAAATTTAAAATATCAAAAATAAAAATCGAATTAGAAATCGAAATAAAAATAAACGTGAAAATCAATTTTTAAATAATAAAAACAAAAAAAAAAATCGGAGAGATCCCGAAAAGACACTCGATGCACTGGGGCAGTGGGATCTCTCTGCCGGAAAAGTGGAGAGATCCCACTTTTTAGAGATCCCCATTGGGGATGCTCTAAGTGGCACCAAAGCGTCTTTTCCTCTGCTGAAAAGCGGCGATGGCCTCGATAAGATCCGTCTCATTAAACTCAGGAAAAAGCTTCTTGGTAAAGAACATCTCGGTGTAGGCCAATTGCCATAGCATGCAATTGCTAGTTCTCAATTCCCCACTGCTTCTTATCAGCAAATCGGGGTTACAAAACTCATCATCAATCACATTTGTTTCCAAATGCTGCTCGAGAAGGGCTTCATCAATGTCTTCAACTTGCAAAGCCCCATTTTTCACTTTGGACACAATTTTCTTGGATGCTTCAATCACGTCGGATCGGCCACCGTAGTTTAAAGTGAACAAAATGTGCATTCTTTTGTTTTCTTTAGTACGCTCCTCGGCATCGGACATCAGCTTTTGGAGGCTGTCCGGAAGGCTCCCTCTGTTCCCGATAAACGATAGCCGCATATCATTTCTGTTCATCATGGTTCGGTGAAATAAGTTACTCTCTTTGTCCGCTAAAAATGTGCATTTAATTCTTTATTTGATTGTTCGTTAAAAAATTGGGGCTTGGAGCCTGGCTTATAATCTCTTTGATTTTTACCGTCAATGCAACAATTTATTTACCAAAAAACCTAAATGGACCCATATTCTACTAATCACTAACACGTAATACAAATTACATTTTATAAAGTGAGACTCAAATTCTATAATCTTTCTACTCATTACAAAATTTTAACTGCCAAAAAAAGTTATGCACGTTTTTTTATGAACACAAGAAATAGTACTCCATCTGTCCTAGTTTATTAATCCCGAAATGAACGGGTACAGTAACCAAGGGATTAAGGGAGTAATGAAAACTAATAAATGAGATGTCTCAATAAGAAAAATGAAACTAATAAAGTGAGACATGAGAAGTATTAATAAGCAACTTGGGAAAGCGTATTCTGAGTCATGATTTGATTGTAGAGAGCATTTTCATTTGTAACAAATTTACAACCAAAAAATTTCTTAATTAATTTTTGTGTGCTTGTGTTAGCCTTGAGATCTCACTTTCGGATTCTTCTAGAAATTTCTAATTTTTGTGATGATTTGTTCAAGAATTTTCTTAACTAATTTTTATATTCTGAATCTATTTAGATACAAAAACTGATAGCTAACACCAAACTATTCTAATTTCAATTTTTTCATGAGTTATCAAAGATTGAAAAAGTAGTGATCGAAAAAATTTGAAGATTGTTAAGCGTTTCAATGATTAGATAAAAAAAATAAAAAAAAAGTTAATCTGGTCAAAATCCATGTATTATTTGCAACGAATTAATCAAAACATCGTAATAGAGACTTACTGCAATAGCTTGTCGGTGTTCGATATGATCAAATCTTCAACCAAGTTCAACATAGCCTTAGCTTCCACCTGTTCATTCATAATTTCTAACTCATTAATTAGGAATATAACTTATCCCATAATTCATTGATTTCTAAACAAAATACGGATTCCGTTCCATTAATGTAGAGCTATTTTTTCTTTTCACATATATAAAGCTATTTCTGAAAATAGAAAAAATTAGGGTCTAATTAATTAATTAATTATTAAACAAGTCCATTCATTCTTTTGCTTGCATCCTAATATAATTTGAATTTTATGATTTTAAATTATGATAATTTGATTTACTCAAAAAAAAAAATGATAATTTGTTCGTTTGTTCTCCTCAAATCAAAGATAATTTTATATGTGTATAATGCTATAGTTTTCAAAATAAATAAAATCTGCATTAAAGTATTAAACTCTACATTTTATCCTTAAATAAACTTATCCTAAATAACCGTGCTGGGATACTAATGAGACAGAGGGAGTAAATTATACCTCGGGTCGACAAACGAAGTTTTCGGTGGAGACTGCAAAGAGTGTAACGACTTTGACTCCATATTTAGAACAATTTTATAACTAATGCTATGTTTAATAATATATATCTTTACTTCTAAACAAGTTGTGACTAAAATATCTTACAAATAATGCATGTAGCTACTTACGCAAATTGAAGAATAATGTTAAGAATAAAGCTAGAGTGGAAGGATCCATTTGCAACGCTTACTTAGTCGAAGAAGCTACCAATTTCTGCTCTTACTACTTCGAGGATCATGTTTTTACAAGACATAGGGTGGTACCTCGTAATTGTGATTCTCGATGTGATATTGAAGAAAACCAAGATCCAGATAATCTCTCGATATTCATGCCAGCTGGGCGGAAATTTGGAAAAATGTCAAAGAGATATCTAGAGGAGAAAGAATATGATGCTGCCCGCATATATGTTTTACTAAACTGTGATGAAGTGACAGACTTTTTTATGCCGTAAGCATCTTAGAACACTTACGCATTTTTGATATTATAAATTCACTGACTAACCCTATCCTACTTTGAAATTAGATTGTTTATTGAGGAGATGAAGAATGTGAATCCATTAATCACAAGTGGCGAGATTGATAGTTTGTTGGACAAACAGTTTGCTAGTTGGTTCGAGAGGCATGTAAGTGTACTTTATCAGTTGTTCGGATCTGATGTGAAACTATATACTTTGTTATTGTTTAACAAATAATTTTGAATCTATTATTTAATATAGGTAACAGATCCAAACAATAAAGTTGTCAACAAGTATTTGATTTCTCTTGCAAAAGGTCCTCTACGAGAAGTGAGGACATTCCATGGTTGGATTGTGAATGGCTATAAATTTCATACAATGACACATGGGACAAATAGATCTACAATGAATAGTGGAGTATGTTGTAAGGGTTCCAACTATAGTTCAGATGATAGTGACTTCTATGGTCGTTTGGTGGAGGTAGTACAGTTGGAGTACACTGGTTTACCAATCAAACATACAACCTTGTTCAAATGTGATTGGTTTGACCCATCACCATCTGGGACAGTGGTTCATAGTGAGTTTAAATTGGTTTCTGTAAACCATAAGCGTCGATACAATAAGTATGAACCATTTATCCTTGCAAGTCAAGCTGCTCAAGTATATTATTGCCCATATCCAAGTTTAAACCAATCTCGAAAAGATTGGTGGGAGGTTTGTAAAGTTAAGGCTAGATCAAACATAGATGTACCTTCTCCAACTACTACTTTGTTTGTGCCTCCGCCATTTCAAGAAGATGAACATGTTCCAAGAGTAACACTGACCGTAGATGAAGATCCCATCCCAATTCATCCAGATGGTCGCTTCATAGAAATTGAAGATGCTGATGTTGATGCTTCTGAAGAAGATGATAATTCTATAACTAGTGACGATGGTGAAAATGATAATGATGTTGATGATGATTATGACGGCGATGAGTAGTGCTACAAGAATTTGTTTTTGTGTGATTTACATATGTAAAGTTTATTACATTCTTCTATTAGTATTATTATTTCTATATTTTGTTAATTTATTATGTCAATTGCAGATGGCACCTAGAGGGAGTGGTAAGGGCAAAGCGCATCAACTTGTTGGGACCGGTCCCACCTCGTCACGTGTCCTACCTGCAGCTACTACAGGTATGGAGGGTTCCACACCTAGAGAGCTTTGTAGGAACATGGGAAGTGGATCAGCTGGAATGAATGGATCCAACTCGACACACCCTTTAGCTTCAGCTGCGAATATAGGGGATTCGACACCTACATCAGACTCTGCTATGAATTCTCATGTTGCTGATACGACATCTACAAATGTTCATGGTTTGATCAGAGCTAGTGTATCGAGGGGGTATATTTTTGTCCCAATATTATCTGTGTTCAAGCATAATGTATATGTGCTGCAATTGTTTAATGTATATTTGTGTAGCAGGGTTTTGAGACCAAGTCATACAGCTTTTGGTTCAATCACAAGTGCGTTCAAAAGATCTCTATTGCCAGGAGGTTTTGCTTGGAGCTTGGTTCCGACTTCAAAGAGGAAAGAGTATTTTGAGGAGTTTCGGGTATCATATATATACATCTTTCTTTATATGCCTCCTAATATGAAAATAAATTTATGTTAAATCTTCTTAATGTGCAATTCAATCTTCTTAATTTGCTTATGATTTGAATGGAGTTAGTTAATTCAGCTCTTGCCCTTGCGTCTCTTTAAATATACTCTAATCTCTTCTAGGCCTAGGCTAGCTGATGTTGTTTTATGAGTATAATAAAATAATAATACTATAAATAATCAAATAGTATTTCATATATGTAAATGTATGTATGGTTAATGGTTGGTTGGTTGGTTGCATCATTAAATAAAAAATTGAAATAAAATATAATACTGTAGTAATATTATATTGAAGCTAGCTAGGTTTTGGCTGAGTGTATGTGTCGTGAGGTCAAATGGTGAGAGAGTACCAGAGCTTGCCAACTCCAATTCTAAACTCCAATTCTAAACTAGCATGCACTACTTTTAAGTTTTAAATTAATTAATAGTAATAACAAATGACATAACAATAATAATTCATTTGCTACTGCTGTACTTACTACTTACTACTTGAGTATGTCTCTGTGCCCAGCCTACCTAACAAACTAAACTCAACTCAACTTGTTGTTTGATTTCACGAGTAAAGGAAGCTGTATATACTAGCTCATATATCATATATATACCATGCAGCTGCTTTCCTGCACTCCTAATATATGTACTTGTCATTAAGGTTGTATTGTATTGACTATTGAGAGATACCTACCTGTTTTTCTTCTGTTATACTAGTAATATAACGAATTAGTGTCATAGTGTGAAAATATGGAAAAATGAGCATCTTAGAACAAAATAAGGGAGATGCTAATGTTATGAAATCATTTGAGAACACATAATAATATAATGTGAGGAGAGCAAACATAATTAGTACTTAACTAAATACAGAACAAAAGAAATTAAATAAAAATAAGATTTACAGACAAGAAACATGCCTTAGAAGCAAAAGTACTTTGCACTTCTCACTCACGCTGCTCTAAACTCGAAAATATTCCCCATTCTTGATATTCTTGATATATGTCTGTAGTTGGTTTTCTCCTCATGTTTATTTATGATGATAATCATCATTTCTAAATCTATGTAGTTAAATATGGTGTATTGGATTTTTTAGATAAGGAATCTGAAATGTATATTCTTTTCTTATATTTATGTGAAATTCAATAGAAAGAATATACTTGGGATCCTGCTATTGAGCGTTCAATTGAGAAAGCTTGGCTTAAGAAGGCTGGTATACGTTATAAGGATATGGTGCACGACTTCACGGAAATGTGGGAAGCCGGAAAAAAGCCCCCATTCATTACAGATGATGAGTGGGAGAATTGGAAGGCTTATTGGCAGAGAGAGGATGTGGTACTAAAATTTGAAAAGGCAAGGGCAAACAGAATGTCTGAGCCCGAAGGGCCTGGGACAGGACATATTTTGCACAGAGGGGGATCGAGGAGTGCACAAGAGTACGCTATAAAGTTGGTTAGTATTTATTGAAGTTGTTCCTTATTGTTATTATTATCATTATTATTGAATATTTGATAAAATTTTCTTAACTAACTTTTTCAATAATTGGATCTCTTTCAACTTTTTGCAGTCTGAAGAGTTGAATATACCCGAGGATAAGATAGATTGGGAAGTTTTCTTGAGGTTTCACTACAAAAATGGACATTACACAGATGTGAAGTCGAAGAAGATTGCTGTAAGTCTTTAAAATTGAATTTATATTCAATATGAATATATAAGTTTAATAAATTAAAGTTTAATAATAATATTCAAATTTATTGTAGGATGAGGTATATCGTATCGCAGAAGAGGAACGTCAACCTCTGCCGGATACGACTGAAGAACGCGAGGTCAATATGAACGCGATATATCTTCGAGTGGCCAAGGCCCTTGAGAAGAAAAATACACTTTTTGGTCAAGGATGTCGCTATACAACAACAGCAAAGTCATCGTCATTGGGGGAGGCATCATCTGACTTAAGTCGTGCAGCCATGGAGGAGCAGTTGAGCACTTTGCAGTCTCAGTTAACTGCTGAGCGAGAGGAGCGCATGCAAAGTGAAACAAAGCAGGCAGAGCTTCAAGAGCAAGTTCAGAAACAAGCCGAGGAGCAGGCACGTATGAAGGCTCAACTGGAGCATATTATGAGGCATTGGTCAGGCCCTCCACCTTCTTAGCTTATGTTTTGACTAATTTAAATATGGAATAGACTTTAAATATTTTGACTTGGATTTGATTTAGTTCCTTTAGTTTGGATTGGACTTAGTTTGAAAAGATCGAATTGAATGATGTTATTATGGTGATGGATCTCGGATTTGATGTTATTAAAGATATTTGGTTTTTTACTTTTTGGGGTGTAGTATGAAATTAAATTCTCCCTTGATGTTATTTTCGAATTTGATGTTGGTGAGCAGGTAAGTAATATTGAAAAATACAATATATATATAAATTCGGGTAAACTGCAAGATACTACCCTGTGTTTTGGGAAATCTACACGAAATCCCCTTGTGTTTTTTAATTTGCATAAAACACCCACGTGTTTTAAAAAACCCTGCACGATTAACCCAAACCGTGAGCACCTATCGCCGTTTGCTCACTTTAGCATTGTTTTGTTTGATTTTTTCGATTGTTTTATATTCTAATACCTTAAAAATTAATATTGCAATCATTAAACTTCAAAATTTTAAAAAAATCGACACTCAATTTGTCATATTATTCGTTTTTAAAAGTGTAATGGAAAAATTGCAAATCGAATGTCGATTTTTATAAATTTTAGAAGTTTAATTATTGAAATATTAATTTTTAAGGTATTAGAATATAAAACAATCGAAAAAATCGAACAAAATAATGCTAAAGTGAGCAAACGGCGATAGGTGCTCACGGTTTGGGTTAATCGTGTAGAGTTTTTTATAACACGTGGGTGTTTTATGCAAATTAGAAAACACAAGGGGATTTCGTGTAGGTTTCCCAAAACATAGGGTAGTATCTTGTAGTTTACCCATATAAATTCAGGTAAAACTCAGTCGTTAGCATGGACCGAAAATTCAGTCGGCAATTACCGACCGATCAAAATCGGTTGTTAAATACCGACCGACTACCAACCGAAACTCTTGCCGGACACCTCCTCATCCCACCGACCGATCACAGTCGGTCGTTAAATTACGACGGAAAATCGGTTGATAATCGGTTGTTAAGCTTAGCGACTGAAAGTCTGCGACCGACTTCTCAGTCGGAGATCTGTTGCTAGTTTACCGACCGAATGAATTCGGTTGCTAGCTATGCCGCCGACGAGGATATTTCCGACCTTTGTGTTCGGTCGGTAATCGGTTGCTAAGGTACATTAGCAACCGATTTCCCTTCGTTAGCAACCGATTTTTCGGTTGTTAAAATGCGAGTTTGTTGTTGTGTGGCTTCTGCTCCAACTCTGTGGCCACGTTGTGGTGGAAAGCCTCTTTCTATGGCCCACCTTCTGTTTCCGTCCATTATCACAGCGACGTGTTTGGGCATCAGTTCTGCTTCTAAGCCTGCAGGCAACTCCACTTCATTGCCATTTCTTGAAACACCATATATTTGTTTCCTTGCCAAACGGAACCTTAAAAGGGAGGAATTTTTCTTGCAAGATTCTGCATGATTATGGGGAAACGAAGATAAGGAGAGATTGAAATTAAGAAAACTCGAAAACATTTCGGATTTATTGCTACAAATATAGTATATAAGTATGTGCTATTTGCTATTTATGCTTAAGACTCATTGAACTTCTAAGACTTATTGATGTTTCGTTAATGCTACGATTAGTTATAATATAGTATTTCTTGGGAACGTGAATATATGCAATAGATAGTAGGATTACTTTTATCGTAAATTGGAAGTTTGCTATTGAAGGAGGATACCACTTCTTCAATCAATAATTCCATAATTAAAGTTCCTTTTAGCGGAAATTAAAATAAATTAAGTATTGGAAAATTAAATTTCGTGTAGATTAATTTGATGTGTTAATTTTCTCAATTTCAATTTTAGATACATGAGAAATTGATGCATTAAGTTAAATTGACTTATAATCATAGGATCAAAAAGTTTTTTTCTGTAAAAAGACACGATCAAATATTTTAGATTCACCCACCTCTTCGCGAATGAGCATCACAACTTTTCAACTGGTATAAAACAGATTCTCCACCATTCAGTTCAATGCATCAAATTCTAAGTATAATTGCATATACATAGCATTGTAGAATCTTTTTTTTTTCTTTTTTTTTTTTCTTTTTTTACTAGATAGTCTCGAACTATTGAGTAGTTAGTCAGAATGTCAAGTTGTAAGTACAACTAATCGAGTTTGTAAACTGTTAACGAAGCAATTTGTCTTATAGAGATAGAGTCTAATTCTAGCATCAACTTTATTTAATTAATTTATTTCTGCGTCTTAGATAGACATTAGATCCAACAAGTTTTGCTAACATATGTATCCTTCAATTATTATATTGATAAAATTATACACTTTTAGTAAGTAGATCCGAAAGTATAGGAGTAATGGATGAGTAAACAAAATATTGATGTCAGAAATATGGTGATTACGTACGCAATTGCATGTTCTTGAATTGTTGAATTGAATGGTAATTCACGTATGACGCAGGCTACATGAATGCGAATTAAATGGTAATTCACGTATAAGGCAAGCTACCGGATTGTAAATAAGAGTGAAATATCTTTTACTCCCTCACTTTTTTTAAGTGTTCTACTTACTATTCTTGTTATTTGTTTTCAAGTATCCCATTATGGAATTTGATGACATTATAGTTATATTTTTTCAATTTTACTCATTTATTTAATGTTATATATAAGTTGGTGCTCAGAAAAGAGAATAATAAATTAGGTTAAAATGTAAATTTGCACATTTCAATAGTATATGCAATTTGGCGGTTGGGACACTTAAAAAAAACAAAAAAAAAACAAAAACAAAAACAAAAACAAAAACAAAAACAAAGGGAGTATTGCATTAGAGGAATGAGTTTACAATGCGTCCATAATATTTTTAAACAAATATATATATTTTTTTCATATTTCAAAAATACCTTGGATATGTAGCAATTGTCCGTTAATATAATAGGAGATACAACGGGAAAATACAATGAAAATATGTATGGGAAAGGGGAGAAATTGAAAGGAGAAAAGTATTAACATTTGGAAGTAAGGAGCCAGGCCCAAGGATGGGCTGTGTTAAAAACAAAAACCTTTTAAAAAAAATTAAATAGTTAATTAGGTTTCTAAATGAAGTCTAGTGTTGGCCCAATTATCATCAATCCTAGTAAAAATAGTAAAATCTCAACAAATTGCGATTGGAAAAAAACATACTCCCTCTGTCCCCAATTAAAAGTCCCCACCCACTTATTTTTTTGTCCCCTAATAAAAGTCCCACAACAGAATTTCAAGCAAAAATTGCCTCAAACTACCGAAAATACCCTTAAGCTGCAGTGTTGAATTTTGGAGTAAAAAAAAAAGACGACTCATCATCTTCTTAAGGGAGACTCTTCATCTTCCTAACCTGCACTATTTGAATACCACCATTAAAGCATTATGGAATTTTTACCAGTATACTTCAAGAGAGTAAAGCATGAAGGCATCTTCTTGCAAAGAGAAAATACACATGGAGGATACGAAGGAAGCGAAGTTTGAAAATGTTAGAGCCACTCTTAGTCCCACATCGACTTGGGAAATGACTTGGACTCTACATATAGATTTGGATGACCCTTCCCCCTTACAAGGCCTTTTAAGGGGTGAAATGGCCCAATTCTAATATGGTATCAGAGCCAGGCCAAGAACGATGATGGGTTGGGGGCGTGTTAGAGCCACTCTTAGTCCCACATCGACTTGGGAAATGACTTGGACTCTACATATAGATTTGGATGACCCTTCCCCCTTACAAGGCCTTTTAAGGGGTGAAATGGCCCAATTCTAATATGGTATCAGAGCCAGGCCAAGAACGATGATGGGTTGGGGGCGTGTTAGAGCCACTCTTAGTCCCACATCGACTTGGGAAATTACTTGGACTCTACATATAGATTGGATGACCCTTCCCCCTTACAAGGCCTTTTAAGGGGTGAAATGGCCCAATTCTAATAGAAAATAATTTCCACCTGAATATTCCGGCGGATCGTGGTTCAGACTCCAACATCCCGGCGGCGGATCGTGGCTCAGACTCCAACATCCGGGCGGCGGAAGGTGATTTCGAACCCTACAAATTGGCGGCGGGTCGTTTTGGTTTCGACCCCAACATTCCGGCGGACCGTTTTTTCGATTTGAACACAATTCCTGACGATGAAGGATAACTCAGCAAGGAAGAGAGAGAGGACATGTTTGCTCGTGATTTCATTAGGATTTTGTTTCCCTGTTATTGAAGTATAAGCTCATCAATGAAGGGAGAGAGTGGAGTTGGGGAAAAAAAAAAAAAAAAAAAAAGCAGAAATGAAAAAGTAAAAATGTTGAGGGTATAAAAGTAAAATTGCTATGCTCCTTGGTTGTATCAAAATGGCAGCTGGGGACTTTTAATTGGGGACGGAGGGAGTATTGATTAATTTTAAAGACAAAAACTTATGTCAGCCGGAGGCACTGTGCGGCCGGGCCCAAAGTGTCAATCTTTATATAGAAAAGTATCAATCTATATGAATAAAAGTGTCAATCTTTAATATAATTATTTTACGAATAAAATGACATTTTTTAAAAGTGTCAATCTTTATACAGAAAAGTGTCAATCTATATGAATAAAAGTAACATTGTTTTAGTCCGGTCGCACGGTACCTCCGACTGACCCAAGTGTGTCCCAATTTTAAAACCTACTAATTTAAAGTAGATAACATATGATAGAATAAGAGGCCATATTATGGATAAAATTATTGGGCTTCAAATAAAGGAAAATAGGATCAAATGATTTGAAAAGATGTTGGGGATTGTAATTCTAACTAATTAAAACGAATTGCTAACTCGTTTCATTTTTTATCGTACAAAAAAAATAACTCCCTCGCTCCCTTAAGTCCCCTTAAGAGTATTCTCTTTTTTACTTTTCAATTTATTCTCAAAGAGTGTTCTCTTTCGCTTTTTAAACATGACAAAAACTTGGGTGAGGTCGGCCATATAGTGTGGTCGGGTTAAAGTGTTAATCTTTATATAGAAAAGTGATAATCTATACGAATAAAAGTTTCAATCTTTAACATAATTATTTTACGAATAAAATGTCAATTTTTAAAAGTGTCAATCTTTATACAGAAAAATGTTAATCTACACGAATAAAAGTGTCAGTATTTTAGCCGTCTGTACGGTGCCTCTGACTGACCCACGTGTGTCCCTTTAAACATTATACCTCACCATAAATCATTATAACCTATCACAAATAATTTTATCTTTACTCACTATTATCTCAATTTATATACCATAATATCACACTACCTAACAATTTATTAAAACTCGTGCAAAAAAGAAAGAGTAATATTCTTAAGGGACGAATGAAATATCCCTATATTTTTTTGAAAATCGTGATATTACATGAAGCCCGACCACCTTTGCCTCTTCTTATTCCCCCAACCGTCGGCAAACATCGAATAGCTCCTCATTGAGACGGTGTTGACTAAATTGGACGCTGGTTCGTCAATGCTCTCAACGGCAAGGCTAGTATGCGGTCGGTGGTGGCAAGCGATTGCGGGAGCTTTGGGAGATCTGCTGCAACGCGACTCCTTCGCCAACGAAGAAGACACCCAACACCAATTATGAGGCCACATCAATCTAAAAACAAAAATAATATGAATTAAACAAGGTCATTTTGTTTAGTCAGGCTATATATTTGCCACATATGGTGATTTAGCCACGTAATGCATAATTAATTGTCACGTCATATTCAATTTCAGCGGAATTGAACTTTGTGGAAAAATTGCAACAATGTAAAAGTTGGTATTTTTTTTTTGACGAGTCAAAATTCATGTCAAAAAATAAAATTGGTCCAAAATTCGTGTATTTAAACATTAGTAAGCCTTATAAAGATAATCGTTCTATTCATAACAAAATCATCATACGTGCTAATAAATTACATAAATCGTTCCATTCATAACACAAACCATCACACATACCAATAAATCACACATTGATAACTACTCTACAATGTCAAATTATTCCTCAATTTGATGAGAGATATTTACGAAGACAACTCATTTATCATACTATCTCTATTCCATATAGTTAGACCTTTTTTGACTTTTGACTTTTTCGGCACGTATTTCCACCAAAACTTAGTACGAGTTTTTAAATATAATTTTGAAGTATTCTTTCTTTTACGGGCCGAAAAAGTCAAAAGTCAAAAAAGGTCTAACTATATATCCCGTAAAAGAAAGAATACTTCAAAATTATATTTAAAAACTCGTACTAAGTTTCGGTGGAAATACGTGCCGAAAAAGTCAAAAGTCAAAAAAAGTCTAACTATAGAGGATTGAGGTAGTATATCGTAGGGGTGAGCATCGGTCGGTCGGCCGAACCGACCGACCCAATTATGGCTAACCGAACCGATGACATAACCACCAACCGAAGCCGACCGACCACAGAAGAATAACCGGCCGCAACCGACCCGAAAACCGACGGTCGGTTTTCGGTCGGCCATAAAAAAACCGACAAAAGCTGCTTCAAGCTTTTTTCAACCTTTTCTAGGCCTAAAAACAAAAACAAGTGAATAATTTCTCGCTTTTAGTAATAGGTAGATTCTTATAGGCATTTTAACAACATAAATAAACCTAAGACAAAAAATTATGTTGATTAATTTGATTTATAGGGTTAGATAGTACTCTTCCAATGCGTCTGAGTCTGTATTGGCTAGTAGAGAGGCACGTCGGCAGTGACAAGAGTGCGCCAGCGGTGAAGGGGCGCAGCAGCAGTGCTGTGGCCTGTGGCTGATAGGGCGGCGAGTCGGCGAGTAATATGCCGTTTGATGTGTATCGAGAAATCGCAAGGAAAGGGGGTGGGAGCATGCGCGACTGTAGTGAGGAATCCATTCTTCAGATTTAGTTTGGGCCTTTGGGCCGGATATATAATGCTGACCTCATCACATACACGATTTTAAGGATTTACAATTGAATACTCCCATGTACTATAAATCATAAAAAAAAAACCGCCCCCGAACCGATCCCCATCGGTTTTGATTTTTACTAACCGCACCGCCAACCGACATTAAAAATAACCGACCAAAACCGACCAACCTCCTTTCGGTTTCGATCGGTTTTTTCGGTCGGCTCGGTTTTTGCTTACCCCTAGTATATCGGAAATAATTCACAGGATATTTGGTGTCCTGTCACACAAACGTACCTAATTTAGATAGGTTAAACTGGTGGGTCACCTTGTTCCAAAAGAAAAGAAAAAAAGAGAGAGAGAGACAGAAGGGTCACGCATAAAATCCCTAACAAAAATTACTAAAAGAAGACTTAACTAAATACAAAGTGAAGCTACTTTACTACGTATATAAACAAAAATGAATTTAGTGTCTTGTTGTAATCTATTCACAATTAACAATATAAAACGAGGGGAGATGGATAATTACATAATTGCATATAGGAGGATGATATCCTCTGTCCCAACCAGTGTAATGGTCGTATATCAATTTTTTTTATTTTTTTTTATAATTTTTTTTAAAATACTAAAATTAAAATTAAATATTAAAAATAAATAATAAACTCTAATTGAATCGGTGAACCATAACCAATGAGTATAAAGGGAAATTGAAGAAAAATAACTTAAATTAAATTTTAAAAAAAACTATATTTTTGATGTATAGTCAGTATAAAATATTGAGAATAGAAGATCATAAGTGCCGTGGAGAAACTCGGGAAGATGGATAATTACAGAAATAACCCTGGTGATCAGGCAACGTTAGTCTTTGTCCTCAAGGGCTTTGATGGGGAAAACACGACTGCATGAATACACCTCGCAAAAAGCTTGCAAGAACATAAGCAGAAGCGTGACAATGGCGGCAAGAAAAGTCAGAACTTTCCACGACCCAAAAACGTACTCCCTCATGAACTTCCCCATTTTGACCTTCAGCCTTGAGCTGTAGAACCTGTTCACGTCGGCAATCACCTTGTCGAGCGAGGGCACTTTCGTCAATCTAATCGACTTGCTCATCCCCTTCCACAGATCCGCCACCTCCTTCTCGCTCTTGAGGTGGTTCACGATGATCCCCCTCTCGCACAGGAACCTGGCGTCCTCTTCCTCCTCGATTATCGCGTTCATCAGCTCCGTGTACCGGGCCAGCATCAACGGCCCAGCTCCGCTGCACGCCTCGTACGCCACCAGGTTTCTCAGAGCGACCTCGGAGTTGACGTCGAGGTTGATGATGGGGAAGAAGAAGGTGAGGGACCTTTCGTCGAAATTGATGGTGGATATGCCGCCGTGAGTGGGGACGAATTGAACTCCGGCGTGTGAGAGGTGAGTGACGGAAGGGATGTGGATCTCCTCCAGCAATGGAGGCTTCGACCTTAGAGCTTCTTCGAGATCTCTCTTCTCCTTGCTCCGGCTCAACGCTCTCATCACCGGCTGCTTAAACATCTTCACGATTGGGATTTTGCCCATAATCGTCCATGGGAATTTCACCACCACGTTGGAGAAAACCAGACGCTTCATCGAATTGAAAACCCGCCTAAACATATTCGGCTTCCTCGAAAACGACGTCGTCTCCACCGCCACCGCCATCGATCCTTCCTTGCTCTGCTCAATTCGAGCTATGGGGACGATGAAGTGGTAGAGGAAATCGAGCAGATGCGCTCGGTCCTTCACCTCCACCGTCTCCACCGTGTCGAACGGCGACAGATCCCGGCTGATTCCGGCGAGAATGTTGTGCAGAGCCTCGTCGGCGGATTCCTCGGACGAAAGCTGCAGATCCAGCAGCATCCGCATCACAAACAGGGGGATCTGGTTCTCGAGCATCACAATATCTCTGAGAATACAATTGTACGCAGTTCTGTAACCGGAAGTGTCGAGCAAATGCGACAATCCGGAGGGGATCTGTCCGGCGATTTTACCTTGCTTGACTCGGATGAACTCGAAGAGGAAGCAGACGTCGACCGCCATCATCCACGCCAGTGCATCGCACCCGAAGCTCACCGGCCGGTGGTAGCAGGCTCGGATCCGAAGCTCGTGCTGCATCAGTAGATCGACGAGCGTCTGCAGCTTGACGTTGTTGAGCTCCCTCTGGATCCTCTTCGCGGCGGCGACCTTGTACCTCTCCATGTCGTAGAGCTCGAGGCGGAGGTGGTGGTAGGGGCCAATCGCCACCTGCTGCGGGCCGTAGGAGTCCGGATCCGTCACCTTGAGCGATTTCGGAACCCCGAAGATGGTGACCGGAATTTGGATCTCGTCCTCCAGCAGCTCCTCGTCTAGGGTTTTCTGGATTTGCTTCACCCACTGCATTTCATCGAATTTCGAGCTTAGGGTTGTAACTATGCTCCGTTGGAAGAAGGACATGTCTGTGACTCTGTGTGTGTGTGTGTGTGTGTGTGTGTGAGAAATGGAGAAGGTTGAAAGTGGAGTTTATGCTGAGGAAATGATAGTGGATTAGTTAGGTTTAATGGTCACTAAATTTTGTTATTATTCAGAAAATGAAATCCATTTTGATTCAGCCTTGAAGTTGAAGCAGCAAGTAGCAAATAATTATCTCAAAATTCCGAAAAAAAAAATGCAACTTGTATCGTCTCCATTGGAAATTGGAGTGAAATGGATGGGAGAATTCTTAAAAAAAGAAAATTAAAGAAAAAAGAAAAAGAAAAGAAAAGAAGAGAAGAGAAGAGAAGAGAAAAGAAAAGAAGAGAAAGGGATGTGATATTTACTGTTCAATTTTCAAGGCTAATGTATTGTCGACCGTGAAATTCGAGAATATATATTTTATTATGGCATTATTTTATTGAAATATCTATATATATATATAAATATATAAGCGTGGATTCTTATGGGAACTAGTATTAATTTTGAAAATTAGGAACCAATCTTGACTCTTAATTTTTTAATATCTAACTGTGGACATTTAGTCATTTATTTTCTTAACTAATCTCATTTTGTATTATAAGGCTATGTTTGATAGGGTAGATAAACCAAGATAATTTCTTAATCTGGGTTTATTTATCTGTTTGGTATTCAATACTCATTATCTTGGAGGCCCGAGATTAATGGGAGGCCCATGCTTAAAACACTATATGCTCAAGTTAAACAAACTCTCGCCACCCCTCGGATTATTTCACCCAATTTTAACAGTGCTCTTGATTATTTTTATGTTTTACTCTTTTATCCTCAAATCAGAAAACTATTTATGTATATAGCATTAATGTAAATTTATGTGTAGATTTTCTCTTATGTATTTAGTGTTTTTTTTTTGTGATTTTTCCTATAATGTTGGGAACCCTTTGAAACTGAGTTTTGATAATGCTATTAGAAACCACACTTAGATATAGGTTTTAAGTGGAACAGGCTGGTCTCCGTGTTTGGATCAGTCAAGCTTAACTCGGACAGGTTGCTCATGTAAAGGTCAAGGTTGGAAGTGCAACCTTGTACCTAATCTACTCAAACATGTCATACTGTTCCATTAGGTAATCTGTCCATGTAACCTTCTCCTACCATACTTGAAGATTTCACACGAAGGTTACAGAAGACCGAAGACAGTTCGAGGTATATAAAGGTCAACCTGTGAAGACCAACCTGAGTTGTGGTTGAGAAACCTCAACGACAAGAATTGTGTCAGAGTACGGTACTGCAAATCCTGACACACTTCCAACGGCTCTAATTCAAATGCTTCACTATAAATACCTCAACTCATTCCAGAAAGAAGTCACGGGAAACTCAATACACAAGCCGAAACGCTGCAGAAATCTCAAGCTAAAATTCATTCAATCAACACTCGAAATTACTAGAGTTTTCCCAAGTGTTGATCTTTGTAGATTTCTGATCTCTCTGGAAACTGTCTTACTAGAACACATCACACACACTATCACTACCACCACAGTTGATATTCAGTGTAGTTGATAGAGTTGTATTCCTAACGGTGATAGTTTTTCACAGCTTTCTAGTTTGGAAATTAGTGCTAGTTGTTTAACATTGGTAAGATTGTATGAAGGATTGTATGTAAAGTAAGAAGAGACACGACTCAAGAATCGTGCTAGATTCAGTCTAGAAGAAAGACTTGAATTTGGACTGGACCTCCACCAGTGTTAAAAGGAGCGAATATCTCAAGTTAAGGGATTACAGATTCGACGGGATCTGGCGTGGACGTAGGAGCTGTTTACTCCGAACCACGATAAAAACTCCTTGTGTTTCTCTCTCTTGCTATTTACTTTTACATCTTTATTTACACAGTTTGCATGTTCACAACCTGCACTACCTTAACCTGTCTTGCATGAGCATTTGTCTGAACTAAAATCTTTTGAAAACTGTGTTGAAAACTATTAGCCAACCTTTCCACCAAACTTCCGCACGCATGTTAGTTTTGCAAGCTCAGCAGTTTACTGATTGAGCTGGAAAAACTAAACTGCTCTGATAAACTGAAATGACAACTCAGTAAGATCAAATTGTTTTGAAAAGTCAAAACTGTTGGCTAATTGGTGTATTCCCCCCCATACACCAATGAATACTTATCGGGACCTACATATAACGATATGTTAGATCATATTTTGTGTCATAATTATGATTTTGAAGAATGAGTTGATTTCAAATCTAGAGTTGTTGAAATTCAATTTGTTGATCAAATTATTTGTTTAAAATGCAAAAATGAATAAATAAATTTAGTCGGTCATTCACATATTTCTAAGGAAATTCACATATTGTTAAAAACGGAATTCACATATTTATAAGGAAAAAAAATTAAGAACCAAAGTGATTAGCGGATGCGATTTAGCAAAACAAAAATCTAGAAAAATTAAATAAGTATTTTCTTCTAAAAAAATGTTAAGGGCTTTTTTGTCATTCTCTATATTTTCTATTTTAATCTAGTGTTTAATCTCACATATCAAACACATATTTAATTTATCTTACCGTTAAATCTTACCTACCAAATACTAATATAGATAACTTATCTCACTTCCTATTCATACAAACAGTTTCAAGTTTATTAATCCTACCAAATCCTAACTGTGTACCAAACATAGCTAATTAATAAAAGTGGGGGTATGATTGTCATGTTTTTCCGTTAGTTGAATTCGTCGTGGCACGTAATTCTCCCACTGCGCTTCTTTTTCCGAAAATTTCTTCCATCAAATTCTAATTAGTAGATAAAATATCCGATGAACCGTAATTAGAATTAAATAAGCATCTAGAAATGCTTTACAAAAAAAAAAATGTTGTTTGACTTTATATTGGTTTATACTTTATAGTTTTTTTTATATCCTAAAAGTGCATATTCACTAACTTCTTATGCTTTTTAATATTATTCCTAATGTTTTTTTTTAATATTGTTTTAATTTATTTTTCCTATATGCTTGCACTAATCATTCCATGCTTTGTTACATATAAAATTATGCTTTCTTACAATCATGTTTATTTAGATATGAAATTATGCTTTTTGCGAATCTTAAAGTGCTTAGTTTAATATATGCTTATTTAGTTTTCTCATAATGCTTAAATTTACCATTTAATAGTAATTAATATGTAATCCCTAAAACCTAAACCCTAGGGATGTATGGTTTATAATTTTGGGTTTATGTTTTATTGTTTTTTTAAAGGAGGAAAATATTTTTTTTTTTGGAGTTTATGGTTTATAGTTCTGGGTTCCAGGTTGTTCATAAATTTTAAAATGTTTAATTTGCGTATGGCCGGTGATTCTTCTTTCTTCTTTCTGTTCTAACTCTTTAAGGCAATCCCAATCAATTAGATTTCTTATTCAAGAAGATGCATACTCCTCAATTTTTTAAATATGCGATTGTTTTTTGAATTGTGTGTACATTTTTTTTTCCTCTCAAGTGTACCGTAATCTTATGATTTTCTAGTGTTAATTCCATGCTTTTTTAGTGTTGATTTAATGGGTATTTTAATTTTTTTAATTCTTTTTTAGTGTTGATTTCCTGTTTTAAATTTTTAATGCTTTTTTAGTGTTAATTTTATGCTTTTTTAGTGTTAATTTCATGCTTTTTTAATATTGATTTCATGCTCCTTTTAAAAAAAATCATGTTTTTTTAGTGTTAATTTCATGCCTTTTTAGTATTGATTGCATGCTTTTTAAATTATGTTTTTTAGTGTTAATTTCATATTTTTTAGTGTTGATTCCATGCTTCTTTTAATTTTTTTCAAGCTTTTTAGTGTTAATTTCTTGCTTTTTTAAGGGTTGATTTCATGCTTCTTTTAATTTTTTTCATGCTTTTTAGTATTATTTTCATGCGTTTTTAATTTATGAACCAATGATTTGTAGAAATATTGTGAGTTTTTTTTTTGTTTACATGAACGCTAGAGAATACGAGGATTATATTATATGAACACTAGAGAATACATGTAAATATTTGAACGTGTTGTGCTTTTTTATGCATTAGAATTTTTTATGTATACTTTTCATGCTTGTGTATAATTTATAACTCACTCAATTATATAATTAATGAGTATTTGTATCCAACTTTTATTCATGAACTGAACAAAGAAGCAAACAGAAGAAAACATGACGTTTCGTGCTTTTTAAGCCTCATATTTCGCTTTTGATACTTATGAAATAAATTGAGTACAGATAAAATCGAGAACATTAATATCACGTTGGAGAAGAAGAAGAAAATTAATGCTTGAAGAAGAAGAAAATGAATGAATCAATGAAACCGTATGAGAGAAAATTAGGTGTATGCCGTTAATCCCCTTCTTTGCGGAACACACAAAAATGATTACATTAATGCCCCTAATGTATTAAAACTACTGCTTTTATTTTAAGTTTCAACAATAAATCTTAGCCACTAATCTATTAAAATGGATGACGGACAATGGTTCCTAGTTCTCAAGTTTAGAGGGGTTCTCATATAAACCAATATATATATATATATATATATATATATATATGTAGTAGATTATATGAAAACTAATTATTACGTGAAACCTACAACCCATCATAAAATGTTGCATTTTATGCATAAAATGATGCATTTTGTGCATAAAATGTTGCATAATAAAATATTTTATTTTATTTTATTTTATATTATTTTTATACATATAATGCATCATCATGAGAATACAACATTTTATGATAAAAATGCAATACTTTTGTGCATAAAATATAACATTTTATGATGGGTTGCAGGTTTCACTTAATAATTAGTTTTCACCATAACCTATTTATATATATATATATATATATATATTGTTATGGAGTGAGATACGAAATGAAATGAATGGTGACAAAATAAATGAAAATGGCATTTATTGGCTAAATTATTTGTATCGTGACTATCGTGTACATCATCACTATAACATCATTTTCTTCAACTTTATATTAATGATGCAATGTGACTGGTTTTCGCGCCTTAAAGTCAAAAGTTGCTCAAATATCTCATTAATCATTTTACTTTTCTAATCCAGGGTGCGTTTTATGTAGTCTCTATTAAATAAGGGATTTAAATTGAATTAAAGAAATTAAATATTATCCGGCAACAAACATTTTTTTTCCTTTCTAATTATCAGTTGCTGTATAACAGTATAACTGACCGACTGCAATTATGAAAAAGAAGTGTGTTTATCACACTACAGAGTGTGTTTAGTGAATTAATGAAGAATAAAAATATCATCTTTGGTTAATATTTGGATCAAGGAACAGTGATGGATGCTAATTTGGAAGAAACAGTATATAGACATGTGGGGCCCAAAGATACTGTGCTATCTACACATGTCTAGACCTATTTTTGGCCGCATATAATCTCTTATTTTATTTAATATATATTAAGATGAACTTTATAAATACTCAAAAAGGATAAGTATATAAGTTCCATACCCACCACTTTAATTATATAAGTTTTATACCCAAAATGCATTTAAAAGATAACAATACCCCTTTTCTTATATAAAGCACTATTTCCAAGTATTTGTTAAACCTATGTTTAATTCTTCATGTAAATAATAACAGGCCCATCACACTTCCGTAAATAAATTAATGCATACCAACTTCATACCTTAATCTGCTACGGGATTTCCTTCGTCAGAGGTTTTATAGACTGCGTCCAACTTCATACCTTAATCTGTCGAATTCTTTCCTAAGCTTTTGATCCGCCTCGCCTTCGTCTAACTTATCAATCAGAGCAATGCTCCAGGAAACGTGATAAGGGTTCAGAACACTGAGCAAGAGACTCACTGTGGGCTAAATTTGTTGGTAAACAAAAATTTAAAAATACGAAGGTAATGAGCAAAAGCCCGAACTTTTATTGGGGAATTATATAAATATTTATTACATAAGCATATCTCCTTTAGGGAGGAGACAAACTTGTTTAGCTACCTATGGTAGCGGAATGGAAGACACTCATACACTCAAAAATTTAAAACTATTACAAAGCTAATGTTGAAGAAAGCTTAGAAAACGATCGATGATCTTTGCTTCCTTCGCTTGTCTTTATTTATAGAGGGCTGAAGACATCCCTCTTGCTTAAATTATTGCATCGGATACTCTTTTCCACCGATGCCAGCTGGTTCCCATGTGATGCATGGGTCCTTCTTCCTCCATTATCACCAAAAGTAGCAATAATTGAGGGCGGCTTATGGAGTTTGGGGTCCTCCATTTTGAATTCCACCGAAAGAAGATGGTGGCCTGTCTTTTTTCTTGAGTAAAGACTCTCAAGGTTCCTTTTTTCTTACACGGTTTGAAATAATTTTGAACCGTTGACAAACATGGTTTTTACTCGTCAAATTAAGAAAGAAATTAGGGGTTTTTCGGTGAATTAGTCAAATGTTTATACCTCGTGCATGCGATTTCCTTTACTTTTCGATTGTATTGCTTCTCGTGTTTTTCTTGCATTTTTAGGAAAAGGAGCATGAAATTGATAAAAGGAAGGGATGTGTATCGAGATTCGAGGTGAAACAAGGGCGAACGGGTCGGAGAAGCGGAGAAGAAAATGGATTGGACAAGGCGCGCGACCCGGCGCGCACCCGCTTCAGAAAGGGGGTCGGGTCGCGCGCGCATGAAGGAAAGTTGTACTGAGCCGCGCGACCCGGCGCGCGGTCGCGCCGCCCCTCCACTGCTTCCGGGATTTTGCATTTTCACCCTCCTACTTTCATTTTATTGCAATTTTACCCCCATTCTCCATTTTCTTAAATTACATTTTTCACCCCACCTTCATAGAACATATAAATAGCTTTGGAGGCACACATTTTTAGGTAAACACTCACTCACCCACACACACTACACCTAGAACACACATTAAATCTCTACCCACTTTCTTTCCATCACATTCCACCATCTTTCATCCATTTTTGAGAAGGGGATTCATCCACATTTGGAATTCTTGGAGAGGAAGCATCAAGGATCAAGAATCAAGGCTTGGAAATAGGATTTGATTCCTCAATTCCTCTTTTCTCTAGTTTTTATTCTATGATTTCTTTGTATTTGGAGAATATGCTAGCAATGAACATGTGTGGCTAATTTCCTTTATTCTAGAGATTTGGCTAAGTGATTTTGTAATGAATTGTGATTGATCATGCTATTATATGATTGGGTTTTTGCTTATTCTTATTAATCATGCTTTAAATGCTTGTTTAATTGATTAGCTACCTTTTAAACATGATTAATTGATATTGGATCAAAATTCGGGAGATGAGATGCAATATAGAATTGTGATTAATAGACACTTTAATTCAATAAACCAGGAGGTTGAGAGTTGAGTGAGGGCAATTGATCCTAAGCACTTTTTGGAGTTATATGCTAGCATTCGGTTGGGGACAACGTTTCTAGCTAGTAATCTACAGAATTGGTCGTCCGGGCGGGGTTCAAATCTAATTCGTGATCGCCTTATTAAGTAATTTCCAATCATAGGATTAGTGTGGTTATGACCAATTCACTTGCAAAATCATTGATGCCAAGTCTCTAGGATAGCTTTACTCCTTTGATTTCTAAACACTTTGTTTACTTGCATGTTTTCATTTACTTAGTCTCTTCTGCTTTAAGTAGTTAATTCTAAAACTAAAACAAAAATATTCGTTAGCTTAGATAAACCCAAGCAATCTAGTAATGGTACTTGCATTTCTATCGATCTAGTCTCCGAGGATCGACCTTGATTTCCATTGTACTACAATCGAACCCATACACTTGTGGGAGTCTATTTAGTAGGTGATCAAGTTTTTGGCGCCGTTGCCGGGGACTAGTAGAGTTAGAAAGTGTGATATTGTGAAAAATTAGGAGGGTTTACTTTAAGCATTTTTATTTACGTATTTTACTTGTTTTTGTTTGGTTCTTGTGTTGATTTTATCTTGGTGTTGGTTGATAGGTAGTGCATGAGAACAAGGTCTAAGGGGAATCCAACTAATCCCATAAACCTTGAGATCGAGGCACATTGTCGACACAACAACGCAAGAAGAAGGAATACAAGAACTAGTGAAGAAATGGCAAATCCGGGTGATGGTGCTCTTATTCGCCAAATGCAACAACAACTTGAAGCTATGCAAGCGCAATTGCAAGCTCAAGAGGCCGAGAGGAATAGGCCACGACCTCCTCCCATTAGTGAAGTCTTTCATCCAATGGTGCATCAAGGCATGATGAACGGCCCAAGAGTTGAAGCCAACAATTATGAATTCAAGCCCGCTCTTATCTCTATGATAAAGCAAAATCAATATGGAGGGAGAGCTCATGAGGATCCAAATGCTCACTTATCTCAATTTCTAGAGATTTGTAGCACCATCAAGATGAATGGAGTGCCCGAAGATGCAATCAAGTTGAGGCTCTTTTCATTCTCCCTTCATGATAAGGCAAAGCTATGGTACAACTCGTTGGAAGCCGGAAGTATCAACAAATGGGATGACATGGTACAAAAGTTTCTTTTGAATTTCTTTCCTCCCGGAATGACTATGAAACTCAAGTCTCAAATCACCCAATTCCAACAATTAGACGGAGAATCTTTTTATGAGGCTTGGGAAAGGTTCAAGGAGATGTTGAGGAGATGCCCAAATCATGGGTTTGACCAAGAGTCGAAAATATGTTTCTTCTATCATGGGTGTAGTGTTGAAATGAAAAGACTATTGGATGCCGCGGCTAATGGAGCTTTGATGAGGAAAAGTCATGAAGAAGCTTTGGAAATCATAGAAAACATGGCCATGAATAGCTATCAATGGCCAATGGAGAGAACCATAATGAAGAGGGTTGCATCTACTACTACTCCAACGGATCCTATGGAGCTATTGGCGGCCCAATTGTCTACCATGAATAGCAAAATTGATGTTATGGCCAAGCAAAGGATGGAGCCTACACCTACTATGGAAGAGCAAACTCAATATGAAGATGTCAACTATCTTCACAACAATAGGAGCTATGGAAATTATAGACCTCAACAAGGAGGCTATCAAGGAGGCAACCAAGGAGGTAACCAATATCATCAAGGTTACCAAGGTATGCCTAGACACCCTAATCTCTCATATGGGAATCCGAACAATGCATTGCAACCTCCTCCGGGGTTCTCGGTATCTCATGGAGTTATTAATGAAGAGAAGAAACCTAGTACGGAGGAATCAATTTTGAAAGTGCTTACGTCAATGCAAGCCAAACTTGATAGTGGAGATGCTAGAATGAGTAAAGCCGAATTAAACATAGAGGCTCAAGGGACCCAATTGAAGATGATTGAGAAGCAATTGGGGCAACTAGCTACGGTTCTTAGTAATCAACACAATGAAGGGAAATTTCCAAGTGCTACAATAGTGAATCCAAAGGAGCATTGCAAATCGATTGAATTGAGAAGTGGGAAGGCTTATGAGGGACCAAAGATGCCTACTCATGAGGATGAGCATGAGAAGTTTGAGAGAGGCAATGGTGCTAAATTCAAAGAAAAGGAGGGTGAAAAAGATGGCTCCAAGAAGCAAAATGAAGATCTCATTCCTCCACCTTATGTGGCACCTCCGGCCTACAAACCTCCTCTTCCATTTCCACAACGATTCCAAAAGAAGAATGTTGAGGAACAATTCTCCAAGTTCCTTGATATTTTTAGGAAGGTGCAAATTAATATTCCACTTGTTGAAGCCCTTCAACAAATGCCAAGCTATGCAAAGTTTCTTAAGGAGGTCGTTTCCAAGAAGAGAAGGTTGGATGAGATGGAAACGGTTAAGTTAACCGAAGAGTGTAGTGCCATTCTCCAAAGAAAATTACCAACGAAGGCCAAAGATCCCGGAAGCTTCACCATCCCTTGTGACATTGGAAATGATAGATTTGAAAAGGCTTTGTGTGATTTAGGAGCAAGCATAAATTTGATGCCCTTGTCGATTTTCAAGAAGTTGGAGATTGGAACGATTAAGCCTACCTCAATTGTCTTGCAAATGGCGGATCGTTCAATCTCCTATTCTAGAGGAGTCGTAGAGGATGTACTAGTCAAGGTTAATGACTTTATTTTTCCGGTGGACTTCGTGGTATTAGACATGGATGAGGACAAGGATGCCCCATTGATACTAGGACGTCCATTTCTAGCCACCGGAAGGGCATTGATTGATGTGTCAAAGGGGGAGCTCACTCTTCGAGTCAATGATGAGAGCCATACCTTCTCGATCTATAATGCTCTAAAATTTCATGAAGATGAGGAAGATAAGCAAGTGGAAGAGTGTAAAGTTTTGAGCATAGTTGACTCTTGTGTTCAAATGGAGGCCCCACATAAAACCAAGGACCCTTTAGAGAATATCCTTCTCAACTCTTCTCCATTTTTTTCATGCCATGATGATCTTTTCAACTTGGATATGATAGAAATTACCAATGCTTTGAATGATGTGCAGGAAATTCCAAGAAAGATGAGAGAAAGTTTCATTGATCCAAGAAATGGAGTGGCAAAAGAAGAAGAAAAGCAAGAAGG
Source organism: Mentha longifolia (assembly GCA_001642375.2). Classification (NCBI taxonomy): domain Eukaryota; kingdom Viridiplantae; phylum Streptophyta; class Magnoliopsida; order Lamiales; family Lamiaceae; genus Mentha; species Mentha longifolia. The sequence continues at coordinate 30,558,987 of CM038114.1, forward strand.
GGACGACAATAAGACTCCCAAGTCGGATTTGAAGCCGCTTCCCCCACATTTGAAGTATGCTTTCCTTGGAGAAGGAGAATCATATCCGGTGATCGTATCTTCTTCCTTAACTCCTATTGAAATTGAAAAATTGCTTAAGGTGTTAAGAGAACATAGGTCGGCCATAGGATGGACTATCTCGGATTTGAAAGGGATCAGCCCTTCTATTTGCATGCATAGGATTTTAATGGAGGATAACTACAAACCTAAAAGGCAAAATCAAAGAAGATTAAATCCTATGATGCAAGAAGTTGTTAGAAAAGAGGTCCTTAAGTTGCTTGATGCGGGTATTATCTTCCCTATTTCGGATAGTGAGTGGGTTAGCCCGACTCAAGTGGTAGCTAAAAAGGGGGGTATGACCGTAGTAAAAGGTGAGAATGTTGAAATGATTGCTACTAGGGTAGTAAATGGTTGGAGAGTTTGCATTGACTATAGGATGCTAAATGCCGCCACTAGAAAATATCACTTTCCTCTTCCATTTATAGATCAAATGCTTGATAGGTTAGCCGGATTTGAGTATTATTGTTTTCTTGATGGTTATTCGGGTTACAATCAAATCATGATTGCACCCGAAGACCAAGAGAAAACCGCCTTTACTTGTCCTTATGGTGTTTATGCTTATAGGCGTATGTCTTTTGGGCTTTGTAATGCCCCGGCTACCTTTCAAAGATGCATGATGTCTATTTTTCATGATTTGATTGAAAGAATAATGGAAGTTTTCATGGATGACTTTTCGGTGTTTGGATCTTCTTTTGATAATTGTTTGGATAATCTTACTTTGGTATTGAAGCGTTGTGAGGATACTAACTTGGTCTTAAATTGGGAAAAATGCCATTTTATGGTCTGAGAAGGTATTGTTCTTGGGCACAAAGTGTCTTCTACAGGTTTGGAGGTTGATCGTGCGAAGATAGTTGCCATTGAAAAGCTTCCGCCTCCACGTAATGAACGGGGCGTGAGAAGTTTCTTGGGGCATGCGGGATTCTATAGAAGATTCATCAAGGATTTCTCAAAGATTGCAAGACCTCTTTGCCACTTGCTTGAAAAGGAGGCCACTTTTGAGTTCAACAAAGAGTGTGAAATCGCTTTTGAAACATTAAAGAGGGCATTAGTGAGTGCACCAATTTTGATAACTCCAAATTGGAGCGAACCATTTGAGGTGATGTGCGATGCTAGTGATATAGCCGTGGGGGCCGCCTTGGGGCAAAAGAGGGACAAAATATTTAGGGTCATCTACTATGCTAGTAGGACCCTAGATAAAGCTCAAGTTAATTACACCACAACGGAGAAGGAGTTGTTAGCGGTGGTTTATGCCTTCGATAAATTCCGTTCCTACCTCATTGGAGCCAAATGTACGGTTCACACCGATCATGCCGCTCTTCGGTACTTATTTGAGAAGAAGGATGCTAAGCTAAGGTTGATAAGGTGGATTCTTCTACTTCAAGAGTTTGATATTGAGATCCGGGATCGGAAGGGTTGTGAGAATGTGGTGGCGGATCTTTCAAGGATAGAGAATCCGGTGGAAGGAGAAAATCATGATGTGCCAATCAAAGAGGAGTTTCCGGATGAGCAACTTTTTGGGCTTCAAGAGCTTTTCAATCTTCGACTCTCAACACCTTGGTATGCCGACTTTGCAAACTTTCTTGTTGCAAGAGAGCCTCCTCCCGACATGTCCTCTTCTCAAAAGAAGAGATTCTTCCATGATGTGAAATTTTACATGTGGGAAGAGCCTTACCTTTATAGGAGGTGTGCCGACATGGTGGTTCGAAGATGTGTACCTCAAGAGGAATGGTCTTCTATCATGAGCCAATGCCACTCTTCATTGAGTGGTGGGCATTTTGGAGCACATAGGACGGCCATGAAGGTTCTTCAAAGTGGTTTCTATTGGCCCTCATTCTACAAAGATTGTTATGAGTTCGTGTCTCGATGTGATAGGTGCCAAAGGACGGGGAACATTTCCAAGAAGCATGAGATGCCATTGACAAATATCGTTGAGGTAGAGCTTTTTGATGTGTGGGGCATTGATTTTATGGGCCCATTCCCTACTTCATTTGGTTATCAATACATCTTGTTAGCGATTGATTATGTCTCAAGATGGGTGGAGGCCATTCCTACCCAAACTAATGATGCCAAGATTGTTTTGAAGTTTGTTCAAAGGAATATTTTGTCAAGGTTTGGAGCTCCAAGGGCCATTATTAGTGATGGGGGGAGTCATTTTTGCAATAGGTGGGTGGCTAATCTTCTAACCAAGTTTGGGATCAAGCACAAGGTCACCACCGCTTATCATCCTCAAGCTAATGGTCAAACGGAGTTAGCAAATCGAGAAATCAAGAGGATTTTGGAGAAAACGGTCAATGGAACAAGGAAGGATTGGTCTAACTTGCTCGATGACGCTCTTTGGGCTTATAGGACGGCATACAAGACTCCTTTAGGTATGTCGCCCTATCAACTTGTTTTTGGAAAATCATGTCATTTGCCGGTTGAGCTTGAACATAAGGCATATTGGGCAATTAAGAAGTTAAATTTCGATTTCTCCAAAGCCGGACAAGCTAGAATGCTTCAACTCAATGAGCTTGATGAATTTCGTTGTGAGGCATTTGAGAATTCTAGCATCTACAAGGAAAGAGTAAAGAGGTTCCATGACAAGTTGATCAAAAAGAGAGAGTTTGCTCCGGGGGATGAGGTACTTCTCTACAATTCTCGTCTCTCTCTTTTTCCGGGCAAATTAAAGTTGAGATGGTCGGGTCCTTTCATTATCTCTAGAGTTTTCAAAAGTGGAGCTATCGAGTTGAAGGCAAGTGATGGAAGAGTTTTCCTTGTTAATGGTCAAAGAGTGAAAGCTTATTATCGAAATGAGCAAAAGGAGGAAGCCTCAACCATTTTCCTCATCGATTCTTGATCCACCTCGCCAAAGGAAAGTCGAGCTAACGACGTAAAACAAAGCGCTCGTTGGGAGGCACCCCAACAAGGTATCTTTTAATTTTTGCATATTAAAATAATTATCTTTTATTTTTAGTAATAGAAATTTTGTCTTAATTAGTTTAATTAGGTTTTGTTATTTAATTTTCAAGTTATTATGTGTATATATATTCCATATATATACATTATAAATTTGAAAATTAAATAATACATATAAATAGTATTTAAAAAAAAAAAAAAAAATTTGGAAATGGCTTGCGCGCGACCTGACCCTCCCCTGAAGCGGGCGCGCGCGAGCCACTTAATAGACGGGCTTTTCTTTCTTCTCTTCCATTTTTTTTTACGCACTCTCCACCATTTTCTCTCTTCCCTCTTCACTACACTCGAACCCTACCTCAAATCCACCAAGGTATGTCGTTCTTTACTTTAATTCTTGTTATATTCTTGTTCTTGGGTGGATTTAACAAGGTTCTATGGATTAATTCTTCCAAAAATTCAAGATTTGAACATTTTTGAATTTGGGGCTCTTCCAAACTCGAAAATTGTTATGTGTTTTAATGGATGGATTGATGCTTGGGTTGTTGTTTCTACATGTCTAGGAGCTTGAATTCATGTGTTAATCTTGTTGGGCATGGTTGAAACTTGAGGAAATTTGGAAATTTCATTGTAGTAGAAGCTAGGGTTCTTCAATGGTGAAATTTTCAAATGTGATGAATATTCAATTTGATGCTTGGGATGGTGTTCTTACATGTTTAGAAACTTAATTCCATGCTTGATTTTGAATGGGTATGATTCCAAGTAGTGAAATTAGGAAGAATCCCAATGTAGACCTTTTGGTGTTCTTCATTTTGGGGGATTTTTCCTATATTTGTTTAATTGCTTGAATTGGTGCTTGATTCATATTTATGAGTTATATAAGCGATTTGCTATGAGGTTATTCATGATTTTGTGCTTGAAGTTCTCGATCTTATGATGTTTCTATTGATAAATTCTTCATAAATCATGAATGAATGTTTGTTGTTTTGGGTTTGAATTGAATACATGTTCTTATGTGAAGAAGGGTCGAGAATGAGGATTCTTTCTATGCTTCTTTTGCTTAGAATTAAGCAATTCTTTATTGAAATATGGTGGTCACCAAGTTTGGGGATTGTTGAGTGGGAAATTGAATGGTTTGAGTTTGTTCATCATGATCTAAACTCCGTTGTTCTTTGTGTTTTAGGTATAATGGCTGGAGGAAAGAGAAGTCGCCCAAGCACTTCCCAATCCATTGAGAGGGCTTATGCTGAAAATGAGCCCGGTCATTATGGCATTCATCTTCCGGATTCCAAGGCTCAAAGGAGATGGAACGAGCTTTATGAGATACCAATAAAGCCAACTAAGTATCCAGATGATCATTGCCTACAAAGAATGGGCATTTATGATGATGTGTGGGATCTATTTGCAAGAGTTGGATGGACACGCATCATGAGGGCAAAGTGGGCAACTTACAAGATATTGGTGCTCGAATTCCTAAGCACCTTCGCCTTCGACAAGCGATCGAACATGATGTTCTTCCAACTCGGAAATGAGCCAAGACAACTCACCATAGAAGACTTCAATGTCATTCTTCAAGTTCCCTTGGGTGGGCTTGTCACTCCTCCACAAAACTTCGACCACATGCACCTATGGTCGCAACTTGTCATCAACAATGAGCGTTATGTCTCCAATGCCTCCAAAGCGACTTCAATCCGAAATCCCGTGTTCCGATATATCCAAAGGGTGATGGCTCACCACATATTCGGAAGAGAGAACAACTCGGGGGTCACGGTTAAAGAACTTTTGCCTTCCATTGCTTGATCACTAGCCACAAATCTTGATGTGGGCCACACTTTGAGGGAACATTTCCAATCTTTAACCACCACCAAGACGAATGCTATTCACATTGGTGGATTCATCACTCCAATTGCCGAGCACTTCAATGTCCATCATTCCTACACGGCGGTCGTTGGGTCAAAGGAAATCGGCCTTAACACCCTTTCCAACATGCGGATGATTGAAGGCTTAGGAGATATCCATTTGATATTCAAGGATCGTCAACTCTTTCCACTACCTAATCCGGCACTCACCACCGTTCGTGACACTTCATCACGAGCCAATTGGAGGATGGATTCACCGGCTCACCTTGCTTGGCAAAGAGGTGACGCCCAAGGTTCACATGGAGAGAGTTCGAGTGGAGTGCATCGGAGAGCAAGAGAAGGAAGGTCGAGTGGAAAGGCCTAAAGCACAAGCTTCGAGGAGGCAATGGAAGCTAGGATGCAAGCGATGGAAGAGAGGGCTACGGAGAGGCACACCATCTATGCTCATGAACTCCACACAATCCGAGAGGATCAAACGAGGATGATGGATAATCAAGCTCGGATGATGGAGATGATGAACAAATTCCATAACTACATGTGGCCTCGACATCCCCCACCTCCATGATTTGTGAGCTTCGATAAGTAAACCATCCTTTCTTCTTCAAACTTATTTCACACTTTGTGTATAAATAAGTTTGGGGGGATTGGCGGAATGCGGTTTACTTATCTTACTATCTTTTAATTGTTTCCTTATGCTTAAATTTATTTTCCTGAATTAGTTTAATTGGTGTGAATTGTATGGAGTGATGATAAAATTGTGTTTTGTCGGCATTTCAAACTTAAATTTTTGAGGGTGCTTAAGGAACAAGAGTGAGCATTGAGAATTTTATAAGCATGTGTGCATGAGTTTGATGTGGCCGATGATGACATAGAAAATTATTTTGTTCATTTGGGATGGGAGCATTTGATCTATGCATACATGATAAGTTGATCAAAAATGAAAAGTTGATGCATTTTGGCACTTTTTGAAATCTTGAATCAAAATTTATACCTTGTGAGGAGTTGAGCCTATTCATTTACAAGAAAAACAACAAAAAAAAGATACGAAAAAAACTAAAAACCAATAAAACCCATGAAATTACCTCCACAAACCCTAAGAATAATTACAAAAATTCGTAAAAACACATACAACGTCGTTGTCCTTCACTTTAAATGGAGAAATCGCCGGAGATTTGGGTTTCTCGATGGAGACATCGCATGCATATCTGAATTTCTCGATGGAGAAATCTTCTCCTTCATCTCGCGACTGCTTTGGCTTATCACTTGTCTTGGCAATATTTCACAATCACACCAAAGATTATCAACTTTTGGTAAGAAAATTTAAAGTCAATCAATAAATGTGAAACTATCATAAGACAAAGACCATGTCAAGTATTAAATGATAATTTTTCCAATGAGTTGGCAGGTTTTGTCAATTATTGCCAATAAATTGTTAACTTATGCTAGATCTTATCAACTAATAGGCAATATTTCACAACCACACCAAATATTACCAACTTCAGCATAGGAACGAATAATTTAAACAAATTTTTGGCTTTGTTTCAGTAGTAGAGCTATAAACCATACCAAACATAAAAATCAAATGACAACAACAATAAAGGACAACTTATAACCATAAAACTATCGTACTAACCAACTAATTGTCAATAACTGGCAAGCAACTCAAATCTTACCATTGTTTAGTAATATTTTACCTAAGCCTTAGCTAAAAATTTTATTTTTCATCTATGTATATGTAAGAATTCACTTGAAACTGAAATTAAAACAACAATTGCAAGATTTTTTGAAAACCCCAACTTCTTACCAAATATAGAGTATTTGGTAAGAATGCACAATTATCCCTAAATTTTCAGCACACGAATAAACAAATATATTAATTTCAGCATATTATGTTTTAACTATGAAATTAACACTTAACCCTAAAATCTAGCTAGCTAATGTACTAAGCTGCCATAATTGTCAAGTTACATAATTTTACCAATTGGCAAGATCTTCTATAATTTCCAGCTAAATTAATGATTTAAACCTAAAACACTCATGTAACTATAATCCAAGCAGTAAAAAGGCTACACAAAATCATCTTAACCCTAAATTGAACAATTAATATTATATTTCATCCCATGGATCAACAAACCCTAAACAAGCTAAAAAAAGGTTGTTAATTTCAAAAACCCCTAAAATCTTACCTCCATATCTGTAAATGGGTGGCCTTTTTTTCTATAGTTGCTATGTTTCCTCCAACTCCGGTGATTCTGAATCTTCCAGGGGTTGCTCCGGTTGGACGGACAACTCGACGTGGCCTATTTGAATGTCGCGGTGCCATAGAAGTTGGGGAATGCAGCGAGGAGGGTGACGGAAGTTGCAGTGGGGGAAAGTGATTAATACGTATTTTATGTGCATGTTGAGTTGAATTAGAGTGAAACTTATGTTTAAAAATGTGGAATTTCAAGTGAAACTTATGATTAATACGTATTTTAAAAGTAAAACTTTGGCGGCCTGGACCGGCGGCCCACCAGGCTGCCGGTTTGCCATGAAACTCAACTTATGGCCGAGTTTGGCTCGACCAAACTTGGCCCAACTCATCCCAAACTCAATTTTTGATGTATTTAACCCCTAAATTCACCCCCATTTGGGTATCTTTTGCTTGAATATTCATATTAGAACCCTAGACACATGTCCCTCTTTCTACTTTGGTATTTTCATCAATTGTTGGAGAATTACTTTGAAGATTTGAAGATCATTGCACTATTTTGTTCTACTTTGAATTCTCTATCTTTTGATTATGGTTTTATACATTTCTTATGGTTTAATCCCTAATCATGTCTAGCTAGTTCTCTTTGTGATTCCAATTATATGTAGATTATGGATAAGTGATGGGATTAGACTTGATCTATGAATTTACCTTCTAATTCATGTTCATTTATCTTGGTGCCATGTTTTATTATGTAATTGTGCTTGATCACCATAATTGCATATCAAGTGTTTGATCTAATGCTTAGGAGGCTTGGATTAGATGCTAGGATCAAGAGATTTGCATGCTAGAGAATAGTAGGGCTAAAGAACTCCATAAGCTATTGGGAGTTAATGAATTGCTTGATATCTTAGTAGGAATTAAGCCTTTCATTAATCTACTTGATTTCATTGCAATGAGAGTTGAGTGAATCATACTTAGGAGGTTTCCCACATAAAATTGGATTAAATTGGCTAGTTCTAGTTAAAGTCCTACATCTCTATGACCTACGCCTAGTTGAAGTATAATTGGAGTCACTTTCATTTCCTTATTGAATTCTCGTTATTGCATACTTGTTGATTATTTAGTTAAGCTTTAAGTTTGTTAATTACTTTTCATTGTCATTAGTTAATCAAAAATACAAAAACATGCTAGTTGGTAGCTTGAATAGTGGTTAGGTAACTAGATTACTACTTGAATCTCATACGTCCTAACATTCCTTGTGGATTCGACTCGATTATACTTAATCGATTATTATTGCTCTCTCTACCTTCAAAAAGTATAGTGATCAATTTTTGGCGCCGTTGCCGGGGAATGTTTAGTTTGAATTTCAATAGTTGATTTGGTTATTGAGTTACTAATTCAAGCATTTATTTTCTTTTGATTTTTGTTTTTGTAGGTTTATGCACACAAGATCCAAAGGAAGACTAGTTCAACCTTTGATCTTGGAATTTGAGAGAAGGAATAGAAGAAGGAATTCTAGTGAAGATCAAGTAATGGGAGCTAATCATCAAGCAGTGGAAGCTCTTATGAAGGAAATGGAATAGTTTAGAGCATGGAAGAATGAGCAAGAAAGAGGGCAAATGAGGCTCAACCACCTCCTCTCAATCATATGTTTGAGGCACTAGTCCAATAATTTCAAGAAGGAGGATGGGGACCTCGAGTCAATACAAATAATTTTGAGATAAAGACCGGCCTTATCCAAATGGTCCAATTGGAACAATTTGGAGGGAGGCCCGATGAAGATCCAAATGCTCATTTGAGCACGTTTTTGAGATATGTGATACGGTCAAGTATAATGGAGTCCCGGAGGATGGCATTAGGATGAAGCTCTTCAACTTCTCATTGAGGGATCGAGCTAAAGAATGGTTCAAGAGTCTTGACAAGAGTGAGATCACTATATGGGAGAAGCTATGCAAAGTCTTCCTAGCCAAGTACTTCCCTCCTTCGAAGGCTCAAAGACCTATTTCGGAAATCTCTCACTTTTCTCAATATAGTGATGAGACATTGTTCGAGGCTTGGGAGAGGAATAGGGATTTGCTACACAAATGCCCTCAACACGGCTTTAGTGAGGCTCAACAAACCATCAACTTCTATAGTGGTCTCTCTCCCCATACAAGAAGTATAGTTGATGCGACTTCCAGTGGTTGTCTTGTGAACCGGAATGCTAAAGAAGCTTTAAGGATTATAGAAGAAATGGCGGGTCAATAGTTATCAATGGCCAATGAAAAGGGGCCCTACGAAGAGGGTGAACTCGATTCTTGAGGATGCAAGGTACGATCCTTTATCCTTGGAGATTGCAATTCGAATAAGACATGAAAATGAGAGGAAAGCTCAAATGTACGTTGATCACTCTAGAGAGACTTTGGAGTTCAATGGAGATGAAGACGTGAGCTATGTTAATCAAATGCCTTATGGCAATTACAACAGGCAAGGTCTTCAAGGACATCAAGGAGGATACCAATGAAATCATCAAGGGGCATTTCAAGGCAAGAAACAAAGTGGTTATTCGTATGGTCAACAAGGGGGTAACCCGGCTTACCACCCTTACAATAGGAATCACCCCAACCTTTCCTATAGAAATCCTAGCAACGCTCAAGTTCCACCTCCCAGATTCTCTGTCTCTCAAGGGATGATTGAAGAACCTAAGAAGACATCCCCTTCTATTAAGCAATTTATGCAACAAATGGCCAATCAACAAAGCTCATTTATAACTCAAACCGGTCAAAAGTGAATGCATTGGAGAATATGATTACGTCCTTGACAAAGCAAGTCAAGATGATGGAAGGCCAAATTAGCCAACTGGCTAACCAAGCTACCACTCAACATAAGGCCGAAGAATCCTCTAGCAAGGCTCAAGAAAACCCGAATCAACAATGCAACGCCATTCATGTGGTGAGTGAAGTTTCTTCGACACCTTCACATATACCTTGTGGGAAATCTCTGAATCTTGCTAAGAGCAATCTTATGGAATTTGATGAGTCCGATCCAAGAATCATAGATCTTTGTCCAATTATTCCATCTATAGAAGGTTCGACAAATTGGGACATTCATGATTACCACTCAAGAATGAGGATTTCCAAGGCAATTCCCTTTGATGAGCATCTTGATACGCTAAAAGATCTACAAAGAAGGAAAGATGCTTATGAAGCTTCAAAGTTGAGGAGTAAATTTAGTGCTCAAGAACCTATAGAGAAGGAGAGTGTTCACAAGAATCAAAAAGGTACCCCTTCTACTCCATCTTCTAAAGTTTCTAATAAGCATGTGGAACCGAATTGCTTGGATAGTCTAGCATCTCCTCTTAGGTCGAATAATGAGAATTTGCATGAGAGGAAGGGTGATTTGTTGGATGCATTCAAGAAACTAGATATAAATGCCTCTTTGATTGGTTTGTTGAGTGAGATGCCAGATCATGAGAAGTTCTTGGAGGATGTGATTCATAGGAAGGTCAAATTTGATAAGGGTGAAACTATTGTGTTGTTGGAGGAATATAGTGCTCTTCTACAAAAAAGATTCCGAACAAAGAAGGGAACCCCAGAAAGTTCACCTTACCATGTGAGATAGGAGGCCAAATTTTTAGAAAAGTCTTGTGTGATTTGGGCTCGGGTGTGAATTTGATGCCCATTTCCATCTTCAATCGTTTGAAGATTGGAACTCTTAAGCCCACCTCATTTATTCTCCAAATGGCGGATCGTTCAATTTCCTATCCAAGAGGAATTGTTGAAGATGTGCTTATAAGGGTTGAAACACTCATCTTCCCGGTGGATTTCATTGTCCTCGGTATATCGGAGGATTGGGACATCCCGATGATACTTGGAAGGTCTTTCTTAGCCATGATTCGAGCCCTCGTGATGTTTTGAAGGGAGTATCACCCTTCGAATGAATGAAGAGAAGGCAACATTCCACATGTCGAGTGCTTTGGACGATCCGGAGGAGTCAAGAATGGATGAACCGAAGTTTGATGAGCTTGAGGATGAGTTGGTATTCGATCAAGGTTGGACTTCATTCAAAGTCCCTTGAAAAAGGCAAAGAGGTATCGCCGAGCTAACGACGTTAAACTAAGCGCTTGTTGGGAGGCACCCCAACAACTATCCTTTTCTTTTTCATTTTAGTTAGTTTTAGTTCATTTTTGGTTTTTGTTTCTTATTTTTCATTAAGTCATTTCTCCTACCTTTTCCTTATCTCTATGCTAATACTTTCTATTCTTAAATTTCATTTCTACTTCACAAGTTCCATGTGTTTCATTGTCAATGCACGAGGTCGAATCATGATTGAAACGAGTGAAGGAAGAGAATCAAAGTGATCAAGCAAGCAATGGATTGAATGGCCTTCAAAACCACCTTCAACATAGCTTTGGACCTTTGTAAGTGTAATTTAAATTTCTTGTTATTCTTCCCTCCAAACTCATTTTAGACTTTATGTTCTAAAATAAGTTTGGGGAAGGGGGGTAGGATAAGGAATTTAAATTGATTTACTTTTGGGTTTCAAGTTTCTATTTGATGTGGCATCATTGTGATTCCATTGATTATACTTAGGCTTGCTTGATGATTGTTGGTGATTGGGGTTAAATAGATGATTCTTGCTTGTTTAAGATGGTTTGTTGATGAGTTTGGGATAATGAGCTTAAATGATGAAAATTCTTTCTTGTGTGAATGTGATTATTGATATGAGCTCATACTGAAGAAATTTTTGGAAAAGTTTTGAAAGAAGTGAATGTTTTGAAATTGAATGCTTGCATGCTTGAGTGTGAAATGAAGTGTTTATTTACTCAAGTGCAAAAAGTTGTAACATTTTTGAAATTTTTCAAGTTAAAGTCAAGCATGAGTAGGTCATTTCACTTGAATAGCTTGAATGATTGATCTTAGGATTTAGACACTAGGCAAAAAGTTTGAGAGGATTTTGAGCCTAAAACTATGCATCTTACATAGTTAATATCCTTTCTTGAGAGATTGGTCATGCATTGCTTTCTTTGCTAGAACTTGCCTTAATACTCATGTTAGAAGTGCTACATGTGTGTATAATTAAGAGATGATTTTAGGCCATCATTGTGTAGCCCATAATCCCTAAACATTAACCTATCTTTCATTACCATTGTTGTCCCATTTTGAGCCTTATAGAGCATTTTCTTCTAAAACCGGATGATAGGGGGTGAAGGATGGTTAAGGGAACCATGGTGAAAGTTAAAAATTCATGAGGAATGGTGGGTGATGGTGAAGGGTCTTGAGATTTGCTTTGAGTTTAAAGAACACTCCTATAAGATTAATATAGAAAAGAAAATAATAAGAACAAAGTTCTTAGAAAAAAAAAAAGAGTAAGAACAAAGTTCTTACAAGAAAAGAAAAGAAAGAAAAGAATAAGAGCATAAGGGAGTGTTTCTTTTGATATGATAAAATTTGGTAGAAGCTTAATTGTTCATTGATACAAAGGGGGTTGGATAAGGTGGAAGAAGAAGAAATTCATACTTTAGAAAGGTGAAGAAAGGGGGTAAGGGTACTTGGATGAAACTTTAAGTCACTTAGCCTAAAATTCCCTACCTTAACCAATGTCCCTACATTACAAGCTTAAAAAAGACCTTTTTGATCTTAATTTGTGCATACATTGTAGTATTGGAAACTTGAGTTGATAGGCAAGCTTATGGTTAAAGTTGTGTATTGCATGATTTCGATGAGTGCTTATCCTTGTTTCTATGTCGAATGATCGAGTGATACACACACCTCTTGTGAGGTCTAGAGTTAAATGTGCTTGAGTGATTGAGTTCTAAGTTAGGATAGTGAGTGATTCTTTGAATGTTTGGCTTGACTTGATAATTTCCTTGAATTAAAATGTTTTTGGTGAGAAATTCTCAGGCATCGTTGATCTCAAATGCACGTCTCATACGTTTTAAGTGTTTTGATTGTTCGTTTCATTGTTCGGGACGAACAATGGCTTAATTTTGGGGGAGTGATTAACATATATTTTATGTGCATGTTGAGTTGAATTAGAGTGAAACTTATGTTTAAAAATGTGGAATTTCAAGTTATATAGCTAGGGTTTCACTAATTTGATTTCATTTATGTTTTTCTCGTTCTCTAGAGTCTTTTTATGCTTTTTGTAGGAATGATGAAGAAATTATTTGGCCAATTGAATTACTCCATCTGGAAGAGGAGTTTGTTAGGAATCCATAGCAAAAAACGGTTTGAGAATCGGAGTTCGTACGAGAGAGAACGAGGGAAATCGAAAAAGTCGCGTAAGAGAAAGAAAAGAGTGGACCAGTCAAAGGAAGGAGGACCGGCAGCCCAACAGACTGCCGTGAACCACCTCTGGACCGCCGCCGGGTACAACATGTTTGGCGGTCTGGACCGGCGGCCCACCAGGCCGCCGGTTTGCCATGAAACTCAACTTTTGGCCGAGTTTGGCTAGACCAAACTCGGCCCAACTCGTCCCAAACTCAATTTTTGATGTATTTAACCCCTAAATTCACCCCCATTTGGGTATCTTTTGCTTGAATATTCATATTAGAACCCTAGACACATTTCTCTCTTTCTACTTTGGTATTTTCATCAATTGTTGGAGAATTACTTTGAAGATTTGAAGATCATTCCACTATTTGTTCTACTTTGAATTCTCTATCTTTTGATTATGGTTTTATGCATTTCTTATGGTTTAATTTCCCTAATCATGTCTAGCTAGTTCTCTTTGTGATTCCAATTATATGTAGATTAGGGATAAGTGATGGGATTAGGCTTGATCTATGAATTTACCTTCTAATTCATGTTCATTTCTCTTGGTGCCATGTTTTATTATGTAATTGTGCTTGATCACCATAATTGCATATCAAGTGTTTGATCTAATGCTTAGGAGGCTTGGATTAGATGCTAGGATCAAGAGAGTTGCATGCTAGAGAATAGTAGGGCTAAAGAACTCCATAAGTTATTGGGAGTTAATGAATTGCTTGATATCTTAGTAGGAATTAAGCCTCTCATTAATCTACTTGATTTCATTGCAATGAGAGTTGAGTGAATCATACTTAGGAGGTTTCCCACATGAAATTGGATTAAATTGGCTAGTTCTAGTTAAAGTCCTACATCCCTATCACCTACACCTAGTTGAAGTATAATTGGAGTCACTTTCATTTCTTTATTGAATTCTCGTTATTGCATACTTGTTGATTGTTTAGTTAAGCTTTAAGTTTGTTAATTACTTTTCATCATATCATTAGTTAATCAAAAACATAAAAACATGCTAGTTGGTAGCTTGAATAGTGGTTAGATAACTAGATTACTAGTTGAAATTCCTACATCCTAACATTCCTTGTGGATTTGATTCGAATATACTATTCGATTATCATTGCTCTCTCTACCCTCAAAAAGTAAGGCGATCAGAAAGGGAGCCAGAAATAGCAGTCGCCGGAAGAGAATTAAAGGAAATCAGAAGGGGAAATGTGAGGGTTTTGAGAGAGAGATACGTGCTTGAACGGTGGAGAGAAATTGGGGAATTGAATTAGATAGGGGGAAGGGTATTTTAGTCCCACCCATCAAAATATGGGTAAATTTTGTACAATTTTAAATTTGTCATATATTTTGTCATTCTTATCTCCAGATAGGTAGTTTAATTCTTGCTTCAAAATTGTATTTCGTAAGTGATACTAGGCATATGGGGCTATTTCCTTCTTTATTTTATTTTTTTGAAGAAAGGGTATTTCCTCTTTAATATATTAATAATATATACAGATATCAACCAGTCCTAGATCATTTAATTTCCCAACTTAAGCTGATTTGACATTCTAAATTCGTTATGCTTTGTGTATTCTAAGGAAAGAAAAAAACGTTTTGCTTATGATTTTCTACGTTAAATATAAAAAAGTCAAATATAACGAAACGTGAAATTATTACTTCTCTAGCTTGACTTGGAATATTGAATTTTGACCACTTGGACTTGACTAATTTTGGAAATTATCATATAATTTATATAATACGAATTATGTATACATAGGGCTGACTATCGGTCCGGTTCCGGTTAACCGGAACCGGAAATCCGGGTACCCGGTACCGGTTATTCATATTTTTCAGGAACCGGTACCGGAACTGGATAAGCTAACTGGTTCATGGTTCCGGTACCGGTTCCGTACCGGTTATACCAGATTACCGGTTAAGGTGCCGGATTTTTTTAAAAAAAACTAAAATGTGTGTTTTTTTTTAATTTTTTTAAAGCCTAAAACAAATTAAACAATAATTAAACATAGAAAAATAATAATATATAATTTATTTATAAAATAATAATATAATTAAGGATTTAGGGTATCTTAAATTTTTAGTAATTGTTAATATTAATATAATATATAATTTATTTATAAAAATATAAAAATTAAATATTAACCGGTACCCGGTTCGGTACCGGTTACCCAGGTACCAGAATTTTGCTTGAAGCTGGAACCGGTTACCGGACTGGAATCAGGTTATCCGGTACCAGTTCCGGTCCGGTACTAAGAATCCCGAAATACCGGATTCCCGTTTGACAGCCCTATGTATACATTACTTAGCTTTTCTTGATCCAGTTATATTATATAGGCCATTTATTTTAGTTCTTGATACGACCAAGGAATACGCGGAAGCAAGGACTCGAACACACGTCAATGAACAAGGTTGATTCAATCCAGGAACAGAACAAAACACAACACAAGATAATGAACAAACAACAACTAAAAACCCTAAAAATCCGAGACTGAAACCCGATTAGAAACAAGCTGAACCTTCTTCAACTCAGGAAAGTCATAACAATCGAAGATCTTGTTGACTTTCCTCTCCCAATCGAGGTACACATCAGGATCATGTAACCCCTCAAACTCTGGAATGCTTATTTTGATGTTGTTCAACAAGCTATCTGTATAGCCGTGTCGGCGCTGGTTGGCGCGGAAATCACGCCTGGGAGGTGGACGTCGACGGTCATGTCTCTGTGGAAACTCAAATTCAGCCTCTGATTTCTCATTATAGTCATCATATTCTTCTTCATGATCATCAGGAACGGGCTCAAACACTGGCTGGGGCTGGGGATGACGTGGTGTCTCTCGGTGGACAGGTTGTCATCTGACTGGTCGATCTTGCTGGATAGGTTAATTTTTGATTGATGGAGGTAATGGTGCTAGATTGTTGAGATGTTCGAACTACGTCATTACTTTATTCAACGTATCATCTATCTTCTATTCCAGTAATTGGTTGCGCCTGTCAAAGTGTTATGCCAAAGCATCAAAGTGATACTTAGCATCCCAAGGCGGTTGAGATGATGAGGACATCTCAAGAGGTGTAGTAGACGACTTGGGTGGGCTGTCGTGATTCTTGGAACCATCTTCGGATTTCATGGTACCTGCAAAATGAGCAAACGTAAAAGAAAACAAGCAAAATCCTCACAATCTCACGATCACTCAAATCACTCGTATATATCACTCAAATCACTCATGTATGTCACTCAAATCACTCGTGTATGTCACTCAATTTTGCAGTTACTATAGTCTCCAATCCTCCAATCCTTGGTAGAATATGTCGTCAACTCTTTATCTTTAGTCAAGAGCTCGGACTTGACTTCCAGAGGATCACCGGATAGTAATGGGACCACAAAAGAGGGTTGTAATGGTAAGTGTAGGCAATGGGGAGTGTAGGAAGAAGAGGGCTTGACAAAAAAATGAAAATTTTCAAAAATCAGAAAAACCGAAAAAGTTCGACGGCTGATTTGAACTAGTAAACGGCGGAATTTGGCTTACCATACCTATATGTCACAGCAAAGTAGTGAGTCTTGCTCAGAACGTCGTTCCGCTTCCGGAATGGTATTATGGAGAAAAATCAGAGGTCTAGAACAAATTTGACGTCCATTTTAACTTCTACCGATGACGATAGATTATATTAGAAAGGAGGATGGATTTTCGGTATCAAGGGCTGTAGGGCTGTAGGATGCTTGGGGGTATAAGGGAATAGGTAGGGAAGGCCGAAAACAAGAAGGGGTGCGAATGACTTTCAGATGGAAAATTGTTATTAGATTTCAATTCAAATTCAGAAACAAATTTGAGCCAATCTAGGAAACTACTATCCACAATCAAATGAAATAAGGAAAGCAATAAAACCAATTCCTAATAGAACTTGGAGACCCAAAATTCGGACCCTATTAAACAAGAATACCAAAAATCAAAGCCACCAAAAATTGACAATCTTGACTCTAAAGAATACGAAATAAAAATACAATAAGACGTCCCCAATCGATAGTCGATGAAGGACAACAACTCTACCCAATGACAAAAACACACGACTCAAGAAGATAAACAAGCTGCAAATAAGATTACCAAGATATAAATCAAGAAAATCACGAATTCTAGGGCTTCGACTCTTTTCTTTTTCTTTTTCTTTTTTTTTAACTTTGTTTTCGTCCGTTCTTTTTTTTTTTTTTTTCGTTCTCCTTTTTTTTTTTTTTTTTAGCCGATCTCTTTTGCCCCTAGAATGTCACACCAATTTGGATTGAACCACGACCAGCGAGAACTGACGTGGCTTTGATGCCAAAATTTATGATACGACCAAGGAATACGCGGAAGCAATGACTCGAACACACGTCAACGAACAAGGTTGATTCAATCCAAGGAACAGAACAAAACACAACACAAGATAATGAACAAACAGCAACTAAAAACCCTAAAAATCCAAGACTGAAACCCGATTAGAAACTATAGCAAATAAACTCCGATTAAGCTCAAATTTTACCACAAATTATGAAATGAAGTCACAAACAACATATCCAAAATTCAGCCAATTCTCACGAGGGGTTTGGTATTTGGCACGGGACTGACTTTTGGATCAATTTAGGTTAAAATTCGGGAACAATGGTTTTACGATCGGAAATCTAGACTGGGCGAGGGTTTGGGATGAAGTATGGGTTGGTTTGGTGTTGGAAGAAGGTGGTGGAGACGTTGAAGATGGGGGCATGGGATGGAATCGAAAATAGAAAACAGATTGAAGAACTTACTCGAAAATGAACCCCGGATCTACTTGAATCTGAAACACGTCTATGGAGCAACTTCGTGGCATGTCTAACCCGGATACGACTGGATATCACGAACAAGACAATTGATTTCAAGTTCTAAAGATGCCAACTCAAGAACTCTACCAAGAACACAAGAGAAATCGTGAACCAAAGCACGAGTAGAGACAAATCGATCAATATGATTTCTGAATCAAAGTTGTCTACCTCAATAGTGTTTTTCCAAAAACTTAAATACAACTAGGGCTAATCTCACTAGGATTCGAACTAGGCCCTTGAATACAATTGGGCTACTAATCTCATAAACGCAAATACTAACTATGGGCTTACTACTTAAATTAAATAAAAACAAAGTCTGAGCCCAATTAAAATATAACATAAAACAACCAAAATAGTTTGTTCAAAACTTGGCTCTTCCACAACTTCAGTCTTGGACACTGGTCAAGGTCACCAATTGGGGCTGCTTAAGTCTAACAACATTTTCATCTTCAAGTTTCTTCCGGACAATGCACTGGAAATAGTCTTGCAGCTTCTTGGCTCTCAATCTTGTAATTGGACCTCTCAGCTGCAACTCCGGGTTTGACTCATCAGTGCAGGACTCCGGCTCATCAGTTCTGATCTTTACATTATATTTGGATCCATATATATATATATATATATGGAAATGATATGCTACTCCCTCTATGGTGGTCAACTTCGTGGGCACCTTCGTCATTTTATCACTTTGGCATTACGTTTTTCAATTTTTTCAATTGTTTTATATTCTAATACCTTAGAAATTAATATAGAAATTATAAAATCTAAAAAGTCAAAGCTCGATTTTTTTTATTATTTTAATTTCAAAAAGTGACTAATATAACAAATCGAGTTTTGATTTTTATTTATTTTTTTAATTTTATGATTTCTATATTAATTTCTAAGATATTAGAATATAAAACAATTGAAAAAATCGAACAAAGTAATGTCAAAGTGATAAAATAACGAAGGTGCCCACGGAGTTGACCACCATAGAGGGAGTAACACATCGTCTCTCTCTCTCTATATATATAGAGTAATGCTCCAATACCCACCGTGGACATGCTTAATGTGCCCACGGATGTCGTGACATTGGAATTATAAGGAAATTAATAAAAACTCTACCAAAAATAATTAAATTCTACTATAAAACACTAAACCCTAACATAAAAAACTAAATCCTAAAAGGAAAAAACAGACGTAGCACTGGCACATCACCGGTGGGCACATTAAGTGTGTCCACCGTGGGTAGGGGAGCATTTATATATATATATAGGGGTGAGTTTATGTACAAAATCCATTTAGTGTAAGAAATAAGAAAGATTGTACACCCTAGATTAGCCTAAAATCAACAGCCAGGATTTAGAGTAAAGTAATATATTCTATTAACAAATCTAAGAAACCGTTTATTTCTCTTATAGAAAGGGGCAACAAAGTAATACCAAAAATATTATTTTCTGGATGAATCATTATCAGCCGAGAATTGCGGATTTGTAGCTATGGGAATGGAGAGAGAATTTAGTTTTAAAATTCAAAATCTTATTTGAAGAACCGTAAGTACTACAAACTACTCTATAATATATGCATTGAGTGCATACTAAAATGCATTATAATAATTTCTACTTTCTTCTATGCATTGCAATTCTTTACTTAATGCATTAATTGTAATAATAAAATACATTATAATACTTTTTTCAGTGCAATGATGCATTATACTAATTTATGCATCAAGCATTTTACGTATTATAATTTAAAGAAACACACTCATCGAATAATCTTAATTACCAAATTTGGTAATGTATTAAAGAAACTATATAATGCATTATGACTATTACTATAAAGGGATGAGAAGTTATTTGTATCGCTGTTGAAACTATTTGTTAATTAATATTTTAATATTATAATTAAATATTTTATGATTTCTTTGAATTTATTCATTGATATATTAGATCTACATCCTCAATTTAACAATAATGGATGTAGATCTAATACAATGAATAAATTCAAAGAAATCATAAAATATTTATTTTTAGGTTTTAGGATAATTCGAAACAATAATCCGTGTAATTAATGCACTATTTGCATTGCCATAAGATTTGAGACTACTTCATTCGATAATGCATTGGTTTTTATTTATTCATGGTGTTCCAAAATTGATGCGTTAGAGTTTGAGAATTTGTTACATTTTGAAGACAATATACTGTAATGCATAAATGATAGATATGTAATGCAAATTTTTATATTTAGAAATGCATGAAGTTATTGTAATATTATATATATGGTGGGACGTCTTTTTTTTTTTTTTTATGCATAAAAGGTTGTCCTATATATTATTAAGAAAAAAATGAGGTGTTAATGCATTTCATATAATAATTAAAAAAATATTGGTATATATTTAAAATGATAATGCATTTTGTTAAGACTAATAATGCATCGTATATAATATCTTTAAAAACATGATTCTTCATTATTAATGCATTTACGTAATATGGTAATGCATATTTTTTTCTAATTCATCCAAAGTTATGAAAAATTAAACCCTAGTTGATGAAAACTAAACCCTAGTAAAAAAAAGCCAAACCTTAGTCAATGAAAAAAAAAAACCCTAATCAGGGAAAACTTAACTCTAGTTGGTTTAGAATTTTTACTATGGTTTATGATTTAGTGGTTAGGGTTTTGGCTGGGGTTTTGGGTTTAGATTCTCATCTTGGTAGTTGGGTTCAGTATCCTAACTAGGGTTCTGTTTCATGCATTTTTTATATGCATAAGAAAATTTAAAGAAGAAAATTTTGGTTTTCCTTTTTCAATTTTTTTTTCTTTCTAAATTGTGGACTATAAGTAATATTTGTCTAATGCATATGAGTGACATATAATGCAAATTACAGTATTTATAATGCATGTGTGCTAATTATATAATGCATTGCATAAAGTAAAGAACAAATGAACCAAAATATAAGAGCAAATTTTTTGTATAGTGCATTACAAATTGTGTTATGATGCATTACAATTAAACCCTATAGTTGAAAACTAAACCCTAGTAATTGTGGAAACCAAACCTTAATAGTGCATTACAAAGTGTGTCATAATGCATTCATCGCCAACAATATAATACATGACTTTGAATTTGAGTAAAATAAGTGCAGTATTCAAATATTAGTAGATAACAATTAATATTAGCACAAACAAAAATATGGGTTACCTTATGAAATGCATTATAATTTTAAAAAGAAATGCATTATTGAAAGCACACTTGCATAAAAAAAGACGCAATATTAAAGATATAAAAGAAACAAAATTATCATTACAAAAAGTGTTGAAAGAAAATCTTACCAAAAAAATAAAAATTAATTAATATTACGAGTTTGTTTATGCATGATTTTATTGAATGCAATCAAATCGATTAAAATCTCATAATTAATTAATATAGTTTGTTTAGGCAGCTTCCTCAATTTGAGGAAGTAACGGCCTGCCGTATGCAAGTAAAGTACAATTATAACCCCTCTTACTTATATAAGGTATTATTCCAAAAAAAATTAAGGGAAAAGAATAGCCATTGATCAATATAAACGGATGGTAGAGATCACTTCCTATTTCTTACAAAATGTAACTTTTATATATGATCTCTCACCTATATATATATATATATATATATATATCACCTCATATGTACCAAAGAATTATAGTTAAGTCATATGTACTCTTTTTGTGATTGATCGAGATGTAGCTAATAAAAAGAGAAATCTTTGGATGATTGCCTTCATAATTTAAAATTGATAAAATATAAATAATTATTTTAGGCACCCATTAATTATTTAAAACTTCAGATTGATAAAATAATTAAATTCCGTCCCCTATACGATACGTTACGTGTGTGTTTCATATATTTTTGCAAGGAATTTTGATGCATATAGATTCTGATTTCTAGTGCCAATTAATCTGGCTTTTTCTTACTTTGACTTTGACATTCTTACTTTGACAATTTTGACGAAAATGTGATCAAAAGCAATGTTTTCAAACCCAGACCGGACATCGAACCGGGCATCTGAATGGGTCACTGGGTCGACCAGTTGAACCGTTCCCAAAAACCCAGATGACCCGTATCTTCATATATATATATATATATATATATTAATATATCAAAATATATAAATATTTAAATAAAATTATAACTTGAATAGAATTTAAAATATATATAAATTAGAAATAAATTTAGGTGTTAGAAATATTTATTTAGCTCAATGAATATATGAAAATATTCATGTTCAAATGAAAAAAAAAATAATAGAAGAAAAAATAATTACCATAATATAGTATAACACATTCATGTCATCATAAATAATAATTTTTGAAATGTTAGTTGCAAGTGAAATGATAAAAATTATTCAATAAAGTTGTAGAGGTTAAGAGTTTAAACCTTGTACAAATGGGGTTAAATTTATTATGAAATTAAAAGAAAATTGTTAAAGATTAGATAAATTCATTAATTATTACAATCTAATACAATATTGTGAGATAGTCTGGTTGGCTAGCATCTTAGACTATCAACTAAGAGGTTTTGGGTTCAAATCTTGGCAACAACATTAATTTTTTTAAAGTAAACCGGTTTGACCGGGTTTATCTGGTTCTGACCGGGTCGGACCGGGTCAATTCACAAAACCGGATTTCATATAACCGGACCGGACAGCTGGCCGGTTCCTGGTTAAACCGGTCGGACCGGCCGGTCCGGTCTGGGTTTCAAAACACTGATCAAAAGTGATAATTATTATCATGAAAATAATAATAGTAATATTTTAAATTATTATGAAGGAAAGTGACTCTTATCAGGAAGAAGAAGAATATAGTTCCAAGAATTCGTTCCATAAACTGTTCTTCATCTTCCATCCTCAAAATGCCTTTAAAACAAACTATCATTATTGTTAAAAAAACTAGTAATTTTCTTTAAAGTGCATCAAAACCTCAATTTAACTCACACCTCTTTCCTTCGCGATAACTGGAAATATAAAAATTGTTCCCTTTCTTCTCCAATTCTTATCATCTGCTTCGATTTTTTTTTTCTCTCTCTCTCTTATGCTCTGAAGGAATAATTGTGAGTGTGTGTGTGTCTGTATTTATATTATTAATATACGAATATAAATAATTTACAGGAACAACGAACTGTCAATTTTAGCACGTGAAGATACGGAAGTGAACAATTTGTATTTCTCTAAGAATCTAAAAATGGTCCCTCCAATAACAATTTGAACATTGTCGAGGCCGCCATTCCAACATGCATGAATAATTATTAATGCAACGAATTTATACAAAAAAAAAAAGCCGCGTGTTTAAATACTATTTTCTTTCCTCTGCGGAAAGTTACTATATTTGTTCTCAAAGGACGTTTCATATGCCATCAATTTAGGGATGGTAGTTCGGTACGGTACGGTTCGGGTACCTGTCTCGAATTTTTCGGGTACTCGAACCTGAAAATCCTAAAATCAACTATCCGAACCTAAACCCAAAAATATTTTCGGGTACACAAATACCCATTCGGGTATTCGGATACCAGAAAAAATCCAAAAATAAAAAAAAAATGTATTTTATTATTTTATTATTTTTTTTTCTATTTTAAATAATGCATATCGATAATTTATGAGGATAATATGTATACAATTGCATAATTGATAAACATCAAATGAAAAAATGAGAAATGATAGTCGTGGCTGAAGTCAAAGTGTTAATTTGTTAAGTTAATTATTTATTATTAATTATTTTATTTATTAACTCTATTATTTATTAATTTTATAATTAATTTAAATATAAATTTCGGGATTTTGGGATTTTTTTTTTTTGGGTTCGGGTATACCTAATACCCAAAATTTTCAAATCTCAGATTTGACTAGTGGATTTGTTTGTACTTAAGTTAGATTGGTTGCATTTATAAGAATATGTTGGGATATTGTGTTAAGGGGAACTTTGAATCAAAGTTATAAACAATTTATTTTGATTCGATTCCAAAACCCTCACAGTTATTTCCCTTATTATTTTTGATGATGGATTTCAATTTTTAGTAAAACTTATCTGTTAGGAAGCTTTCAGTTTTAAAGCGCAGGTCTTGAAGTAGTTAAAGTGTGAAAAGCGTCAGTGTTGAAAGTGATGTATGAAGTCTCGCAGAGCGTAGACGAGACGTTTTCACCATAGGGATGTTCAGAGCGTGTAGAAAAATCGAAGCGCTTTCAAGCAGTCAAACTTAAAGCAATTTTGAAGCTGCACTTAGAGCGTCCAAGCAGTCTAGAGATACGTTGACCCAGACTCTACAAGTTTGAATTTCAAACTTATGTCGGAAGCCACTCCGTACGTATCATTAAATGCGCCGCAGTTGCATACCCTCGTACTGACTCTGAAAACCACCTGACATTAATGCGGCTTTTCTGGTCAAGTGAGGAACATGCGCCACTTCTCTCTCTAACAGGAAGTAGGGTTCATCTCACTATAAATAGAAGGAGTTGCTCACACACAAGGAATACACACGCACAAGCAATCAAACTCGCAAGCAAGAATTCAAACATTCAATCACTCCAATTCTCCCTAGTTCTTCAAGGTTTTAATCCTTTAGTGTGTCCTTAAGAAAACTGGGTTTTCTTAAGTATTCGCAACTACTTTCTATCTCTAGGTTCAACCGTTTATATCCAAAACCTAGTCTTGAGAATCCTTATTCTTTACTCGTGTTTTTCACTGTAAAGGATTTTCATTTTAAACAAAAACAAAACTCCAAAACCAAGTCTATTTTTCTTAGATTGAGTTGTAAGGTTGTAAATTTTTGTTTGTTTGAAATCTTGATCGTGAAGCTTAAGTTTGCATACTTAAGTGGAAGGTCGTTGATTTCGTCAAAAGTTTTAGCTGTTGTTTGGCCCCTCAAGTGCCCGGAATCTCTTGAGGATTTAGAGTGAGTTTGTTACTAGCTCTAAATCACTTCCCCTTAGAAGTGTAAAATAAGGAATACCGAGTGAAGGTATTCATCCCGTCGAGGACAAGAGTGGACGTAGGAGAGTTGCGCCGAACCACTATAAAACTCTTGGTGTGTTTTACTTTCAGTCTTTACTTACAAGCTTTCGTTTTATCATATCTGCACATCACGCTCTAAACAATCAAAACGGTTTTAACTTGTAAAAAACTTTAAAGTCTCACCACATT
This sequence comes from Mentha longifolia, assembly GCA_001642375.2. Lineage (NCBI taxonomy): Eukaryota > Viridiplantae > Streptophyta > Magnoliopsida > Lamiales > Lamiaceae > Mentha > Mentha longifolia. The sequence continues at coordinate 30,584,247 of CM038114.1, forward strand.
CCACATAACAATCACACAAGCGAGAAGCTTTGAAGGCCTCACTAGTCTTTATAGCGTCCACTTGTAAAAAGGACAAAAAATACAAGAGAAGTTAAACACTTCTCTACACACGTATTCACCCGCCCCCCTCTATGTGAGCGAGTCACTTTACTAACAAGTGGTATCAGAGCAGGGGTTCTAAGAGGCCTCTGTTTCTTAATACTGGTAGCGCGAAAGCGTTACAGTAGGTCTATCTTTTCAAAACTTACTTTAAAACCACACTCATTGCATCCTGCATTCTTCTAACATTCTTCAAAGTATGTCTTCCTCAGGACAACTGCCTCAATTCTCAATTGAGGGTTATACCATATGGAGCTTCCGGGTGGAGTCCCATCTTACCTCTTTACACGACCGCATGTCGGAAGCGATAGAGAAGGGACCCATCATCATCATGAAGTGCGTGACAAGGAATCACGAAAGGAAAAGACCGTTGACAAGGACGGGAATCTAATTGATGAGGAAGAGAATGCAATTGTCAATACCTACGTGGTGAAGCCACGTGAAGAATATACAGCTAACGACTTCAAAGCCAATAACCTGGATTACCTTGCCTGCAATGTGATCCAATCTACCGTCTCTGACGCCTATCTACCAAGGATTATGAAATGTAAAATGACAAAAGAGATATGGGAAACACTTGCCCTAATCACTCAGGGCACCAAGAAGATAAAAGAGAATAAACTTTCAATTCTTATGCAGGAGTTCAACGCTCTCACGATGAAGAGCAATGAAAGCATGGAGTCATTCTAGACTCGCATTCTGGGAATCACCACCACTGTGGCTTCTCTAGGAAAGGATCTCACATTCAAAGAGATCAATCAAAAAGTCATTCGCGTTCTGTCAGGCAAATATGGCAGACAATGAAGGAGATCTTCCTCTCTTCAAGAGAACTTGGAGACATGTCTCCAGAAATGATGTTCTCAAAATTCAAAGCGCTTGAGTTCGACTTAGTCAAGAAAGCGCCTCGTGAGGATGAGAAATAGGCTCCAACAATATCCAAAGGACTAGCTGGCTTTCTAAGCCGATGTGGAGTCCACCACTACCGAACCAGACATCTCTTACAACAAAGTTGCTGGAATGTCAAGAGAAGAGTTGGAGGAGTATGCCCTTTAACTCGTTAGAGGGTTTAACAACTCCAACGCCGGAGTGGCCAAGTATAAAAGTTTCTACAAATCTCAAGGCTAGAGCTTTCGTTTTACCCCACGAGATGGGAAGAGGGATGAAAAAACCACCGCTATCCCTAGGGACAAAGCAAATGTCGAATGTTATGAATGCCACACGATAGGGCACTATAGGAGCGAGTGTCCAAAGCTTGCAACAAAGGAAAAGGACGAGGTCAAAGCTCTTCGTGAAGCCACCCGTCGCGCTCTGGTGGCAGAAGAAGTTCCTGTTGAAGCCAAGAAGCATGTTGATCATGATGAGGATCAATTCACTGATGATAAATATGATCTAGGTTGCATGGCGATTGAAGTTGAGATAGAGGAAGTACCTATCGTTGAAACTAACCCCTTCCAATTACACTTGGAAGTGAATGTGACGATGGTGAGGACAAGCCTTTTACCTTGGAAGGTGATCTTTTTGACGACTAAGTAGAGTTGCTCAAAAATCACGAATCCTTGCAAGAGATGTTTGTTCGGTTCAGAAAGGAGAACGACAGACTAGCTAATACACTCAAATCCAAAGAAAAGGATCTCTTTGAGATGACGGTGAAGTTCGATGATCTTCACGAACGTCACCAACGTACCGTGTCCATTTCACTAGGACTCAAGCCACTCTCGACCGTCTCAATAGTGCATCTGTAGCTATTGAAATGATTGAAAGCTTCTTTAAACCCTCTAGTTGTTTTAAGGGGGTCGGCTTTGGATCTTCACAAATAGCTTCTACCTCTGCTGGTGCCCCCAAGTCCAAGGCAGCATTGAAAAAGCTCAAAGCTGCTCAATTCACCACCAGCAAAGGAAAGGAGAAAATCGGGTTCGGGAATGACACTCCAACCAAATCATTGAAGCGCCATTGGAAGGTCAACCCGAAACTTTGGGAAAGCTAAAGACTAAAGAGCCTCAACGCTCTAAACGCAATCTAAAATGTGTTGAGTCTTCAATAGACCTAAAGTGTAATCAAAAGCATAAAGCACGCTCGAGTGACTTCACATTTCATGGAGGAACTCAAGTGCACTTTATTCCCGACTTTGCACCACACATTTTTCAAGATCGGTACCCCACCGATAATTTCACACAAAGTAAAAGCGTCCCTTCTCGCTCTCAGGAATAGAAATTGCTTTTACTATCACATACACAATTACACTCAGGGCGTACCTATTAAACAAAGCCCTAATTCTTTTGATCAGGGACTCAAGAAAAAAACCATTCCCTCAGTGAACTCAACTCGAGCTCCCAAGGCTGCTAACTTGAAGAGACCCAATTCGAATTGGGTACCTGAAACTTATTGATTGCACAGGTTAAAGTAGCGAACTCGAGACCCAAAGGAAAGAAGAAAGAAGAAGCTATTTGGTACTAGACAGCGGATGTTCACATCACATGACCGGTGAACGATCTTTCCCCGACGAGTTCGTTGTAATGCTGGGTCCACAAGTAGTTTTTGGTGATTATTCAAAAGGCATGCACATGGGTTATGGTATATTTTGCGTAGGAAATATGAGACTTCCTAATGTCTCATATGTTTAAGGCCTCAAATATAATTTACTTTCTATTTTCCAATTTTGCGATAATGGCTTTGTGGTAGAGTTTATCTCTAACCAATGTAATGTCAAGCACAAAGAGTCTATGTAGGTTGTTCTAATAGGTATTCACAATAAGAACATGTATGTAGCAAATTAGAACAGCTGCAAAGCCGAAACTTGTCTAATTGTCCGAAGCACCTCAGAGATTGGGTGGTTATGGCATCGTAGCCTCAATCACCTAAACTTTAAGACCATGAATAAAATCTCCAGGAAGAGCCTCGTAAAGGCATTCCTAATGAGGTCTTCAACAAGGATATCATTTGTGAAGCGTGTCAATAGGGCAAACAGACCAAGAAGTCTTTTAAAAACATCAAGAACACCCCTCAACCCGCATTCTAGAGCTCCTTCATATGGATCTCTTCGGGCCAATCACTCCAGTCACTTTGATTAGGAGAAACTACGCTCTTGTAGTAGTGGATGATTATTCGCGCTACACTTGGGTACTAATCCTATTAAAAAAGAAGTATACACTTAAGAAGCTCCCAAAGCTCCTCAAGCAAAGTTCAGTGGAAAAAGGCCTGACCATTGCTAGTATACGCTCTCACAAAGGAACCGAGTTCCTAAATCAGTTTATTAAAAAATATAGAACGGATAACGGAATTCTACATCAAACGTTAGTATCTCGCACTCCGCAACAAAATAGTGTTGCAGACAAAACCATCAAGGAAACTGCACATTCAATGCTCACGGATGCTTAACTGCCAAAGAAGTTTTAGGGTAAGCAACTTTCACAGCATGCTTCACCCAGAACCGAACTCTCATCAACACACGCCACGACAAAACACCATATGAATTATGGAAAATAGAGAATTCAGAGTATTTCATATTTTTATATTTTTGGTTGCAAGTGTTTCATTCATAACAATGGGAAAATGCAATTAAGAGCATTCGATACCAAGGCTGATACGGGGATATTTCTTGGATACTCCCCTACCAGTCAAGCTTATTGCATTTATAATTGTCAAACTCTTGTTGTGGAGGAAACACCTCATGTTGTATTTGATGAAGTTGCCTTCAAGACTCCGCATGTATAGGTAAATGCTGAAGGCATGAATGATGGACCTAAGAGCGTGGCCACCGTTCCCGAACTGAATTCTGGACCAGTGACTTGCTCGAGTTCAAAGCGTGTAGATCTCATGGACGCTCTGGACAAGGAAGTTCTTAAAGATGAAGTATAGCTCATTGGATAAAATGTCAATAAACGATCTCTTGATAAGGGTGATCCAAACTCGGGAATAGTTGATCATTTGACCTCACCCGGTTTCAAATAGTGAGGAAGTTCCAACCAGTCCTATGGTTTGTGATCAAAGGAATGATGATGATTACATATCAAGCTCCGAGGAGGTTGATGAAGAGAAGCTCAATAAAAAGAAACTTTGGTTGTGTTATCATCCTCAAGAAAGTGTTCTAGGTGACCCCGCTCAGGGCGTCAAAACTAGAAGCACCTACCATGGTGAGAGCTACTTGTTTAGTTGTTTCTAGCAAACACCGAACCTTCATCGGTGGAAGAAGCTCTAAACAACGCTAATTAGGTTACCTCCATTGAAGAAGACCTCAATGAATTTGCAAGGAATGGCATTTGGTATCCGGTTGATCGACTAACTCATCAAGGCATCATCGGTACTAAATGGGTGTTAAAAAACAAGACGGACGAGAGCAGCAATATTGTCTGTAACAAAACGCATCTAGTTACGAAAGGATATTGTCAAGAGGAAGGGATCGATTTTGACGAAACCTTCGCTCCCATTGCTCATCTCGAAGCTATTCGGATGTTCCTTGCACATGCCACATCCAAGAAGTTCAAAGTGTTGGATACACTACTTGAAAGTGTTCCTTCCCCTACTAGATTGAATTGGGTATGATAATTCTCATGCAGTTACATTACACAAACGGGTTTAGAGATTATACTTTTGACTCGCAGACGGAGTAATCTACCGGTCTAGAATACTGAGATGTTCCCTTTCCTCGGAGTTCTCTGACTTTGTGGGCGTCTCAAAACTCTGGAACCTGGAACTCCTTTCTACACTTTATGTGAAAAATGGGCGCCTCTCTGTAGAGAATTAGCTTAGGGGTTTTTCAGAAATAAGGAAAAGTGGCACCTCCTACTTACTTTCCCACTAAGATACGAGCTTAATTAATTGAGCCCGGTTCAGTTAATAATTGCCAGAACAAATTGTAATTAAATAATTAGAATTAATCCTAATTATAATAGGAAAATTATATGTAAATAATAAATTAATTATCTATTCCATAATTAAGAATAAATCTTAATCAATTAGATATTAATTTATTTCATATTACGTATTGGGCCAGAGTGCAATTATTGAGTCCAGATGGACATAAGAAGCAGAAACATGCACCCCTT